>JAINUG010000315.1:190000-245000 GCA_029706075.1 Aldrovandia affinis
TGCTTAACGAGGCCTAACCGTGGCCCTGCGCATGAGCCCGTCCCGTTAAGAGAACGAGGATTTATGACTTTCAATCAGTGTCCCCTGTTTCTCCCCGCTGGGGGGCGGGGCTGTTTCTCCCCTGCTGGAGCGGGGTTTCTCCCCTGCGGGCGGGGCGGGGCTGTTAGCGGGGGCTGCGGGGCGGGGGGGCTGTTAGGGGCGGGGCGGGGCGGGGCTGTTTCCCCCTGCTGGGCTGCGGGCGGGGCTGTTTCTCCAGCTGCAGGTTCCAGGCAGATGGGCCCGTTTATGAGCTGTAAAAGGCCTTGAAATGATGTACCTTGACCAGGCAGGCCCCATCACTCTTCCCCTCGCTAACAAGATGCGCGGGGCCTGTCGGGGTGGGACGGGGGGGGGGCACAGACATTCAGCACGGTCCTCTGTCTGGTCCTGGTTAAACACCAACATCACTTCTCATCTCTCCGCCTAACCTGCGTGTGGAGCGTGGCTTTGTGTTGTGTGCTGCAGCGGATCGGACGAGGTGGCGGGCGGAGGAATGGCGCTGACCAGCGCTGGCTTTGTGTCCCTGATTGTGTGGAGCGCTCTTAATTAACCATTGAGTCGTTATCTCGGTGATGCTCGTCGGCTGTGCCGCATGTGGCTCTCAAGTGACTTTTGGCCGTATTTACATCAAGGCTCGCTTACACAGTTATAGAAATTATAAAGAAATTAGAAAGTACATTGTCACTTTTTATGTAGCAATTTATTTACTTTTCCTTAAGCATTATGATATTTTTAGAATAATAGAAACAGATAATACGTATATAATATTTCTATCGGATTGCGTGTTTACCGCTTAGGTGAGTGAACTCTAACAGACTCTAAATGGCTGTGTATCCTTAATTCAAAGCAACATTTTTGCTTTTTAGCATAGAAGAATACTCATCAATACTTTATACATAACCATTGCTTTTGTAGTGTTTACCTACGAATCATTGGATTAAGGACATAAAAAGCATTGGGAAATATTTTCAGAAAGACAAAACCAGATATATCATTATACATATTATATTATATGTAATTAGGTTGTATAACTGTTGAGTACAATACTCACTCCGTCGTAAGAGAGCGACTGTTTAGAACTGGCTTTGTGGCGCTGGGTCAGGGTCTGTCAGCAGGGAGATTATTTCTTCAGCACTAAAGGATCCGGGCCAGATGCCTTCTGTCCTCCAGACGCGAGGCCGGGCCGTGACTCCTCACAGTCTGGGGACAGGAGAGGAACCCCCAGCTGCTGTCTCCTAACTGGGCCCAGGTGACATCTAAATGAGACAGACAGGATATATAATGAGCGCCCAACAAAGACAAATGCAACACACACACACACACACACACACACACACACACACACACACACACACACACACACACACACACACACACACACACACACACACATACACATCCACACACACACACACACACACACACACACACACACACACACACACACACACACACATCCATACACACACACACACACACACACACACACACACACACATACAGTACACAGAGACACACACACACACACAGAGACACACACACACATGCACACATGGAAAGGAGCGGTGGCCAGCGTTGGCGTCCCTAAGGCAGTGTGCAGGCGGGTTTGCTCCAGTGCTACCAGCCCAATCTCAGCCCTCATTATTCAGAGTGGGGCCTCTGTATCTGCCAGGGCCTGGCCATGATCAAACAGTATTGGGGGGGCGTGGGGGGGCGGTGGGGGGCGGAGGGGGACAGATGTCCAGGCAGCGCGTGGCTCTAAGCATCTAACCGCCCCCCTCTCTCTGTCAGGAGGGGTCCAAATACGCAAGCCCCATCCTCCACAGCAGCTGTGCTCAGTAGCACCAGGCTAGACACCACTGACCTGGGATCAGATACCATCCCTGCGCTCAGTAACCCCAGGACAGACACAACTGATCTGGTATCAGCTACGGTCACTGTGCATGCTATTGTAGTTACACCACAACACCGCATCACACGGGGGAGAGGAGATGGACAAAATACTGCCAAAACATGACTGCCGGTGGCAGTGGGCCCAGACAGCATGATATCATATTTCACACAAACCACAGTTTGTCTCTCCAACCGAATGCTTGTGAGTAATGCTCTATAATGCAAAGCTGCCGTTTTCTTTCGCTGACAGCAGTGCTAACAAATTGACATGGAGCATTGAACTGGCTGTAAATTCTCATTTAAAACCATTAGTGTTTATCGTAATTCTGTGTCTTTCCCTCATTTCATCCTGGTTATAAGATCAACGGGTTTGATCCCAGCTTTGCTCTCAGACTGAGTGCTGAGTGCTTTGCGCTAAATCGGTCTGTCGTGATGAGCAACAGGGGGGAGACAGACAGACAGCAAGGGGGTCAGGGACAGCGTTGAGTATGTGGAGCAGCTGGCATTGTCACGGGCTACACCTTGAAGATGCACTTTCAGCGCAGAGAAGAAAAGGCACATGCTGAACACGGACTCAAAGAGAACACAGATTTTCTCATGGTCAGGAATGTCCCTTTTTCACGATAAAATGTAAAGTGGAAACTCCATAAGTCCTGTAGAAAATAACATTTTCACACCTAAGCAAGTTATCAACCACAGGTGTGTAGAAAAAGTTGTTATTCACATGCCATAGAGGATGCCATAAGCTCCCACGCACTTGTTTGTACAGTTCTTGCGAATTTCACATTTGCTAGTGTCAGCCTATAGCTGTGAACAGAGTCGACGGTTGGTGCTACTCAATGCCGAGTTCCCCGTTCACTGCACAGCGCTCAGAGTCGCTATACAAATGCATTCCATTAGTGTTGTCCGTATCCTTTTACATAGTCATACTAACTCCATAAGGCAAAAATGGCCATAATCAATGCATCAAATAATATGTGATACTTAATATGTCATTGGTGTTTCTTGTGTGGTCCTGGTTGTGTAAGAGGATTCTAGCAGAGCCTCGTGGCTGCTTGCTTGGTCTAGGCTGTGTGTCTCTGTGTAGGCAGGATGGCTTGCTGTGTTGGAATGGTAGGATGTGATTTGTTACAGGAAGTCTTTTTTTTTTTTTTTTTCCGGGTGGGGGGGGGGGAGGTGCTGTATGTGACGGGGGCGAAGTGTGTCCATGCGGCCACCAGAGAGGCCCACGGCGGTCCATCTGTCCCGTCTAAATGGCCAGGCTAACAACGGGATCGATGGCCAGGGATGGGGCCTTACAGTCACTCCGCACCTGCTCATGTTCCTGGTGACCTGTACAGCCGTCCATCTGTGTGTCTGTCCACCCACCTGGAGGCAGGCTTAACATTTACATGTTTACATTTTAAGCGTTTAGCAGACTTACAAGATGTGCATTACAGTAATACATGGTAGATCAGTGCAGTAATACAGCGATAGACATCGTTGTTGGCTTACTTCTTCCTGCTTGGAAAGGGAGGAATGGGGGTAGCAGAGAGATGTTCTCTCTGTGTGGTGTGGTGTTAACTGACGAAGTGGATATTTCTGTATTTCTGTGATTCTGACTAATCACGGGCCTGTATCTGAGCAGATACATTTTGAGTCCTGTCTTTTAGGATGTGTTGCAATTTTCTTTAACCAAATTGAGTGGGTTGACATTATGTGCAAAGACAATAATCATCAGGTAAGTCGCTCTGGATAAGAGCGTCTGCTAAATGCTTAAGATGTAAAATGCAATATCTGCATCAAGTTCAGCATACCTCATACAATTATTCTGTTCTCTCTCTCTCTCTCTCTCTCTCTCTAATTTAATGTTGCTATTGAGAAACTAAAATGGGCATTTAAACACACTGAAACATTACCATTTATTATTTAATAAGGTAAAACGATGGGAAGGCTGGAATGGGCCAGAGACTGACATTAGGGCGTTTGCGTTGGCGCGACGAGCCCAGCTCGCGTATCGGAGACCGCGTGACAGATTGCCTCATGCGTGGGGGGGGAGATGGGAACAGACAGATTGACAGATGACTGCCACAAATCCTGACAAGAGATCCAAAACATAAACCTTTCAGTGCGAACGCCGGGACCATTTGTCATTGTCTGAGAGGTCTGAATATTTATTCATGAGTCCCGGAAATTACTGCTGTTGTCAAGAACAGGCGAGGACGCTCTCAGAATTTTAGGTGATAGCGATGCAGTTTGTCTGTAATTAAATACCAGCCTCCACTCGTGCCGAATGCTTATTTTGAATTAAGAACACAAATGATGTGTTAGCGACACTCTGGGCGGGGGGCTTCCCAGATCACGAGACAAATGATCCTGCCAAGTGGCGTAGCTGTAGAAGCGCAGATTAGACCGGATAACTTCATTTACATGCTTCATACAAATTGGCCGATGGTTTATTAGGTTTGAAAGAGCTGTCGTTTACACGGCATTGTGCGCAATTTCCCCCTCGGTAACGGATCGAATTAATTCTGCGTATTGACATGCATTTCTGTAATTCGCCTAATGTACCGACCCTCCAGCAGATTAGTTGGGCTGGGTGAGACGGAGAGGTGTACGTACATACAGATGGATGTTTTTCAGGATTGTTTGCGCTGTAAATGACCCCACTAAAACTTTAATGATGATACGGGATGAGGAATTGATTTTTTTATTTTTTATCTGCCTTAGGGAGCAAAGGGAACCATGGATTGTGCGGTTTTCTTTGAAATGCGCCAGGCGATGGGGGCAAAGGGGGTCTCCTAATTGAAGTGGACTGCTGGCCTTGTGGGGGGGTCGCATACACTTTATGTTGGTCTGTCTCCCCCGAGATAGTGGCCAGAGGGGTGGGGGGCGGGAGGCTTAATCTGCCAATCAGCCCCAGGGCATTGTGGGTAGCTGCCAAAGCCTAATCACTCTCTTGTGCGCCTCCTCCGTTTCCAGTGGGAGGGGTGAACAGGAGGTGAGGGCGTGGCCCAAAGTGGCGTGTAAGGGGGCGAGACCTCGCGAGCCTTGGGGGGGCTCCCTCCACCATGTCCATGCCCCCCATGAGCGCACTTTTAAGACCCCACTCTCAGTCTCTGGTTTCTCCTGCCCCCCATAATCCTCTGAGAGAAAGAAAGGTTTAGCTCCTGTGCATTGCCGGGACTGAGGCAGTTAAAGCAGAGGACCTGGGAGATCGTATGGTCCTGTAATTGGAGTCCAGGGACCAACACCTCCCCCTCAGTGAGAAGGAAGATGCAGCCCCTTCCCACGTAGTAGCCCCCGCTGCAGAAAAGGGAATCCACAGCTGGTAAATGATGTGGACGGAGAATCGGTGAGTATCAGCCATGGAATAGCCCCATGGTGTAATGGAGCATATTCAGACTGGGCCGTATTTGTGCGAAACTTCAATTCCAGCTTGATTTGAGCGTGAGGGTGTCACATGGTGTCACATGGTCAGGTGATGGTGGTGATGGTGTAGCGGGTGATGGTGGTGATGGTGGTGATGGTGTAGCGTGTAGCACGGTCAGGTTTGTTAGCTCTGGATCTGTGCTCTCCACACAGAGCGGTCAAACGTCAGCGAGGAGCGGCGCTCAAATCAACCTCATCTGCAGTATCTTCTCAGGAGTGGTAGAGACGTGAGCAAAGGATACAATCGTGTGTGTGTGTGTGTGTATGTGTGTTTGTGTGTGTTTGTGAGTGAGTGTGTGTGTGTGTGTGTGTGTTCCTGTGTGTGTGTGTGTACGTGTACGTGTACGTGTGTGTGTGTGTGTGTGTGTGTGTGTGTGTGTGTGTGTGTGTGTGTGTGTGTGTGTGTGTGTGTGTGTGTGTGTGTGTGTGTGTGTGTGTGTTTGTTTTTATATGAAAAACAGCAAAGCTGCAGGATTGAATCGACATCACAGTGCTCTGACATTTTGAGAAATGTCATAAAATCAGGACGGGTGACAAAAATCCATTTGAGCTCAGGCCCAGCATGCTTCAGTAGTCTGCAGTATTCTGCTAGCATCGCATCCCTAGAAGGTTTTTATTTCCTGGCTTCCACTTTACTAGGCGAGCGAGGAGAGGACAGTGCATTAATCAGATGCATCCTACCCACCAGGGTAACATTGTGGCCAACATTAGCTCCTAATGTCCACACACCCCTCCAACAAACACACACACACACCCCCTCCAACACACACACACACACACACACACCCTCCACACACACACACACACACACCCTCCAACACACACACACGCACACACACACACACACACACACACACACACACCCTCCAACACACACACACGCACACACACACACACACACACACCCCTTCAACACACACACACACACAGAGATGTAGGCTCATACCCAAGTCACAGAGAGACAGGAATTATTATTTCACACACACACACACACAGAGCGAACAGCATGCACATACAGATACACTATGATTCACACACTTTCACAAGGCTAGGATTGGAGGCTCAGCTTGATGTGGCTGTTCACAGCCGCCTCGAGGTGTTTACGCTTGTTTTGAAGCACAGGATTTTTTTCATTTTTTTGTGATCGTTAAAGTTGTTGAGTCGGTAAAGCTGCTGCTCCCCCCCCATCCCCCAGACCCCCAAGGCCACTCATTCCCTGTGAAGGGAGATGGAAGATGGAAGAAGTATGCCCTCTCAAAATAAAAAAAACCAGGAGAATCAACAGCCCTGCTTTATTGGTTGGCCGTGATCTCTACAGGCGCTGGTGTTTCCGCCATTGAGTGAGCTTTAGCAGAAAGGGTGTTAGGCTGTGTCCACACTGCACTACACTAGGTATGCGTTGTTGGTTCGATGCAGGCGTGTTTGAAATTCGCTAGTACGTTGTTACTAGGTAGCTATGAATTCCAGCTCCCTCTCTAAACCGTCTCCTGTTGGCTGAAGCATTACTACGTCAGAGTACTCTCCACCAAACGTTTGACTCTAGTGAGCGTTGTTTTAATGTAGTGCTATGCGCTGGTCTCTGTCAGCCGCCAACGCACTGCTCTCATTGAAAACGATGGCAGAAACAATGGCGATTTTTACACACACTAAAATGCCGGTGTGAACCCAGCCATGGCTCACTGGGATAGATTCCCATGGGGCGTCTCACCAAGGAGAAGACCGCAAAACCCAGGTCCTCAGGGGACTTAATTTAGCCCAAACCGCAGTGAGGTCGCTGCTCCTGCACCTTCCCTGGCTGGGGATGAAGGGCCCGAGGTTTCTGAGCTACTGACGCGGTTTGTTGAGTTTCCCCACGCAGGTTCTCACCTCCGTTTACATGTCTTGTGTTTTTTTTTTTTTTCTTTTTTTTTTCCGATTTTACCCCGTTTTTCTCCCAATTTGGTAGCCAATTACTCCCGCTGTGCTTAGTTCAATCCCCTCCCTCATAGTTCGCTGCCATGGCCCTGTGACCGGCAGTGACAAAGGCGAAGCACCGCCTCCTCTGAGACAGCACTCGTCGTGCTGTTCACTGTAATTCCGGCACCCCAGAGCCACTCCTGTGTGCAGCGAACTGTGTCGGCTTCCCTCCCCCCTCCCTGGGGCGGACAGCCAATTGCCGCCCCGGTGGCACTCCCGGCCAGAGCCGACTCTGGCGCAACGGGAATCGAACCCCGGTTGCCGTGGCCAGCGTCGGACATCTGAAACCCAGACCAGTCAGTTTTTGGTAACCTAAACTTTTTTTTTTTTTACCTCTGACAGTTTACTGCTTACCTTTGTACCATTTCAGGTTATTCACTGGACTTGAACTGCTTAAATGTCATTAAAAACTGGAAAAATGGGGGTGTTCTAAAACTTTTGACCGGTAGTGTATAATGTTAGAAGTAGGATTTCTACATAATCAAGTGCATTTGTGTTCACTGTAGATCTCCCCCGTATGATTTTAGCTTATTATTGTGTACGTACTCTGCTCCACTGTAGTGAGTCACTCCACCAAAGAGCAGAACTTTTATTGTGAAATAAATGTTTGTCTTTGTCATGAAAAAGTGGTCTTCCAATGAGGGCAAGGGAGGATGGAGATGGTGGGCTTTTAAAACAAACCGTGCATTCTCAGGATATATACGCACGCTTTCAGCCAATCAGAATCAAGTCTTCATCCAAGCTGTGGTGTAAACAATATATACAGTATATATATATGGACAAAACTAATAACTGACCTCTACAAACACACTGTATGTGTAAATTCATGTAAGGTTTTATGTGTACAAATACATTCATAGTAGTGTTGAAAAGCAGACAGATTTTCTGAAATTAAATAGCTCCCGTATATCCAGGCGGCTAAAGTGAGTTCTGGAATCGATAACACAGAAGCACAGTTGGAATGCTGGGGGGGTTATCTAAAAGCCTGTGATATATGTGTGCTTCTGGTTGGAATGCCGGGAGGGGGTTATCTAAAAGCCTGTGGTATATGTGTGCTTCTGGTTTTCAGCTCCATCACAGTTCTGAGTCATTTCGGTTCATCGCAAGCCAGCCTAGGGAGCAGAGATCTGTTGGAGTGAAGAAATATCGATGTTGCTAAACCTGCTTTCGTAACACACTGCGCGTAATACTGCGATTGTGCTCACTCCTCAATAAATCATGTCTGCGCATTATTGGGCAGTTGTTAAATTACAGTAGCTGATAGCCTCATAGACCCACTCAAAACCCTGGTGAGTGTATAATAAAATATACATTCTGGTGGGGGGGGAGTGTAATAATAAAAGCACGTTTCCTACCCTAGGCTGTGAGTATTTGCTTTCACAGACAGAGCCTCCCTGTTTGGGGTTGTGGTCACAACACTTGATAGGTGCAGAGGCACCTCCGGCTAGATACAGTGCCTTTTGTGCTTCGGCTACCTCGGTTTAATAGAGTCCAGGAACCACAGCTGGGAGCCCCAGCCGCAGCAGTGAGCTGTTCGTCTGTTCTCGTGAATTCAAAGCTCCCCCCAACCCCCCAAACACTTGTGATCTGACAGAGAGTGGAGGACTCACTAGGGCTATAGATAAGTGCACATTGGGGAGGACTGCACTATGAACATTTTATGAAGTATCTGTTTTCTATAACTGGCTTAAAATACTCAGAGAGGAAGAGGGGAGATAGAGAGAAGGAGATCCCTTTTTTTCTTTCTTGTATAGTACTTTAATTGCCTTTATTTTATTTTAAGATTTCTTTGTAATCCAATTTCTTTGTATTGTATAATATTATTTCTAACCGCTGTAAATAATTAAAGTTACGTGATATTTCTGAGGAGTTGTGTGACGTGTTTCTCTATTGTGCGATTTCATATTTTGCTGTTCTGTTTTGTGTAGGCATTTTATTTATGTCGTGCCAATAAAAGAGAGAGAGAGAGGGAGAAGGATAGACACTGTCAATATTTCATGCATCCATGCCAGGGCTCTGATGGCCTTTGTCTCTTATAAGTCAATTCTGACTCCTCGTGATGAGGAGGTCTCGGTTAAGGGCCCTGAAAAATGTCACTTCCTGTCAAACCTCGCAATTGTCGTTCAACGCACGCAGTACATCTAATTAAGCCCATTCTTGGTCTGGTTAATAAATGCTTGGAACTCTGTGTCCAACCAGGCACTTTCACTAGGTTTTATTTCCTTCCGTTTCTATCTCTTCTTCTTCATCTTTTTCTTCATCTTCTTGTTGTTCCAGTCAAATAACTTGTTGTCTGTCAGTGTTCTTTGTGTTTATCTGCTGTAGCGCAATACATTTGAATAGCTTCACTTCATGACATTTCGGCCCAAACACAAAACCCGATTGTGATGATTTGTGAGGGGGAACAGACAATATATCAGATCAGACGGGGGGGTGGGGGTGGAGGTAACGGTTAAGTGCCGTGCAATTTCAGAGATGCAGGGCAAGGGTTGTGAACATAATAGAAAGTGAAGGCCCTGCAGAATCTAATAAATGTCATAAAGCAGAAGTGGCATTTTAATGCTGTGTCAGTGTATAATTACATTATTATTAATATTACTATTATTATTATTATTATATTATTACAGCATTATATTGTATATGCCTTACTTTATTTTCAGGATCAGCCCTGACAAAATGGGGGGAGGGTACATTGGAGAGATTGTATTGTTTTGGAGAGGAAAAAGGGTATTTGTGGTTTTTTTAAGGTTCATTTGCGTCCACCAAGCTTTCATGACTAAGAGGCATCCACGTCTTCTGCGCTCGCGTGTTGCATTCAATTATTCATGGCTCTCGTGTTGGATTGGGAGGTGCTAAAAATGCATGGGGTTTCACAAGAGAAGTAACACAGACAGGCAAGTAAACTGAGGAAACGAGTTAATTGAGACCTTAGGGATCGGGTTGGGGTGGGGGAGGTGGAGACTTTCAGGAGAAATTAAAAATTAAACAAGGACAGATATTTAAAAGGTTTTTCCCTCCTTGGGGCATTACAAAAAAACAGAGAATTATACAAAGCGATTAAGCACACATTTGTCTTTCTATGTTTGTGGGAAAATGTGTTGTTGTGTCTGTTTATGCAAACAAAGCTAGAAGCGTATGATTTTTGCCTGTGTGTCTGTTCAAGTGGACGAGGCTGCAAGCCTGCGACGGTGACTGAGTGTGTTAAAGGGGATGAGTCTGGACACGCTTAACAGTGGTGGTGGTGTGTCTGTTCAAACGGACGGACAAAGGTGTAAGAGTTCATAAGAACATAAGAATACATAATGATGAGAACGGGCCGTTCGGCCCATCTAGGCTCGTCATATCCTAATCTAAAGAGTATCTAGTACTACATCTAGCCTGGACTTGAGTAGCCCAAGTGTTTCTGCCTCTACTACCCGACCTGGCAAGCTGTTCCAGGCATTGACAACTCTCTGTGTAAAGAAAAACGTCCTAATATCTGTGCGGAATTTGCCTTTAACTAATTACCACCTGTGGCCTCTTGTTCTGCTGACCCCACTTATCTTAAAAAATCTTTGGTATTTTACTTTGTTAATCCCTTTTAGGAATTTAAAAACCTCAATCAAATCCCCCCTAAGTCTCCATTTGCTAAGTTTAAATAGATTGAGTGCCTTAAGTCTATCATCATAACTTTTACCTTTCATACCAGGTATCAGTTCAGTTGCCCTTCTTTGAACTTTTTCAAGAGCTTCTATATCTTTCTTGTAGTGCGGTGCCCAGAACTGCACACAGTATTCTAAGTGCGGTCTGACAAAGGCATTATATAACATTAATATAGTATTTCTTTGGACTCATGATGGTAACCGCGCCCCCCTCTCTCTCCCCTCCCCAGTTCTTCGGGATGATTTTCGACAGGCCCCCAGCGACGTGGTGGTGGCGGCAGGGGAGCCAGCGGTCATGGAGTGCATCCCGCCCCGCGGCCATCCCGAGCCGAACATCTCGTGGAAGAGGAACAACGCTCGCGTGAACGACAAGGACGACAGAATCACCGTGAGTTCGCTGTCTCCAGGGGCGGGATGGCTCACGGTCCCTCACAGATTGCTTTGCGTAAACGCTGTCCCATCTTACCCTTCGGCTCTCTTTAACTCCCAAATCCTCCCTGTTGCCGTTCTCTCCAGGAAACAGATAAAAGGCTACAGCTGCTATTTGTCGTGCTTTGGACATTTATTCTAAATAAATCCCTTTGGTGTTGTTTTTCAATGCCACACAACGTGATGCTGCTAGGAGCTAGGAGCGCATCTCCCTCAGACAATTTGAGACAGGCAACGTGCCTGACCGGCATGAATGCTTCTCATTAAAGCCGCAGTATGGAGCTCAGGATGCCTCTTCCCAGAGCCGGCTCCAGCGGAACGCATTCCACAGGTCCAGTCTCACCCTGTTCTCTGGTCCCAGTGTAGTATAGCGGTTCGGGAGCTGGGCTTGAAACTCAGAGGTTACAGGTTTAATTCCCAGGTGGGGACACTGCCATTGTACCCTTGAGCAAGGGGCTTAACCTGAATAGCTTCAGTAAAATATCTTGCTGTATAAATGGATTCTATGTTAAAAAAAAAAAGCATACTGTGTAAGTAGCTCTGGATAAGAGCGTCTGCTAAATGCCTGAACGCAAATGCAATGTCTCGATTTTCAGACGCGAGGTGGGAAGCTAATGATTTCCAACACCAGGAAGAGCGACGCGGGGATGTACGTGTGCGTGGGCACCAACATGGTGGGCGAGAGAGACAGCGATCCCGCAGAGCTGGTGGTGTTCGGTGAGCTGCTGAGTGGTGTACCTGCAGGCCCATCTGGCCCTCCCATGTGACTGTCCCTCCCATGTGACCGCACCCATGTGACCCCCGCGTGCCTTTCTCTCCCCCAGAGCGGCCAATGTTCATACGGAGACCTCTGAACCAGGTGGTGCTGGCGGACAACGCTGTGGACTTCCTGTGTGAGGCGCACGGAGACCCCGCCCCCACAGTGCGCTGGCGCAGAGAAGAGGGGGAGCTACCGCGGGGGAGGTGAGGCCGGCTCACTGCCTGCCTGACTGCCTGACTGCCTGACTGCCTGACTGCCTGACTGCCTGCCTGACTGCCTGCCTGACTGACTGACTCATTTATTTATTTATTTAACCTTTATTTAACCAGGGAAAAAAAAGTTGAGATACAATCTTTTTTCAAGGGAGACCTGGCCAAGAAAGGCAGCAGAACAGCATTTAAAAGTTACATTGACACACATATGTGTATACACAGTTTTTACAATTATATTAATTTGAATACATTTTAGTTTTGCTTTGTTTTCAGTTTTTCTTTTCTTTTGCTTTTCTGTTAAGCACTTTGAGACCGCTTTGCGATGAAAAGTGCTATATAAATGAGGGGTTATTATTATATTATTATTATATGACAACACAATACATTAAAACATCTTCCAAGACACCTATATATATACTTAAAGAGTCCAGCCTATGGGGAACATCTACACTTCTCCTTAAGGACATCTGCAACCAGGGTCTTGAACTCGCTAAGTGGTACCAGCACCTCTAACTGGAGAACCTTTTGTAAGGTGTTCCATGTTGTGGGTGCACAATATGAAAAGGCAGTTTTTCCTAGCGTGGAAACAACCCTGGGGACTTTTAAAAGCAGCAGCCTGATGGACAGACTGACTGACTGACTGACTGACTGCCTGCCTGACTGACTGACTGACTGACTGACTGACTGACTGATGGACAGACTGACAGACTATCTGGTGTGACTGACTGGCAGTTTGAGGGACAGTGTAGTTACCGTTGCCATGGTTGTCTTGTTTTCAGTCCTTGAGAAAATAATGTTAATATAATCTTTTGTCAAAGCATTGTGACAGCCTTTATAGCTGCTCCAAATGAAAGGGGTTTTTTTAAAGAAGAAAGTCGTGCATCTTTATCTTTTCATTTTTATGATTATTCTTCGTTTGAAACCAGTGGAATATTTATTAAAATTCCACAATGGACTGCTTCCAGCTCAGCCTGGGAGAATTCATTTGTAAGCATGTTGCCGCAGTGACAATAAAACTTCTATTTTATAGTGTGGTGTGGAGGCAGGGGGATTTATGTGTAGATGACGCAGCTGGAATTCAAAATGGCACAGGAGAAATATTTCACTCTCACAAAGGATCTGGGCTGAATTTCTGATCAGGCGAACTATGATTGTTCCTACCATGTATTAATGCTTGTAAGTCGCTCTGGATAAGAGCGTCTGCTAAATGCTTAAAATGTAAATGTAAAATGTAGGCCGGGTTTTGATCTTCTCGATCTTGGAAACATTTGTTTACTTCAGCTATTCAAGTGCATGTCCGAGCTAGCCGTCTGAATAATTTGTTAGTAAACAAGCTAATGAATGAGACCAAGGCCTTGATTCAATCAACATTCATCCTTAACTTCGACTCACAATGAAATGAAACAGCTTGGTGAGTTCATCAGAATGAGTGAAACACTCGTATTTATTTGTAAGTCAAAGGGCAAATGTTGATTGAATTCAGAGTTAAGTCTAAACACATATGGTACAGCTTATCTCCTTTGCCCTGAAATTAAACTCAAGTTCAATCATCCGAAATAAATAAAAGCGTTCCCTGTTAGAATGGCATCCAAGGCATCCAAAGGGCTTTCCTTTGTCAACATTGAAAAATCCTCCCCAACCCCAGAACCAGACCCAAACCCAAGTCCCAAACTCAAGCCTAGACCAGAACCTTGACCCAGACCAAAACCCAAACCCAAACTCAAGCCCAGACCAGAACCTTGACCCATACCAAAACCAATAAAACTGGCATCAAAAATCAGCGTGCACTTCCTAACCTGTCCACCCTGTTGGAACAGCACACCCTGACTTTTCACTGGGTCTGCCCTGCCTCCTCAGGTTTGAGATCCGCAGCGATAACAGCCTGCACCTGTCCCAGGTGCGGGCGGAGGACGAGGGCACCTACACCTGCGTGTCCGAGAACAGCGTGGGAAAAGCAGAGGCCTCGGGAACGCTGCAGGTTCGCGGTAAGAGACCGCCTCTCTGTTTCACCTCGTCAGAGGTAACTGTCTTTACCTTCTTTTTATTTGTATAATTTGTTTCAGATTTTTCTCCCGTTTTTTCTCCCAGTTTGGTAGCCGATTACACCCACTATTTTTTAAGTCAACCTCCCCCTCGTATTGTGAGTTCGCTGCCGTAGCCCTGTGACCGGTAGTAATGAGGGCGAAGTATCGTCTCCTCCGAGACGGCACCCGCCATGCCGTCGACCATAACCCCGGGACTCCAGAGCCACTCCTGTGCGCAGCGAGCTCATCTCGGCTTCCCTCCCTCCTCCCTGGGGCGGACAGCCAATTGCCGCCTCCAATGGCACTCCCAGCCAGAGCCGACTCTGGCGCGGCCGGTGGAATTGAACCCCGGTCGCCGTGGCCAGCGCCGAACGCTGTAACCACTGGACCACACGGGAGGCCTGTCTTTACCTTTAAATACAAATGACACTGATACAATCATAATATACACCATTTAGCAGACGCTTTTATCCAAAGCGACTTACAGTAGTGAATGCATACATTTTTGTGGCCCCAGTGGGGATTGAACCCACAACCTAAGCGTTGCCAACGCTGTGCTCTACCAACTGAGCCACAGAGAACCACTATCACACTGAATAAGGGACCTGCATAATAACATATCATTTATGCATTCATGCATTCAGATTAATTAATTTGTAAACATAAGATAAATACTTTTCAGGCCATTATTGAGCATTTTTATGAACGTGATTTTCCTGGAATATGTGAAGCTCAAGCTCACCTCAGTGAAGTCCCGAATACTAGCATTAAAAAGAAAAAAACATAACATAACATAACATTCTGATATTCTTCACTCCTGATATTTAAAAAGAAATACCGTTTTTATTCATTTCAATCTTATCTTGCATCTCTAGCCTTACAGATATCTAAAGATGTGGTCAACGTGGTCTATGTATAGCAGTCGAGGGCGATCAGAATCAGAGCCTTGCGTCGGGAAACACTGCAGCATGCTGTGCTGTACGTGTGTGGCCCAATTTTCACAGCCATTCACTAGAGCTTACGGTAAACCATATGGATTACTCCCTTCGACAGCTGCTGGGGAAATGATTTAGTTTACCAAACTCACAGAGCACAGTTGCAGTGCTAATGGATGTGGGCAGTAGCAGAGGGAATGATTGTGATCTAGCCAGCATTCATTTAGGCCTGTGGGAGGCCACTGGAAAGGTTTCTGTTTTAATTAGTCCTCTTCAGAGTTTTGTATTTGTATTTATTTATTTATTTGTTTATTTTTCCCCCATAGCAAATCTAGAATAAGTCGAAATAAAAATCTATTTTATTACACACATCATACCTTTGTTTGGTTTGTCAGCCCCAACGTTATTCCCCCAAAGCTGAAGGGCACTTGTGATTGCATTGCTTTTATTATTTTTTGATGTTGCTCTTCTCCTTCAAAGGCCAACCCACCTCATGCATATTCATATTTTGCCCCCTCTAACTCTCTCGCGCTTTCCTGTCCATTATAGTCCGTCTATTCCGTAAGTAACCATATTTCATCTCATCTCTCTCTGCATGGTGGTGAGGGGGAAAGGGATGGTTTTCTAGTGGCGGGGGGGAGGGGAACCAATTGCTGTGGAGGGCCCGTGTCTTGGGGCCGTCCGTAATGGGGTGTTTGCTTCATGCTGTGATTTATCGCCCGTGAGAGAGGCCCTGGCGCGTAGAGACGTGTCAGCGGTTACTATTGGGCTTGCGGTTCAACAGAAAAAGCTCGCGATCTGAGCACGCTCCAATCAGACGATGCATCTCCCCCCCTGTTAATAAAGCGCTCACGGGCAAATGCGCAAAGTCTGACCCATCGCCGCTCACGCACGGCCGCCGACACCCCAGACCCCAGACCGCTGGCGTTGAAACGTATTCAGCGTTTATTGAATTCAGCAGGGGTGCGACGTCGTTGCCTCTCGTCGAATGCCGTAATGAATTGCAATGGGCTTCCATATCTGCGTCGGGGGCAGGGGTGACCCTAGATATTCACAAATGATCCCCGGTGGCACTCTTGATAATTTTGAAAAGTGGGCTGGGGTACAACCCATGAGGAGATGCGACAGGGGCAAAGAAAGGGACATGAAGTGTTCCATCTCGGCCACACAAAGAGTTATATTGTTTTTCGTCGTTTTGTTTGTCTTTTTTTGTGCATGCATCCCCGTCGTGGTTTGTCTGTCAATTAGATAGCCCAGCCCGTTCACAGACAAAACCAGCCGCAGGTTTAAGCAGAAAGCGGTGTCGATAATCCTCTCACACCACTGCTGGTGGCTATTAGAACGTGCTCTCATTTCAGTTTCTCAACTGTTTTTCTCCATTTTTTAAATCTTATTTTAGCGATGTGGGTGAGCAAAATATTATGGCCCACAAACAGTTTTGCGGTTAACAGTTAGAGCCTGCACTGTCACTGTGTTTCTCTCTTAAACACATGAGCTTGAGTGCTTTGCTGACTGGATGGAGATCCGTTTAGATCAATTGCTCAGAATTATAACCAAGAAGTGAAGAAGTGAGAAGTGTTTCCTTTTTGTTGTCTTTGCGCTCCTGGCAGTGGCAGCGGGTCATTTTCACATCCCTGTTTTAGTTTTCTTTTATGCACCCCTGTAGCACTTTGAGATTGTTTTACAATGAAAAGCGCATTACAAATAAAATGAATTATTGATCCATTTCTGTGAGGAAGGACATAAATCCACTTATGGTTTTCAGGAGGTGCTACAATTGCAGAAATTCGAAATAAAAAATGAGGGGGAAAGCAGTTTACATTCGAGGAAATAGAGAGATCTTTTGAAGTTGGGAAGGATACATATTGGTTTTGAATCTGGGTACAGCCCCTCTTGTTATTTTCCCGGCAGCTTGTTATATTGCCCGTTTCTCACATTTCCGCCTTTGTACGCGTGTCTAAGCGCTGGAAGAATAGCTTTATGGTAAAGCCCAGTGACCTTTTATGCGTCAACTTAAGGCTTAAAGAAACAACTGCTTTCTGGCAGAAGATCTCAGAGCAAATACTGACAGTTGCTAAGATCTTTATCCGTGTTTACGAATATGTCACACACCACGGACTACTCAAGATCGACCAAATCGGTTGGTTGGTTTAAGCTGTGACTTTACCTGGTTTCACCAAAAAACATCAGCACATTTATCTCACATAAAAGCTCTGTGAAGTGGTTATCGTTGATTATGTTGATTGGGGGCATGGAATTGCAACCCCATGGCATTGATCTAAGTGGGGTGTGTCAATGGGATTCGGAACATTAAGATTCTCATCCTGCTCCTGTTTTGTGTGCTCTTCAAATTGCACGGTGCAGAATGTTTGTAATGTTTACACCGTTAACTCCTTTGTTCATTTATTCCCTGACACTAAAGTTAATTGCATGTTGAGTGGCAGGGGTCTCTGTGAACATGTCAGCTGTGTTTCTCAGCAGCACAGCTCTCTGGCTATGAGGTCACAGCTCAGTCCCGTAAGGTCTGGGGAGAATAGGGCGGCAGTGTAGTGTAATGGTTAGGGAGCTGGGCTTGTAACTCAGAGGTTGCAGGTTCGATTCCCAGGTGGGGCCATTGCCATTGTACCCTTGAGCTAAAGGTACTTAACCCGACTTGCTTCAGTAAAAACATCCAGCTGTATAAATGGATTGTATGTAAAGAAATGTAAACTGTGTAAGTCGCTCTGGATAAGAGCATCTGCTAAATGCCTAAAATGTACAATGTAAATGTAATATGCTTTACTGCTGACCACATGAGAGCAAGCTGTCGTTGGGTGAAAAGCTTTTGTGTTGGCAAAGCACTCTTATTCTATGTAAGAGTGGGGAGGGTGATTCATGGCAATTTTCCAAGTATTTGGAACAGTAGGAGTTGCCAATTGGAGGGCTGATGCTAATTTGTTTCCTCTGATTGGACTCTTGCCATACCCAGGTTGTGTGTGCGTCTTTGAGGCCCCATGGGGCGGGGGGGGCGGGGGGGGTTGTAGCAACCTAAAGCAAACAAACAGTGGTGCCATCTCATCATCTGCAATTCCTCATAATCTGACCATCCGTTCCACTTACCCTGATGGACCCTCACTGCCCCACAGCTGTCCGGCCACCTCTATCCCAACACGCCTCGCTAACTCATCTGCCTAGAAACAGATAGTGAGGCTTTAGGTCCAAAGGAGGATTAAATTCTTTAATCTTGGACGAATTCCCATTTTGCAGGCCTTGCTTTATTTTCCTTTTTTTCTGAAGGCGGTTTCTTGTGGCGTGATAAATCTGAAGCCTTCACAGCGGAATTAAGTTCCCAAATCATCCAGCGGATATCAAACATTACATCTCCAGGAGTTATACTGTTTAAGTGAGATTACCACAAGAACCTCTTATGTCTCCAAACAGGCAGGCAGGAATACAAGAATGGCAAAAATTCATGATAAGTATTTTTCTTCCATAATGCATACTGTAAACCCAGCTATAATGTGCTCTACATAATGTACTGCGCAGAATTGAAGAGGTTCTCATGTTAGAGTAGTTTCATTGTTAAACTGAGCCACCACAGCCTATTTCATATCATAACTAAAGGCCGTGTTCATCACTATGATATAGTATATTATACCCATTGAAGTAAGATGTTTGCAGAGTTGGAATAATTTGTCATTTCTGAAATGAGTTTATATTATTCATGCATGAACATTTACATTTTACATTTTAAGCAATTAGCAGACGCTCTTATCCAGAGCGACTTACAAGATGTGCATAAATGCATGGTAAGAACAATCATAGTTCGCAATCATAGTGAAGGTGGAATCACACTGTAATTGTACACTGGGAGAGCCTGGGGCCATTAGTGTGGACTGACTGTGTGCCGTGGTGTACATTCAGTGTTACAGGTATGATACGCAGCTGCCTGCAATGATGTCTATCGCTGTATTACTGCACTGATCTTGTGCGCAAACTATGATTGTTCCTACCATGTATTAATGCACATCTTGTAAGTCGCTCTGGATAAGAGCGTCTGCTAAATTCTTAAAATGTCAAATGTAAATGTAATGCATTCAGCGCTGCCTGTTAGCTGCTCAAAGTGACTGGCTACGCTGCTCTTTAACTGTGATTCTTGCGCTCAAGGTGCCCATGTTTGCCGTGGTGGTTGCATGCATTGCATACATAGTGTTGCGGGCACTTTCTCCAGCAGTTCATGTGTTGCCTCAGCATATCGGGGGTAGTAGTAATATCAATAGCCTGGTGCCCTCTCAGGGAGAGAGATCAGCAGAGGTCTAGTTTGTTTTTAACCTCTCTGCCCGGCGGGTCAAAGTGTGGACACAGGGGGGGGGGGGGGCATGTCTCCGTGGCGACCTCACAGCCTTGGGGCGAGACCGCAGTCTCGACCCGCGTGACATCATTTTCACGACCCCCTGCCAGGGTTGAATTCGTTATGATTTATTTGTATTTTGTCATGACCGAATAATGTGAGCGGGTTGGGGGGTGGGGGGGGTTGGGGTTGGGGGGGGCTGGGGGGAGGCACTCCTTTGTGCCCTGCCACTCCCAGTGATCATTACATTTACAATTTAGGCGTTTAGCAGACGCTCTTATCCAGAGCAACTTACAAGATGTGCATTAATACATGGTAAGATTAATCATAGTCCGCGCCAGAGATCAGTGTTGTGATACAGTAATAGATATAATTGTTGGCAGCTGCAAACCGTACCTGTAACACAAGGAGTAAAAGGTTAGGTGTTTTGGGGGGCATCAACATAGATACATATTACAAAATGCAGTATTGAACAGCAGTGGTGATGACAATTAGTGGTAATGGAGTCTGAAGAGGTGGGTTTTGAGTTTCTTGCGGAAGATCGCCAGAGAGTCGGCAGTCCTGACCGAGTGCGGAAGATCGTTCCACCACCGAGGGGTCAGGACAGAGAAGAGACAAGACCGCGAGGAGCGGCTGCCAGGCGCTCGCAGGGAAGGGACAGTCAGTTTGCCAGAGGAGGCGGAGCGGAGGGGTCTGGCTGGAGTGTAGGGTCAGAAGCAGGGTTTATGAAGTCGGGCCCCATGTAGCTGCTCAGCTGAGAGCGGTGATGATGTTCTGGAGCTTGCTGATGAAGGTCCACTAGAGCAGTCTTCTCACTCTCACTGTGAATTAAAACGAGAGCACGGTCGAATATGCCTCCACGGCCTCGCACAGGATCTGTGCCGGCTAACAGAGAGGCTATTCTACACCAGGCGAACAGGGTGTTAAGATATTCAAGCGCCTAGCTGATTTTACTTATTTTGAATAGTATAATCAAGTAATCAAGTACTATGACGTGTGCTTAAGGCTGCCTTCGCCTACAGAATGTGCTCTCTTGAAAATGTCAACAGCTGAAAGGCTGATGACTGTGTTTTGGGAGCATGCTGGTAGAAATGCCGCCGGAAAGGTGGGTTGCCAAGCGGCATTCTACACTTCTTCAGAAATTCCTTTCATACTCTTTTTGTTTGAACAAGCACATAATAAATTCCATTCACGGCACTTAAGCGTAATGGAATGAAATGCATTACAACTGTCTTTACCTGGGGGATGCTTGATTTACTGTAGTGGGCTGAACATTATAATCTGAACATTTGTATTTTTATATCTTTAATAACAAGATGCAGGGGGAACTCCCAGCATGTCTTAATAAATCTTTTTTTTTTTTCAGAGTAGCAGTTTTTATATTGTGAGAGTTTTCCTTTGTACGCACGATTCAGGTGTGTATTCCCTCGAAGGATTTGGACATCAGATTCCTGTCTGCGAGTGAAAATAAATCAAAGGGGAAGTCCTGTTTTCAGCCACATAATACAATAGCACAAAGCCTTGGTTGTAATGCTCACCCAGTCATGAAATGTAGGTATGTCAATAGAGCTGTCACTTGAGTGTTCGCCTGGTTGGTCATTTATTTTAGTAAGGGAGCGACCAGTGTGATTACATTTTCTTTGCCCCTAGTTACCATTGACTGATTTTATAACACCAAGTATGTGGTGGAAGCCATGGTTGCAGAACAGTGAACAAATTGGATGCTGTGATTGAGGCTTGGGGACGAAACCAAAGGCAATGAGAAGTAGTTTCCCAGCTGTTCAGCTTGAAAGTGGTGCCCGGACGAGAGATGGACATAGTTGAATAAAAACGTGAAGAAGTCAAGAACAGAGTGTGTATAAATGCCATTTTCAGGAGAGCCCAAGCATTCTGTGGAGGGTTTGTCTGGGTCTACACATGACATAACTTTATTATTGAATTCAAAAACAATAAAATGAGCTAGACGCTTGAATATTTTCACATCTACTCGCCTGGTGTCGAATAGCTTTAATGTGCCGGGACAGTTCCTGCGCAAGGCCACGAGGGAATGTCTGACCGTGTTCTCGTTTTAATTCAAAGTGAGAGTGAGAAGACAGTTGGGGCAGTGAGGAGGGGGTGGGGTGGGGTGGGGGTGATAAATCAATTTGCGGCTGAAGGTTAAAGGTGACACCATTACACATTCAGATCCCCATGAAGAAAAAAAGGCAATCAATAGTAATCAGGCGCGGTGCGGAAGAGGGTGAGATGTGATGGATTGTGGGGTTGTGGGGGTGCAAGGTGAGAGTTGGGGAGTGAGTTTGTAATGCAGACGTGGGCGCCTCAAAAAAAAAAACACACAAAAAAACTGCCAAACCCCCTTTGGGTGAGTAACCCCTGACCGCTGGTTAGCCCAGCGCTGACGGCCACAGCAGTCCTGCCTGTTGGGCGAAGTGGGCCCGAGGGTTCTTTTATACAAAGGGGGCGGTGGGAGAATTAAGCGCTGAAGATTAGCATCTATCAGCGCACCCCATTGATCACAATCACCAGGGCGACAAGGGGGACTGAGCAACCACAAAGCTTGAGCTAACGAGGCCTCTTAACAGCCCCACGCATCCCGCATCACTTCCTGCTGCAGCCCCGTCCAACCAGCCCACAGGCGTCACGACCCCGAGACATTCTGAAAACAGAGGGCGGTCCGGAGTGGAGTTTGTTTTGCTTTTCGCCCCTGAAATGGTATAACTCGACAAAATCCTGTGAGCAGCTGTGAAAGTCGAAGCTGGGCGTAAGTGGATTCGCGCTTCACTGTGTTTCCCCAGCAGCAGAAGGTAGCGGTAAATTAATGCGCTAGAGCTTTCTGAAGCTATTAATTGGTACAGGGGGTTGATCACAGCCCACTTGTGGGGCGCTATCAGAATACTGAACGGCGCGCTCCGCACGTCATCTTCCTTCCTTTGTTAACATTTCTCCAACTTTAATCAGGCAGGCAACTTTAGGCTGGCAGTGTGGTATAATGGTTAGGGAGCTGGGTTTGTAACTCAGACGTTGCAGGTTCAATTCCCAGGTGGGGCACTGCGGTTGTACCCTTGAGCTAAAGGTACTTAACCTGAATTGCTTCAGTAAAATATCCAGCTGTATAAATGGATTGTATGTAAAGAAATGTAAACTGTGTAAGTTGCTCTGGATAAGAGCGTCTGCTAAATGCCTAAAATGTAAACAACTTGGAACCGAACAGCTCACGACAGCGCCACTGTGTGCTGCCACAGCGAGGCCTGTGATGTCCCTCTGAGTAAAATGTTAGATAATGCAGACCTAACGCATTTTGCGTACAAAGCACAATTCTTGGTCAAAAACGCATGTACGCAAATGTCTGCTGAAACTACGCAAAAAAAAAAAAAAAAATTCCGAGGGCGCAAAAAAGAAAACGTAAAAACAAAATTCTTTTTGCACCACGGACCCGGTTCAGGCGCAATTATTTCATCGCGCACCCCCCGTGCAGCTATTTTTCGCGTAGCACCCCGTCGACAGAACATGGGGCGCCGTTACGTGCCTCGCACCGGGTGCTGGCAACCCACGCTACGCCACTGGTCGCCCCCAATGTTCAAACGAAACCTACGCCGCTGGTTGTACTCAAAAAAAATTCCTAAGGTTGGCAGGTCTGGATAATGCCACAGAAACAGAGACCGCAGCACACAAGAGGCTGAATACATGGACACTTACGCAGCCCTCTGGGGGGAGAAGATCCGCTTGGGAGGTATGTACGGGCTTCTGCTTGTGTCCGAGACGGGCCTTTTCCTGCCCACTCAAATGACATCACGTTACAGGCATCGTTAACTAGAGCGACTTACACAGTTTCACATTTCTTTACGTGCATTCCATTTATACGGCTGGATATTAACCGAAGCAATTCAGGTTAAGGACCTTGCTCCAGGGAACAACGGCAGTGCCCCCACCTGGGGATTGAACCTGCAGCCTTATTACCATGGGCAAATTGAGTCACGGAGCACTGGAGTTTATTCCAAGGGTTTGTAGTTCCACTTGAACCACAAATCAAACCCTAAATTGCATACGCGGATCAATCTCTTAGTCGGATATGCGTAGTAATCCACAGACCTGAGCCAGCCCGCAAGACTCCACTCAGAGTGGGAAATGAATGAATAATGTTTCATTTGCAGAAGAATAACATTAACAGACACGTGATCACAGAAGAATGTTATACCTATCGGCTAGTTTGCACGAATAGAGAATACATGTTTTTATCTATTAATATCCGGATATCTCCATGTGGTGGGAGATGGAAGTAGCAACACAACAGGTTATTCTGGTCCTTCCATCTTTTTGCTTCCTGTGTTTCCTCCTGATAGTATAATGCTGTCTGTGAATAGCAGTTTTTTAACCCGAAAGGTTTGTGATTTTCACCACGCCCAAATCCACGGATTGTTTTTAATTGTTAGGAATAAGTATTACATTGCGTAAAATTAATTATAGCAGCCAGATGATTGTTGACTTACTTGTTCTCTTGGCATGTTGTCCTTCAGCCTATTTTGTTCGCCGCACACTAACAGTTACCTTCTAACGTTTGCGAACATTCATGGCAAACAGAAAGAAAGTGTGGTGATTTAACTTTATGGTAGTGAACCTAACATGAGCTAACGTGTGCCTTGTTGAATGGTGTCTCCCGGATTTGTAATTTCACACTCACAAGTAAGGTAATTCCTTAGTCACAGAAGTGGTCATCAAACCTGTCCTTGATGGGAGCACACTGCTGACAAATGTGTGACGTGTGCATTCTCTTAGCAAGTATTCTAATATTTTATTTTATTTTATTTTATTTTATTTTATTTTATTTTATTTTATTTTATTTTATTTTATTTTATTTTATTTTATTTTATTTTATTTTATTTTTATTTAAAATGTTTTAATGTTTTCCTAAGCCCTTGATGTGCTGTTCTAACACAGACAGACATGTTAAAATGGTTGCCCACTTTCCTCAAGGCCCTGCCTCCTCTCTCAGTTCCCCCACAGATCGTTGTTCGGCCGCGGGACCAGATTTCCGCCCAGGGACGCACCGTCACCTTCCTCTGCGGGACCAAGGGCAACCCGCCGCCCGCCGTCTTCTGGCAGAAAGAAGGAAGTCAGGTAAGAGTGATGTCACCGAGAGAGCGATGACGTCATAGTGCTGAGTGACAGTGCAGTCTCTGCGAGTGTGACTCAGAGCTGAGAAACCCTGATGGAAAGTGAGTCAGGTGTCAAAATATGGGGCGCCTGTTACTGAAGAAGATGAGCAGTGTACTTCTGTATCACATTTCTTTAACCACTATGACTATATAAAGCTGCCCTTTTATGTATTGATTTGTTGTCTGAAAGCCCTGTGGTTTTTGAGATCAGCCTCTTATCAGTCTTTCTACAAATCTCTTCATGCGTGCCATGCTGTCAGAGTCGTCTTTCACTCGTTCAAAAAACTTGTTCTTTTTTAAAAAAAATTCTCCCAATTTAGTAGCCTATTACACCTGCAATTTTTTTCATGTCAATCCCCCCCCAGTAATGTGAGTTCGCTGCCGTAGTCCTGCGACCGGTAGTGACGAAGGCGAAGCATCGTCTCCTCTGAGACAGCACTCACCAGGCCGTCGACCATAACCCGGTACTACAGAGCCACTCCTGTGCGCAGCGAACATCCTGTCGGCTTCCCTCCCCCCTCCATGGGGCGGACAGCCAATTGCCGCCCCTGGTGGCACTCCCGGCCAGAGCCGACTCTGGCGAGACGGGGAATTGAACCCCAGTCGCCGTGGCCAGCGTCGATCGTTGTAACCACTGGACCACGTGGGAGGCCCTACTCGTTCTTTTCCAGTGAGTGGCTGAATGTAGAGACTGGTCGAGAGGCACTTCTGTCTTCCTTCGCCCTGATCGCGGGGGTGGGAGTAGAGTAGGTGGACCTTGGCGATGATGTGGGCACATTATCATTTTTTTTTATTCGGAGCTCAATTTTACAGGGAGGGGAAAAGATGGAGCATAAAGATTCAGAACAGAAATGCCACTTCTGTGCGCTGTCGGGATTCGAAGCACGGGACGAGGTGAGACAGGGGGTGAAGTAAATGAGGCAGGAAAGAAAGAGAGGAGGAAAAGAGAGCGAGAGAGAAAAGGGAAAGAGCGTTTTCGCACGGTGTACGTGTCAGATGGAAGCACAGAACGTGGGTAACACGGCCGCTGACAGACACAAGCCCGGGCGCAGAAAGGCATGATGGGATTGCGTGGGACATCACAGAGCCGCCCGCAGTAAAGGAGTGGGAGGCAGGCGTGCAGCTGAAGCTGGTAAAGGCCAGCACCAGTGAGGCCGTGGGGTGGGGGACAAAAGCGCTGCCACAGAACGCCTCACTGGTGCACGAACCTTTCCTCCAGGGCATAACAAGCTTTCCCCCGAACAAGAGGTACGTATTCAAGATGTATTTGCCGAAACAGCCCTGGGGAAGTGCACGTATTCCCTCTGAGGAAGAGTCCTCCTCGTCTTGACAGGAGCACACACTGAACAAGCTTTACAAGGCAGCTCGTGAGCCACGAACGGGATTCCACACACACATTTACTTTGCTTTTCTTTCTTTTCTCTTCTTTTCTTTTCTTTTTTTGAAGGTGGTAGGATTATTCTTTGAACTGTTGACCCTGGTCCTCCAGTTGTTCAGCCGTAGCCTTTTAGAAGAAGGATCTGATCTGGACAGTGTGGCCGCACCCCCCCCCCCGTAAACTGACAGCTTTGACAATACAGCGTCTGACAGTTCCTCAGCTCGCATTGTGTTGTGCGCCACCCCAAGGCCCCTGCCTCTCTGTTAATCCATATCAGTACGGTGGGAGTCCTTTTGAGCTCCAGCGTAGAGGAGATTTCATCCGCTCGTACTCAGCGGACAGACGATTGTCCCGCCTGTGTGTTCAGAGTATAGGGAAGTGTACAGTTGGTAAGTAGCAGCACCCAAAAAAAGCATCCCCTCAAAGAAGCTAAAGAGAGGTTCTCATCCTTTTCATCACTGGGTCTACCCCTGGTTTAACCAGATTCATTACTGGGGTTGGGAATACATTGTCCAGGAACCTACAGATGTTTTCATGAGAATAGATTAGAACTGAACAGGAGCGATTGGAATGTTTGCTGTAGCATAATGTCATAAAGTTAATTTGTGTATTTTTTTTTTTTTTTAATTAAAATTGCGAATTGAGAGATTCAAGAACTTTCATTGTAAAATTGAGTGCTGTATGGCACAAGAAAGTGGATTATATGAGTACCAGGAAAGATGGAATGCAATTAGAGTGGCTAATTTATATAATTTATAATAATAAAATATTATTTTTTTAAAAGAGAGAAAAAAGGAAAAAAATTGAAATGAAATACAAATATGAGATAATAATAAAGTAAGTTATTTTTTTAAATGTAAATAATAACGTTGTCCTCCTGAAGAGGGGGTGGAGGTGGGTAATAAAAAATAAAGTTAATTTGTGTATTTATTTCATTAATGCGAGGCATAGTTGTACAGTTACAATACGCCCTCCAGAGGGCACGGTGCTCTGGCACACACACTACCGCTCAAAGGTTTTACAACACCCCCATTCTCCAGTTTTTACTGAAATGACTGTTAACCAGTGTTAACCCATTACTTGTTCCCTGAAAAGGGCCTTTTTTATAACTCATTTACTCATTTACTCATTTACATTATTTTTCAGTTTTTGGTAACCTAAACCTTTTTTTTTTTTACCTCTGGCAGTTTACTGCTTACCTTTTTAACCATTTCAGGTTATTCACTGGACTTGAACTGCTTACATTTCAGTAAAAACTGGAAAATGGGGGTGTTCTAAAACCTTTGACCAGTAGTGTATATATATAATATATATAGTGCCCCTTCTTCTTGAGTAGAAGCCTAGGGAGGGGTAAAGCTCTCTGTGTAGATCTGATCTGAGCTGAAGCCATGGTCCAGGAGAGGAATGGGTGAAACCGGAGCTCGAACCCGTGTTCTCCTGCTGCTCCCGCAGATCCTGCTGTTCCCCAGCCAGCCCCCTGCACAGTCCGGCCGCTTCTCCGTCTCCCTGAGCGGAGAGCTGACCATCGCCGACGTCCACGCCGAGGACTCTGGGTACTACATCTGCCAGGCCATCAGCGTGGCCGGGAGCATCCTGACCAAGGCTCTGCTGGAGGTGGAGAACGGTGAGCGGGGTGAGGGGTCAGGGGGGGTGAGGGGTGGGGGGGGTGAGGGGGTGAGGGGGGCCGGGAGCATCCTGACCAAGGCTCTGCTGGAGGTGGAGAACGGTGAGCGGGGTGAGGGGCCGGGGGGGGGGGTGGGGGGCCAGGGGGTCAGGCTCTGGGGGTGAGGGGTCGGGGTGGGAGGGGGGCGTGAGGGGGGTGAGGGGGGTGAGGGGTGAGGGGTCAGCCAGGGGTCGGGGGGAGTACTGGTGTGGAGTGGTTGAGGGTTGGTTGAGGGGTAGTTGGGTTGAAGTCAGGTTGAGGGGGACCAGGGGTTAGTTAGAGTGGTGAGGAGAGGGAGGGGGTGGGGGTAGATTAGAGTGGTGTGGGGGTTGGTGAAGGGTAGGTTTGAGTGCAGTGAGGGAGGGGTGAGGGAGGGGTGAGGGGGGTGAGGGGTAGGTTAGAGTGGTGTGGAGGGAGGGGGAGGGGGTGAGGGGGTCAGTTAGAGTGCAGTGAGGGAGGGGTGAGGGGGGGTGGGGTTCTAGTAACCATGCACACTTCACCAGAAAATAAATCTAATCAACAAATGAACCAGACAATTCAGATCAGAAGGAAGATGGCTTTTTGGATCATTATTTGCATACATGAAAATACCCCCAGAAGAGGTGATTATTGTCCCTGTAACAGGTATTCTGTCTCATCCCTGTCAGATACAAAGAGCAGGCTTGATTTACAGTGGCTTCCCTCCAGCAGACCATATACAGCACAAATACAGCACCACTCCATATATGACTGTCAAGAATAAACAGCAAAACAAGCAAATACATTTACACTCCGGCTCGTTTTGGATAAACAGTTTCTGTTGTGGTTTTTATCATTGAGGGCACGGAGGCTTACAGTGAACTGAAAAATGATTTTTTTTTCTGGCTTCCATTTAACCAGAGAGGTGTGGGAGGAATTTTGAGAGGAGTGGTGTGTGTGTGTGTGTGTTTGTGTGTGTGTAACTGTGTTTGGGGGAATAACACAATGAATTAAAAATGAGCATTTCCTAACCTCCTAAATTAAAATCTCCCCAGCTCAAACGTGAACCACAGGGGACTGGAGAGACGTGATCGAGAAGGACAAGTCAGAATCGCGCTAACACCCCCCCCCCCCCCCCCCTCCCTCACACCCTCCAATTATGAGATAAACTGTTTACGCATCTGTGCCCTGCCTTATAGCGCCCAGACACCCGTCAAATGTTGAGAGCTTGAAAAATTGCGTTTGATATGATCAATTATTCTTATACTTTCGGGTGTACTGCGGCGCTTACGAACGGAAGGGACCAGCGAAGCGGACTGGAATGAGTGATCGACACTGTTTCAGTTTATTTGAAGACGTGCTTAAAGCAAGAGAGTAAGAATGTTTGATGACTGGTTGGTTATTAAACGCTCTTTAAAGGGTGCTTAGGGTTCTGCTCTGAAATTAAACCCACGGACAGTGTTTAATTAGACACGCCAAGGCTTTGTGCATCAAGCTCGTCCATGCTTGTTAGGTCGAGATACAGGTAACTGCCAAAATAAAGGAAACACTTGAGTAATTGAAGGGATCTGGCGGCTCTGTTGTGGTGTGGAGTGAATTTTCCTGAGTTTAGGTCCACTCAACCCCTTAGAGGGCAAGATAAACACTAATAAACACAAAGCCATTCTGAGTGATCACCTTCATCCTATGGTGAAGCATTTCTATCCTGATGGGAGTGGTCTCTTCCAGGATGACAATGCCCCCCCATCCACAGGGCACGAGTGCTCACTGAATGGTTTGATGAGCATGAAGATGATATGCCATATGCCATGGCCTTCTCAGGCACTAGTTCTCAACCCAATTAAACACTTGTGGGAGATTCTGGAGTGGCACCTGAGACAGTGTTTTCCACCACCATCAAGAAAACACCAAATGATGGAATTTATCCTGGAAGAATGGTGTTGCATTGCTCCAATAGAGTTCCAGACACTTGTATAGTCTATAACAAGGCATTGAAGCTGTTCTGGCAGCTTGTGGTGGCCCAAAGCCCTATTAAGACACTTTGTTGGTGTTTCCTTTGTGTTGGCCGTTACCTGTAACTGTTTCCGTAATTTTTTCTTATTGTTCCATACACATTATTCATTAAGTTACTACTTAGTTTTTGTTTGCGTTTGTCATTCTTCTGGCTCACACACTTCTGGTTATTTTCTTCTTATTCTTTTTCGAAACTCTCTTTGTTGAGTAAATGAAGAGTCGGTGGTTTAAAAAACAAATGAATGTGAGGCCAGAGTGGGGTATTCTTCACCGTAGCTCAGATACATCTTTGAAAGAGCCTTTAGTTGCATGCTACCCGCAAATTCAACCAACCAAATTGGCAGTTTGTATTCTGTACAATGTAACCTGACTGTGTGCTTTCCAAAACTAGCCCTGTATGGGCGACTCTCACTGCCACTTCATGCGGTAAAGCAATGTATTCATGTCCTTCACTTCCCTTACTCAGGTAAATAGAGGGACTGAGTTTCTATACCTATGAAACATTCACAAGGCACAAGAATTTAAACCCTTTATTTCTCTGTTGTTTCACTCTTCTAGAGAGACAAGCTCAATGACTTCTAAAATATTTAATTGAATGTATAGTTGTGGGTGGCACCGGCGTGCAGGCCAGACAGCAGGGATGACTCATTAAAATAGTGTCAGTCAGATAGATACTGCAGTAGGGTAAAAGCCTAATTAAAAATCGGCTGTTTCTGGCACATTTATTTTTCCGTTAAGCCCTTCTGAAGCGTCAGCGTGTCTTTCGGTAATCAATTAAACTCCCCCCCGTCACGTTAATTGGCTTGCACTCTGGACTAATCATTAGCCATTGTTTCCAGAGCCCGCGAGCTCCACCAGTTTGGCCATGTGTCTTGCAAGATCTCTCTGCCCTCAATTAGCGGAGAAACCTACCCGGACTGGGAATTAGCGTGTTATGCGTTTACACATTTCAGCTTAACACTTTGTCGCTATTATCGGCATGTTCAAAAGAATGGCTGGAACATTTTTGTTTATTGCATTTAGTTTTTGGAAAAGCATAAGAGCGTATGGATGGCTGCAGACCAGCTCGCGTTCATAGTTTGCCAGCAGGTCATTCCTCCAAGGTTCCAATTTATGCTGGCTATTTAACTTAGGGTGCTTAAGGCTCAGCTTAAATAACCAGGCTTTTTTTGTGGTTAAGATTCCGTTCCCGAATTTATGTAAAGATAAAGACCCTAGTCTTTACATTACCTTAAATTGTTACTGTACTTTTTTCTTACACACAGAACCACGCTCTACCTACTGAGACACACAGAACCACGCTCGACCTACTGAGACACACAGAACCACGGTCGACCTACTGAGACACACAGAACCACGCTCGACCTACTGAGACACACAGAACCACGCTCTACCTACTGAGACACACAGAACCACACTCTACCTACTGAGACACACGGAACCACACTCGACCTACTGAGCCACACAGAACCACACTGTACCTACTGAGCCACACAGAACCACGCTCTACCAACTGAGACACACGGAACCACACTCGACCTACTGAGCCACACAGAACCACACTACCTACTGAGCCACACAGAACCACGCTCTACCTACTGAGACACACAGAACCATGCTCTACCTACTGAGCCACACAGAACCACACTCTACCTACTGAGCCACACAGAACCACGCTCTACCTACTGAGACACACAGAACCACACTCTACCTACTGAGACACACAGAACCACACTCTACCTACTGAGACACACAGAACCACACTCTACCTACTGAGCCACACAGAACCATACTCTACCTACTGAGCCACACAGACCCACACTCTACCTACTGAGCCCCACAGAACCACACTCTACCTACTGAGCCACACAGAACCACGCTCTACCTACTGAGCCACACAGAACCACACTCTACCTACTGAGCCACACAGAACCACGCTCTACCTACTGAGACACACAGAACCACACTCTACCTACTGAGACACACAGAACCACACTCTACCTACTGAGCCACACAGAACCACTCTACCTACTGAGCCACACAGAACCACGCTCTACCTACTGAGAACCACACACAGAACCACCACTCTCTACCTACTGAGACACACAGAACCACACCTCTACCCATGCTGAGCCACAGAACAGAACTGAGACACACAGAACCTCTACCTACTGAGACACACAGAACCACACTCTACCTACTGAGCCACACAGAACCACGCTCTACCTACTGAGACACACAGAACCACTCTACCTACTGAGACACACAGAACCACGCTCTACCTACTGAGACACACAGAACCACACTCTACCTACTGAGACACACAGAACCACACTCTACCTCTGACCACACTGAGACACACAGAACCAGAACCATACTCTACCTACTGAGACACACAGAACCACGCTCTACCTACTGAGACACACAGAACCACACTCTACCTACTGAGACACACAGAACCACACTCTACCTACTGAGCCACACAGAACCACGCTCTACCTACTGAGACACACAGAACCACGCTCTACCTACTGAGACACACAGCCACACAGAACCACGCTCTACCTCTACCTACTGAGACACACAGAACCACAGCCTCACACCTACTGAGCCACACAGAACCACGCTCTACCTACTGAGACACACAGAACCACACTCTACCTACTGAGCCACACAGAACCACGCTCTACCTACTGAGACACACAGAACCACACTACCCTACTGAGACACACAGAACCACGCTCTACCTACTGAGACACACAGAACCATGCTCTACCTACTGAGCCACACAGAACCACACTGTACCTACTGAGCCACACAGAACCACGCTCTACCAACTGAGACACACGGAACCACACTCGACCTACTGAGCCACACAGAACCACACTGTACCTACTGAGCCACACAGAACCACGCTCTACCTACTGAGACACACAGAACCACGCTCTACCTACTGAGCCACACAGAACCACACTCTACCTACTGAGCCACACAGAACCACACTCTACCTACTGAGACACACAGAACCACACTCTACCTACTGAGACGCACAGAACCACACTCTACCTACTGAGACACACAGAACCACACTCTACCTACTGAGCCACACAGAACCATACTCTACCTACTGAGCCACACAGACCCACACTCTACCTACTGAGCCCCACAGAACCACACTCTACCTACTGAGCCACACAGAACCATACTCTACCTACTGAGCCACACAGACCCACACTCTACCTACTGAGCCACACAGAACCACGCTCTACCTACTGAGACACACAGAACCACACTCTACCTACTGAGACACACAGAACCACACTCTACCTACTGAGCCACACAGAACCACACTACCTACTGAGCCACACAGAACCACGCTCTACCTACTGAGACACACAGAACCACACTCTACCTACTGAGACACACAGAACCACACTCTACCTACTGAGCCACACAGAACCACGCTCTACCTACTGAGCCACACAGAACCATACTCTACCTACTGAGCCACACAGAACCATGCTCTACCTACTGAGACACACAGAACCACGCTCTACCTACTGAGACACACAGAACCACACTCTACCTACTGAGACACACAGAACCCATGCTCTACCTACTGAGCCACACAGAACCACGCTCTACCTACTGAGACACACAGAACCACTCTACCTACTGAGCCACACAGAACCACGCTCTACCTACTGAGACACACAGAACCATACTCTACCTACTGAGACACACAGAACCACACTCTACCTACTGAGCCACACAGAACCACGCTCTACCTACTGAGCCACACAGAACCACGCTCTACCTACTGAGACACACAGAACCACGCTCTACCTACTGAGACACACAGAACCATACTCTACCTACTGAGACACACAGAACCACACTCTACCTACTGAGCCACACAGAACCACGCTCTACCTACTGAGACACACAGAACCATGCTCTACCTACTGAGACACACAGACCCACACTCTACCTACTGAGCCACACAGAACCACGCTCTACCTACTGAGCCACACAGAACCACACTCTACCTACTGAGCCACACAGAACCATGCTCTACCTACTGAGCCACACAGAACCACACTCTACCTACTGAGCCACACAGAACCACGCTCTACCTACTGAGACACACAGAACCACACTCTACCTACTGAGCCACACAGAACCACGCTCTACCTACTGAGAACCACACACAGAACCACACTCTACCTACTGAGCCACAGAACCACGCTCTACCTACTGAGACACACAGAACCACACTACCTACTGAGACACACAGAACCACGCTCTACCTACTGAGACACACAGAACCACACTACCTACTGAGCCACACAGAACCACACACTCTACCTACTGAGACACACAGAACCACACTCTACCTACTGAGCCACACAGAACCACGCTCTACCTACTGAGCCACACAGAACCACACTCTACCTACTGAGCCACACAGAACCACGCTCTACCTACTGAGCCACACAGAACCACTACCTTTGAGTCTCAAATAACGGTGTCCTGTGAGAGCACCCTCGGTCTGTGTGCTGAAACCATGAAGCTCTTTCAAACGTCACACGCGGTCTGTTCTCTGTCTCCTTCCAGCACCAGCAGACCGGGTCCCCCCAATCATCCGCCAAGGCCCAGCCAATCAGACCCTGCCCCAGGGGGCCACTGCACAGCTTCAGTGTCACGTGATGGGCAACCCCTCACCCAGCATCCAATGGGAGAAGGACGGGCAGAGGATTCTGGGAGACGATGCCCGCATCACCCTAATACAAAATGGAACTTTGCAGATCATGGCCCTGCAGGTACTTCAAGGACAATTTAGAAAAACTTTTTTTTTTGCATTAGTTTCCTGTTTATGGAAATGCCTCAGGTTATTGCTGGAATAGATGCAATGTATTTCAAATTGTTGACGATACGTCATAATAGACCTTCAGTGAGTTTCTGTATCTGTGTGTGGGAGAGTATAATCACACCAGCCACAACATCGCCATCTCCCCATTCCTGTTTTGACCGTACAATTTGTTACAATTGCTGTGTCTTGCAGTCAACTCATTATTACAAGAGAAGTACAGTGTCGTGTGGGATGTAATATTGACTGTCCTTTGTGAGCAATATTCATTTCATGTTCCCGCCCTGAGGAAAATGTACGTCTCTGCTTTGAACCTGTACACCCTGCGTTTCATAACAGGCTGGAAATAGACTGCTAATGGAGAACTCCCGGCCCGCTCACAGACAAGTAACGATAGCGGATGCTTTTATAGTTCATTAAATTATTCAATGTTCAACTTGTGGATTGCCTTACGTGTGCGGAGCATGAATGCGATCACAATAAGTGAGTGCAGTTGTTAATGCTAATGTGTTTCCGTTTTAATGATACCCCGTTCGTCCGGGTCCCCTTCTGGAGACTGGCGGTGCCTCACCTGGGGTTGCTGGGCAGAATGTGGAGGATGTGTTCCCTTGTTTTGTTTTTTACGGCCGTGGATGATTAACAATCCCGGAGACTTGAAATTTCCCGTCAGCGCGGGGAGCGTGAGGGAGTTGGCAAGCGTGTTCTGCAGCAGCGGACTCTGAGTAATCTGCACTCCAAGCCTGTGTTACCCAACCCCCCTCCCTCCCCCCACGACCCATCACTTTCAGAGCCCCCCTGCCCCCCACACACACACAACCCATCCATTTCAGAGCCCCCCCCCCTGACCCATCACTTCCCCCTCCCCCTTCCCCAACCCATCCACTTCAGAACCCCCCCTCCCCCTCCCCTCCCCCCACCCAACCCATCCATTTCAGAGCCCCCTGCCCCCATGACCCATCACTTCCAGAAACCTCCTGGCCTGCCCAACCCATCCACTTCAGAACAATCGATCCTCATCTCCCCCTCTGGACTCCATCGAATGCTGAGCGGCCAGGCTTTTTCCTCTAAAGTCATCCTGCAGCCAGCCCACTGCTTTCACAAAAGAGCCTGTGATGCACTTTCAGAGGCTTTAACCCTGAGTCCCCCAGCCAGCCCCTGCTTTCACCCCCAGCCTGTGATGCCCTGTCAGAGGCCCAGCCCTCCCCTCCCTCCTGTCCCCCCCAGCCCTCCCTGTCCCCCCCAGCCCTCCCTGTCCCCCCAGCCCTCCCCTCCCTGTCCCCCCCAGCCCTCCCCTCCCTGTCCCCCCCCCAGCCCTCCCTCCCCCCTGCCTCCCTGTCCCCCAGCCCTCCCTGTCCCCCCCAGCCCTCCCCTCCCTGTCCCCCCCCCAGCCCTACCCTCCCTGTCCCCCCCAGCCCTCCCTGTCCTGCCCCCCCTCCCTGGGGACCTTCAGCTCCCTGGCAGCAGAGGGATGTAGTTTTGGGCAGAGGGCGGGGTTCCTGTCACAACGTTGCCCCCGCAGTTCTCTCTGTGCGATGTGATGCTAGAACCCTCTCTGGGACGGTAGAGATGCGTTAGTTCTGTGCGTCACAGCACAGCACAGCTCGGCGATATCAGGAGAGGGAAGAGAGAGAAACAAATCCAGCCAGGACTAAAAAAACATCGTAATATATTTAGCCCGCTGCCAACTCCCCCTCATCCGCTCCTTACAATCTGTTTATCGTGCGACGCAGCGCTGCCAGGCATGATTCATAAACAGGTGCCCACCAGTTTACCCCACAGAGCGTGTCCGCCCAGCCAGCCCACCAATCAGACGCGGCGAACCAGGTCCCACTGCCCACTGCCAAAACCGAGAGATTGGATTGGCCCATCAATAGTCTGGAGTCATTCTGAGAAGGGAATTGGGGAATGTGTGTTATCCCCTTTAAGTTTTCTCTCTCTGACTTACCTTCTTAAAAACGTTTTATAAAGCTTCATCCTTCCACGGTTATTTTAAAGTATAGCTTTTTTTTCAAACAAAGTTTTTTTTTTTAAGTGAGTCGGTGTGTTAACCCACAACCCGAAATTGTTTTCGCTTGGTGTATTATAACACTGACATGTTTGTGCTTTTATCTGTGTCTGGTGCAAAACAACATCCATTCTAAGCCGTTTCAGAGCTATGCAAATGTGTACTGCGCTGCATGGTTTATCCTTGCTGCCAAGGTGGTTCTCATACATCCAAAGGAAAGGGATCGTTTTCCAAGGTCACTACAGACTCTAAATGAAAAGTGGCGCTCATTTTAAAAAAAAAATACAGATTGTGTATGACACCGGGGCGGTGTGGTCAGGGTCTGAAGACCTACAGGCCACGCCCATGAGCCGTAAACCCCATTAGATCTCTGTCATTGTAATTTAATTGGCCCTGTTCCATTTTCCATCCATTGCATCTGTTAAAACCTTTCTAATGCAAATTTAATAACACAGCCAAGACCGTTAGATTGTAGCGCGCTTGTAACGTAACCTGTAATAAACCCTTCCTCCTTCTGGTTTTTTTTTTTTTATATGGCAATGGACAAGGTTAAATTAACAGGAAAATATTGAAAGCCCCTCTGAAATATCGCCTGCAGAGTTAAAGTACAGGATCCGCAAATGGTGGCCAGCTGCTGATTGGTTGCTCTTAATGGGGCGACGTGTTTTTACCGCTAAGGCGACCAATCAGCAGCTGGTCACTTACTCATTTTGTTGGGCCATCATAGAACAAAGTAATTCATATTATATTAGGACTGAGATACAAATGTTAGCTACTAAAGGAGCTTCGACATTAATGAATGCCACTCCATTTACGAACGATGAATGCAACGATGAATGTGATGAATGCTACATCCGCTCAGCAATTGTGTATTCTGCAGACCTGCTGACGCTGTAGCTGTGTGTGAATTGACAAGTGTGTGTTCTATTCAGGGAGTGTCATAAGCAATGGAGAGGCTAAAGAAGAGTCTTGCTTTAGACTCTGCTAAATGCTGAAAATGTAAATGTAATGTAATGACTCCTGTGTGTCTGTAGAGGGGAGGTTGATGTGTTGCTTTCTGTTGCTTAGGAAACCGATTCGGGCGTCTACACCTGCGTTGCGTCCAGTTCGAGTGGGGAGACGAGCTGGAGTGGGACAGTGACTGTGAGAGGTACTAACCAACAATTCACTTTTAGGCGCAGGGAAACGTCATTGGTCATTCTTGTCTCATGGTTAAAGAGCATATTGGATTGTTTCTGTTTTTATGGCAATATAAAACCCAGGGAAAAGCATTTGGTTTGTTTACGATATAAGATTTTTTTCTAGGTGCGCACTCTGATATGACCAACCAAAAAACTTTCTCAGGAATAGATTTTTTTCTGAAAACCTTCAATCAATTACAGCTGCAAAGGAGGTGTACTCTACATATAAAAAAATATTTCTAAGGTCAACAGCTGATCGATTTTCAGTCCGAAGAGCCCTGAATATATGTTGGCAAATGATATTTGTACATCATTAAAAAATGCAGACACACACCACAGTTCGATGCAAAGACCTGGCCATGTGACAGGAAGCTGGTGCAGTGATAGTCACAGCACAGACCCATCACTTTCAGAGCCCCCCACAACCCATCACTTCCAAAACCCCTCCTCCAGACCCATCCTTTCCCCAACCCATCCACTTCAGAACCCCCTCCTCCCCCACCCCCCCCAACGCTTCGTTGCAATCAGTTGTCACAGCTGTGTGTCTGCTTTAGAGAGTGGGGTGCCCACCGTCGCCCTGGTCTCCGTGCCCCTCCAGCTCCCTGGACCCCCCCACAAACCCGTGGTGACGGACGTGTCCCTCAACAGTGTGACCCTGACGTGGCAGCCCAACGCTCACGAGGGCGGGGCTGCCGTCACCTCCTACATCATCGAGGCGTTCAGGTACTCTCTGTCCGAGCTGCACACCTCATCAATAGTGGTTCTGTGTGGCTCAGTAGGTAGAGCGTGGTTCTGTGTGGCTCAGTAGGTAGAGCGTGGTTCTGTGTGGCTCAGTAGGTAGAGCGTGGTTCTGTGTGTCTCAGTAGGTAGAGCATGGTTCTATGTGGCTCAGTAGGTAGAGCGTGGTTCTATGGGGCTCAGTAGGTAGAGCTCAGTAGGTAGGCGTGGTTCTGTGTGGCTCAGTAGGTAGAGCGTGGTTCTGTGTGGCTCAGTAGGCGTGGTTCTGTGTGGGTAGGTAGAGCGTGGTTCTGTGTGGCTCAGTAGGTAGAGCGTGGTTCTGTGTGGCTCAGTAGGTAGAGTGGTTCTGTGTGGCTCAGTTGGCAATGCTTAGGTAGGTTGTGGGTCAATCCCCACTGGTGCCACATATACTGAAAATGTATGCATTCAGAACTGTAAGTCGCTTTGGATAAAAGCGTCTGCTAAATGGCATATATATTATATTAATATCAAAGTAACTGAAGTCCTCAGTCATGGAATCTAGTCAATGCTGGTCCCTAATGATATGTTCTCTCAGCTCATAGTGGGACTAGGTTAGGCCTCTGCTCTTACGATGACAGGCCACACTTCTGCCGTGCATGCTGGGAATAATGAATGGGCCTAAAAATTTTTTTTTATTTGCTAATATGAATTTCTAATGACTGCACACTGTATTCCCTCTGAAATGTATTTTTACATTTGACACTTGTCAATGTCATTTAAACGCTGCCCTCACTCTGTTAACTCACATTCTCGCTCACACACACACACACACATACACACACACACACACACACACACACACACTCACACACACACGCACACGCACATGCACATACACATGCACATACACACGCACACACACTCACACCCATTCTCTCTTTCTCTCTTTCTCTCTCTCACACACACACACACTCACACCCATTCTCTTTCTCTCTCTCTCTCACACACACACACACACACAGTGTTTCACATACATATGCACACACATTCTCTCTCACATGCATGTGCATGTATACATTCTCTCTCTCTGGTGCACATAAATACCCACGTACACATGCTTTTGCACACAAACAAGCTGACACACACACACACACAGTCACACACACACATTCTTTCTCTCACAAACATGCACACACACACACACACACACACACACACACACACACACACACACACACACATTCTCTCTCACACACACTCATTTTCATTGACACATACAAACACACACACACTATGTTCCTCACACACGCAAACACACATTCGTTCTCACACACGAACACACACGCACACACACACATTCGTTCTCACACACGAACACACACACACACACACACATTCGTTCTCACACACGAACACACACACACACACACACATTCGTTCTCACACACGAACACACACACACACACACACATTCGTTCTCACACACGAACACACACACACACACACACATTCGTTCTCACACACAACACACACACACACACACACACATTCGTTCTCACACACGAACACACACACACACACACACATTCGTTCTCACACACGAACACACACACACACACACACATTCGTTCTCACACACGAACACACACACACACACACATTCGTTCTCACACACGAACACACACACACACACACACATTCGTTCTCACACACGAACACACACACACACACACACATTCGTTCTCACACACGAACACACACACACACACACACATTCGTTCTCACACACGAACACACACATGCACGTGCACCCTTGGCCGTAACCTCACACACCACGGATCCAGACACCCTTCCTGACTCTCGCTGGAGGTGTCCCACAACCAGACCTTTTTCATTTTTTAGTAATTATATGTCGGCCTTTCAGTGCTGATGTTCAGACCTGACTGGCAGGAGCGTCCACGCCACGTTGACTTTCGCACTGCGACCCCGTTCACGTTCAAACGTGGACTCTGAGTCTTGGCGGAGCATGTATAACCTTTACTTGGAACAAGCAATGTTGTGCATCCACGCTGTTTGATACCAGCTCGCTCACTCTGTAAGGAGGGCGCAACGCATTGAAAAATGGTAATAAATTCAAATCCATTCCACACAGACAGAGTCCTTAGGCTGTTGTAGATAGAGAACATTCTCTCTCCCCCCGGGAAGCAGTTAGCATCTGTACCGATTCCCCAAAATTGATTCTTTATAGAGAGCCGGGGGCTTAATAATATTTCCACAATAACATTTCCTTGCCTGGAGAGGATGGGAAGACAGGGTGGGGGAGGTGGGAATTTGACGGGGGGAACGAACGGTCGTTATTTAGCAAGTGTCTGACACCTTGTTATGAGAAAGGTCCAATTTATTGTGCTGCTCTTTCTGCTTGGCGGAGACGACTTGCACATTTTTTTTTCTTGTGTGTGTGTTTTTTTTTAAATACACACAGTTGCGCAGGAGAGAGAGCGTTCCCCCTCGAGAAAGTGACCTTGGATTTATTGCTGCCGCTCCTGGGATCCGCCGTAGAGATATTTACGGCACATGCAACATTTATTGCTCCAGTCTAATTGTGCAGGTCGGCTGTAAAAGTCACTCGCAACTTGCTACCGAGGGAGAAATAAAAAGGAACAGGAAAGTGTGTGTGACACGACTGCAGTGCAAAGCCCCAAAGCCAGGGTGGCCCAGGTAGGAGGAGAGGGAAGGAATATTTCACTGCCTAATCCAGGAAACGCTCATTTGCTTTTAGGCAAAGAGCCTTTAGTTTGTTTACAATTCCAATGAAATTATTCATGAGAGGGAAAAAAAAATTCCCTGCATATTATGAAAGTGATTGCCTTTCATACTCAGTTGGAAGGAGATGAAATTGTCCTTAATGCATTTTACAATTTAGCAGAGGGTCCAGCTCTTCCGCTTGCAGCTCCAGATTCGTTTCCTTTTTCCATTTGTGACAGATAGAAATCATAGTGATTTAAAAATAGGTTTGTCATCGCTTGCATCTGTAGCAGTGGTAGACCCAGCAAGGTGCTTCGGTGCTCCAAATCATCACAGCATTCAAACATTTAATTGCGGAAATGAAGTGTTGTTGGCAAATGGTCTTATTTTATTTCTTACCCACATCAAAGAAATTCACAAATATGCAAACTAATGATTTTATTCCCTGGCATCTCTTGTCATATTCTCTTGCAGTTATTTGCAGGGTCTAGTTTTTTGGACTGTGTGTGTGTGTGTGTGTGCGTGTGTGTTTGAGACTGTGTGTAGCTCTTCTTCCTCTTACGAGGTTAGGCCTTGGTTCATTGGCTGACTCTTCTTTCAACACACTGTCCTTGCAGCCAATCAGCAGGTAGTACCTGGCAGACCGTGGCTGACCTGGTCAGACTGGAGAAGCACACGGTCAGTGGCCTCTTCCCAAACACCGTCTACCTGTTCATCGTGCGAGCCGTCAACGACTATGGGCTGAGTGACCCTAGCCCCATCTCTGAGCCAGTCCGCACCCAAGGTTTGTGTTGTCAGGACTGAACACAACTGTTCTCTGTGACTGATTTGTATGTTACTCAGATGTAGTTCTGTTGTGACTGGTGTATGTTGTATGTTGTTAAGATGTAGTTCTGTTGTGACTGGTGTATGTTGTGTGTTACTCAGATGTAGTTCTGTTGTGACTGGTGTATGTTGTGCAGATGTAGTTCTGTTGTGACTGGTGTATGTTGTGTGTTATTAAGATGTAGTTCTGTTGTGACTGGTGTATGTTGTGTAGATGTAGTTCTGTTGTGACTGGTGTATGCTGTGTGTTATTAAGATGTAGTTCTGTTGTGACTGGTGTATGTTGTATGTTATTAAGATGTAGTTCTGTTGTGACTGGTGTATGTTGTATGTTATTAAGATGTAGTTCTGTTGTGACTGGTGTGTGTTACTCAGATGTAGTTCTGTTGTGACTGGTGTATGTTGTGCAGATGTAGTTCTGTTGTGACTGGTGTATGTTGTGCAGATGTAGTTCTGTTGTGACTGGTGTATGTTGTGAGTGTTACTCAGATGTAGTTCTGTTGTGACTGGTGTATGTTGTGAGTGTTACTCAGATGTAGTTATGTTGTGACTGGTGTATGTTGTGTGTTATTAAGATGTAGTTCTGTTGTGAATAAAGTCTCTCCTGCGTTCCCCAGATGTGAGCCCAACAGGACAGGGTGTGGACCACAGGCAGGTGCAGAGGGAGCTGGGCGAGGTCGTGGTCCAGCTGCAGAAGTCCATTCTCCTGACCGCCTCCAGTGTCCGGGTGTCCTGGACAGTGAGTATAGGAGAGGAAATCAATCAATCAATCAATCAATCAATCAATCAATCTTTATTTTTGTATAGCACCATTTACAAACAGGTTGTCACACAGCGCTACACAATTGGCATTTTCCAGAGGGAATCAAAAAACCAGAAAACCATTGGAGCCAATGTGGGAAACTGGAAAATTATTCCCTGACCCCTTAAAAGGCGGTCGAGATGAACTCCTGGAAAATGGTGGGATACAAAGAAAAACAAAACAAATAGTCCTTGAGGCTCATGAGGCTTAACAGACCACCGGAAGGGCATTCTAAGTGTAGGGGTGGGGTGGACCTCATCCCTCCAGATACCAGGGCAGGGCGGGGGATGGAGCCAGCAGCTAGCTGTCGACGAACTGCACCTTTTCCATCCCGCACAAAACACAGACCTGCTGTGCAAGCACCCATTGCCCTCTCCCTTCAGTCTTTTGATTGTAAATAATAATAATAATAATATTTATGATAATTTTGGCATCTTTAAAGAAATATGATTAATTTTTTATACTGGATTGAAAATAGTGTCATTCTTATAATACACGAAACAGGGGATTGGAGAGAAGTGTAGGGTGCTCAACATACATACAGTATTGCAGACAGCCACTGCAGTCTATAGAAGGTCAGTCCTGATTGAAACGTGTTTCTTTGAATATACGTGCAGGTACAGGCATACCAATATTCACATTAATATGCTGCACAGGTCTCTATCAGTGAACGTTCAGAAACCTATGAACTGCTTGTGTTGAAATGTGAAACGTGCTCTGCTGCCAGCTCTTACATTACCGTAAGAGAATTATAACGATTGATTGATCATTTATATATGTCCTGATTTAAGACATGAACAAAATGGGAAATGGGAAAGCAAGAAAATATCTTACAGTACAATATTGTGTAATATATGACAATGGATTGTGTTCACGTGGTGATTTAAATCTCAGGATCTCAAAGCGGTTTGCAGTGAAGGAGAGGGTGGGGTGGGGGTAGGGGGGGTGAGGTGGGGGTAGGGGTGGGGCATGACGCATGGCAGCCATTTGTACACTAGATTACTCATCGCACACACGCTGAGGTGCAGAGGGAGGGATCCCTAAGCCGTTTAAACATGCCTCGATTGAGAGACGTGGGCAGCATGCATTAATAGTATGCACTTTGTATTGACGGGCGTTCATTTTTGTCTCTCAGATTGACTGGCAAACTATATATTTCAGTGCAGCAGTGAAATACATTGGCAATTACATTAAGTGTGTTGTGACACTCCTTTTGTGAAGGCACTATTTAAATGCATTTTATTTTGACTTCGATAAAATAAACATATATTATTGTATTAAATTTGGCTATTTAACACAGCCACTTGGCTATCCCCAGAATTCATGTTGTTTGATTGTTTTATTGCTGCCTTTGAGTTGTGGCTACAGATTTACCTACAGGGTCCTAGTTTAACTATGTGGTTGCTCCTAGCACCTAGGAACTGTACTTCCCTCTAGGGTGGCTTTCAGCGAAACTGTTCTTAACTACGGTTAACACTTTGTTGTACGTCGATCTGGATAAGAGCGTCTGCCAAATGCCTGTAATGTAATGTAATGTAATGTAAGAATTAGCTGTCGAGCTAAATCACAGCGCCATATATTGAGGAAGTGAGGTGGCAGTGTAGCATAATGGTTAGGAAGCTGGGCTTGTAACTGCTGTTGTACCCTTGAGCTAAAGGTACTTAACCTGAATTGCTTCAGTAAAATAATCCAGCTGTATAAATGGATTGTATGTAAAGAAATGTAAACTGTGTAAGTTGCTCTGGATAAGAGCGTCTGCTAAAAAGCCTGTAATGTAATGTATTGTAATGTATTGTAATGTAATGTAATGTAATGTAAGTGCATTGGTCAGCGCTGCCCGTTTCCTGCCAGGTGGACCGCCAGTCCCAGTACATCCAGGGTTACCGGGTCCTGTACCGGGCCGCGGGCAGCGCGTGGCTGGCCCAGGACGTGAAGGCTGCCCCCGATCGCAGCGCGGTCGTAGCCAACCTGCGCAAGGGCACGGAGTACGAGATCAAGATCCGGCCGTACTTCAACGAGCTGCAGGGAGCAGACAGCCCCCTGCTACTGGTGCGCACGCCGGAGGAGGGTGAGACCCCGCCCCTAACCCCGCCCCCTCACCCCGCCCCTCACCCCGCCCTCACCCCCCCTCCCCTCTAACCCCGCTCCCTCACCCTGCTCCCTCACCCTGCTCCCCTAACCCTGCTGCCCCTAACCCTGCCCCTCACCCTGCCCCCTAACCCTGCCCCTAACCCTGCCCCCTCACCCTGCTCCCCTAACCCTGCCCCTAACCCCGCCCCTAACCCTGCTCCCCTAACCCCGCCCCCCCCCTAACCCCGCCCCTAACCCTGCCCCTAACCCCGCCCCTCACCCTGCTCCCCTAACCCTGCCCCCTCACCCTGCTCCCCAACCCCGCCCCCTCACCCTGCTCCCCTAACCCCCCCCTCACCCTGCCCCTAACCCCGCCCCTAACCCTGCCCCTAACCCTGCCCCTAACCCTGCCCCCTCACCCTGCTCCCCTAACCCGCCCCCTCACCCTGCCGCCGCCGATAGGCCACGCCCACTCACGCGTGCACAGATCGAGGGCTTAATCCGTCACCATAGCTACAAGGCCTCCGGCACACCTCCACGTTGTCGTGTCGTGTCCATCGCCACAATGAAAATGAGCTTTGATTGTGTTTCAAATGGTGCTAAATTGTAACTGCGTGAGTAAAAGATCGGGACCCAGGACGCTGTTTCTCAGTGAGAGTTGAGGCTGAAGATTCAAACGCTTCGGCACGCCTCCTTCAGCTGTACAACAGCGTTTCGCCGACGAGGGTTACGAACATTTGAATCTTTAGGCTCGTATTTACTGAGAAATGTTGTGTGGATCCTTTGTCAATATAGCACTAAGTATCTGCACACACAAAAAAATCATATTGACTTATTTGCTTATCATACAGATGAGAGTAGGCTACTCAGGATCATGTCATAGATATTCCTGTAATACATTTTCCTCACAGTGTTTAATCCTGTGCTCACCCTGTCCCCGCGTTCGTCCCCTTCCCAGTCCCCAGCGCCCCGCCCCAGGAGGTGACGGTGATGACGGTCCAGCTCGGCAACATCTCGAGCGTCAGCGTGTCCTGGGGACCCACCCCCGCTGAGGCGCAGAATGGAGTGATCCAGGAGTACAGGGTGAGATGATTGGGCGAGGCGATGGGAGGTTGAGTGCAATGACTGCAATGATTCTGAGCTGGGGGTGGCAGTTGGGGTGGCAGTTAGGGTGGCAGTTGGGGTGGCGGTTGGGGTGGCAGTTGGGGTGGCGGTTTGGGTGGCAGTTTGGGTGGCAGTTGGGGTGGTTGGGGAGGAGGTGTAACAATCATGTCGGGAGCGATGAGCTGTCCAGGAGACTGAACGATCTGCAGATTACATTACAGGCATTTAGCAGACGTTCTTATCCAGAGCGACTTACAGTTTACATTTCTTTACAATCCATTTATACAGCTGGATATTAACTGAAGCAATTCAGGTTAAGTACCTTGAATCCACCTGGGGATTGAACCTGCAACCTTAACGTTACAAGCCCAGTACCTTAACCATTATACCACACTGCCTGTGCAGTGCAGGTGTGAAACACAGGTGTGATGTCTGATCCAGACGTAAGAGCCTGAGGTCGACTGCGGGTTTCGATCCGTCTCCCTCGCCGGCCGGCGCTGGAGATACGATCCGCCGGCTCAGCTGAAGGTCCCGGGCGAAGGGAAGTGATGGCGCTCTTACTGAGCTCCCAGGGGGGGACATCACCTTCCGCAGCGGACGTCCACGCGCTCGATCCCGTATCTGTTACACGGACAAACACGGCTTCTGCGACAAGGCTGTCCTGCAGTGTGAGGGAAGAGTGGGGGACTGAGGAGGGGAGTGAGGGGGGTGGGGGAAGAGGGGGAGTGAGGGGGAGTGGGGAGTGAGGGAGGAGGGGGAGGAGTGAGGGAGTGAGGGGGACTGAGGAGGGGAGTGAGGGGGAGTGGGGGGAAGAGGGGGAGTGGGGGGAGGAGTGAGGAGTGGGGGATGAGGGGGAGTGGGGGAATGAGGGAGGAGTGGGGGAATGAGGGGGGAGTGGGGGACTGAGGGGGGTGTGGGGGAGGAGTGGGGAGTGAGAGGAGGAGTGAGAGAATGAGGGGAGGAGTGTAAGAGTCGTGTTGGGGATCTTCAGGCTCTCTCTGCTCCTCAGATCTGGTGCGTGGGGAGCGACACGCAGGTCCTGAACCAGACGGTGGATGGGAGGAGCTCCTCTGCCACGCTGAGCGGGCTGCAGCCCGGCGTCCTGTACCAGCTGGAGGTGGCCGCGGTGACCGGGGCTGGCGTGGGCGCCCACAGCCAGCCAGTCACGGTCCTTATCAGTGAGTCTCATACGTGCATTTAAAAACAGGTTTTTAGCTATTTAGATCTCAGATGTGCTAAACTATTTTCACATCCTTACATAACCAAGACCTTGATGAACAAACGCATATTGGCAAAACAATTCGTCACTATAGTTTAGTGTGTGCTTTCACAACTTTTGTGACGGCAGACAAATTTACTCTTTATAACTTGTGTGTTTATAGATCTGCATATGATACTGACCAAACTATTGATGGCATATAAATGTAGCTGTGATTGTCCTTCAAATAAAAATACCAAACACTTTGGAGTAAGTTGATGAAATTTAGATAAATATCAGACCACGCCAAAATCACAAACCTTCTCTAAGCTTAGCACGGACCTCAGAGGGTTAAGCGCACTGTAAGCTTTTAGGATGCTTCCACGTACATTTTCATTCATTTCAGCGAGAGCCAAAATATTACTTTAAGAAATGGAAGAAGAAAAAGCTCTGTAAATGTATTACGTACGGTGGCTGCATTGATTCATTTCATGATGATTAGTTGACTTCTGACACAGCCAGACTCACAGCATCATGCCAGCCTAGTGAACAGGTAGAAAAATAATGCAACATTGGTTTGAAAACCCCCCATCTTCAGACTTCAGTCTCCCTTTCCTCGCGTGACCATAGCACGTCATTTGACACTGGACATGTTGTCAGGTCGAATATGTTCCTCAGGATTGTTGGCAATGCTCACAGTACAGTTGATTCTAGCTCTTGTAATTACACCGTGACTGACTCAAACGGTGCTTATTAACATCTGGAGATACGGTTGCTCTTATTAGCCTATTTGAATGCACCTCATTTGTAAGTCGCTCTGTATGAGAGCATCTGCTAAACGTGCATAATGGGATGTAATGCCGTGACTCAACGATAAGGACAAAGCGCCCTATGTTTACATAAGCACAGGCCCTGGTAAGATAGGCCCCCGGTGTGGGGTTTGTGAATGGGTTGAGCAGCAGGGGTTGCAGAGCTGGTTCTGTGTGGCTCAGTAGGTAGAGCGTGGTTCTGTGTGTCTCAGTAGGTAGAGTGTGGTTCTGTGTGGCTCAGTAGGTAGAGCGTGGTTCTGTGTGGCTCAGTAGGTAGAGCGTGGTTCTGTGTTGCTCAGTAGGTAGAGCATGGTTCTGTGTGGCTCAGTAGGTAGAGCATGGTTCTGTGTGGCTCAGTAGGTAGAGCATGGTTCTGTGTGGCTCAGTAGGTAGAGCGTGGTTCTGTGTGTCTCAGTAGGTAGAGCGTGGTTCTGTGTGGCTCAGTAGGTAGAGCGTGGTTCTGTGTGTCTCAGTAGGTAGAGCATGGTTCTGTGTGGCTCAGTTGGTAGAGTGTGGTTCTGTGTGGCTCAGTAGGTAGAGCGTGGTTCTGTGTGGCTCAGTAGGTAGAGCGTGGTTCTGTGTGGCTCAGTAGGTAGAGTGTGGTTCTGTGTGGCTCAGTAGGTAGAGCGTGGTTCTGTGTGGCTCAGTAGGTAGAGCGTGGTTCTGTGTGGCTCAGTAGGTAGAGCGTGGTTCTGTGTGGTTCAGTAGGTAGAGTGTGGTTCTGTGTGGCTCAGTAGGTAGAGCGTGGTTCTGTGTGGCCCAGTAGGTAGAGCGTGGTTCTGTGTGTCTCAGTCGGTAGCGTGTGGTTCTGTGTGGCCCAGTAGGTAGAGCGTGGTTCTGTGTGGCCCAGTAGGTAGAGCGTGGTTCTGTGTGGCTCAGCAGGTAGAGTGTGATTCTGTATGTCTCAGTAGGTAGAGCGTGGTTCTGTGTGTCTCAGTAGGTAGAGCGTGGTTCTGTGTGGCTCAGTAGGTAGAGCTTGGTTCTGTGTGGCTCAGTAGGTAGAGCGTGGTTCTGTGTGGCTCAGTAGGTAGAGCGTGGTTCTGTGTGGCTCAGTAGGTAGAGTGTGGTTCTGTGTGGCTCAGTAGGTAGAGCATGGTTCTGTGTGGCTCAGTAGGTAGAGCGTGGTTCTGTGTGTCTCAGTAGGTAGAGCGTGGTTCTGTGTGGCTCAGTAGGTAGAGCGTGGTTCTGTGTGTCTCAGTAGGTAGAGCATGGTTCTGTGTGGCTCAGTTGGTAGAGTGTGGTTCTGTGTGGCTCAGTTGGTAGAGTGTGGTTCTGTGTGGCTCAGTGTGTGGTTCTGTGTGGCTCAGTAGGTAGAGCGTGGTTCTGTGTGGCTCAGTAGGTAGAGTGTGGTTCTGTTCTGTGTGTCTGGCTCAGTAGGTAGAGCGTGGTTCTGTGTGGCTCAGTAGGTAGAGCGTGGTTCTCAGTGTGAGCGTGGTTCTCAGTAGGTAGAGTGTGTGGTTCTGTGTGGTTCTCAGTAGGTAGAGCGTGGTTCTGTGGTTCTAGCGTGTGGACCCAGTAGGTAGAGCGTGGTTCTGTGTGGCTCAGTAGGTAGAGCGTGGTTCTGTGTGGCTCAGTAGGTGAGATGTCTCAGTAGGTAGAGCGTGGTTCTGCTGACAAGAGCGTGGTTCTGTGTGGCTTAGGTTGTGGGTTAGACCATGGCATTCCCACTGGGGCCACATATACTGAAAAATGTATGCATTCACTACTGTAAGTGGATAAAAGCATCTGCTAAAGGGCGCATATATTGTATATTAGCTGCGTCTGACCCTCGGTGACCCCAGTGACCCTCCGTGACCCCAGTGACCCTCCGTGACCCCAGTGACCTCTGACCCTCTCTCTCAGAGCCCCCTCGGAGCCGCCTGCCGCGCCGGTCGCCCCCGGAGACAGCGTCAGCCTGGCGGAGCAGATCTCGGGCGTGGTGAAGCAGCCGGCCTTCATCGCGGGCATCGGCGGGGCCTGCTGGGTCATCCTCATGGGCTTCAGCGTGTGGATCTACTGCCGCCGCAAGAAGAGGAAGGAGCTCAGCCACTACACCGCCTCCTTCAACTACACCCCCGCAGGTGCCCCCACAGACCCATCAATAACGTTATGGGCTGTTCGCCCTGCAAATACGCCCCACGGGCGCCTGAAAAAAGCCCTCTAAAAGGTTATACTGTATATCCCTCATCCACACCTCCACGCGTACCCCACAGACCTCTTAATAAGGTTATATACTGTTTGTCCTGTACAGGTTCAAGTACCCTATCAACAAAACTGATTTATTAAGAGGTTATATATATACTGTTTTATGCTCTTTTGTTGCCTACATCGCTGCAGGTGCCCCAGTAAAACAGCACCAGCTCCTGTATCTAAGCAGTGGTGCAGTGATCTGTTTTGTTGTTCTTTGCAGTTGGATTTTCTCACGGCGAAGGACTGGGCCTCATTAACGGACGGTAAGGATCTCTGGTCTGGCCGCAGAGGGGCTGGAGCGTTAATCAATGGGGGGCAACGCTGAAATCCGACAGCAGTCAGCTCTGGCCGGGAGTGCCACTAGGGGGCAGCGATTGGCTGTCCGCCCCAGGGAGGGGGAGGGAAGCCGACAGGGCGTTCGCTGCGGACAGGAGTGGCTCTGTAGTACCGGGTTACGGTCGACGGCCTGGCGGGTGCCGTCTCGGAGGAGGCGATACTTCACCTTTGACACTGCCGGTCACAGGGCTATGGCAGCGAACTCACATTACGAGGGGGCGACTTGAAAATAGCGGGTGTAATTGGATACCAAATTGGGAGGAAAACGGGAGAAAATCTGAGCCAAAAAAGTAAAGAAAAGAAATCTGACAAGGCCCTGGCATGACCCTCATGCCGCTTCTCTCTCGCTCCTCTCCAGGCCTGGCATCCTGGGCACCAACATGGGAAACTACCCCTGGCTGGCCGACTCCTGGCCTGCCACCGGCCTCGCCCATGGGGGCAAAGAGTCCATCAACTGCTGCAGCGCCAAGCACGACTCAGCAGAGAGATACTACAACGGTGAGACCTTCATCACACACACACACACACACACACACACACACACACACACACACACACACACACACACACTCACACACACACCCACACACTCACACACACACCCACACACTCACACCCACACACACTCACACACACACACTCACACACACACACTCACACACACACACACACACACACACTCACACACACACCCACACACTCACACACACACCCACACACTCACACCCACACACACTCACACACACACACACACTCACACATACACACACACACACACACACACACACACACACACACACACACACACACACTCACACACACACACACTCGCACGCACACACTCACACACACACACACACACACACTCACACACACGCACACACACACTCACACACACACGCTTTTGCTCATCTATCTGAATCAGCTCACAGTTTCCTGCAGAAAGTGTTGTTCATGAAGGTCTATCGGAAATCGAATGACAAATCTCACACTTGAACATTGATTATATAATCTATTATATGAGGCTTGATGCTTGTTGCAAAGATCTGTCCACAAAAACAAACATGCACTCAAAGAATGGAAATTCTTTTTAAAAAAAATAGTTGTGGTGTTTTAATTTTTTTTCATAGCAGAACACTAACCGAATGTTTCAGCCTAGACTCTAGAGGATGCCCTTCTCTCTCGATACGTCTGAGACACTAAGGTGCAGCCACGACAAAATAAATAAACACTTTGACATTTTCTGGAGTCCCTGCCCACCAAGAAAGCGTTTTATTCTTCCCTATTTTCGAGCGTCCACTGCAATAAAAGTGCCCAGTAACCTTTACGTTCCACTAAGCCGACCTGCTGTTGTTTTTGCCCCTCAGAGGTTGGGATCTCCAACTACCTGAGCCAGACGGAGAAGTACAGCCAGGGCTCCACCGAGGGGCCCATCTACAGCACCATCGACCCCGCGGCCGAGGACATGCGCCACTTCGACTCGCCCTACTCCCAGCACGCCGCGCCCTACGCCAGCGCCCCCGCCATGCCCTTCGCCAGCCTCGCGCCCGGCGGCTCCGACCACGAGGGCGAGCAGTGGATGATCCAGCCCGGCCCTTCCGGGGCGCAGTACGCCCAACTGGACCGCTGCAGGGCCGACAACGGTAGGGCCCGGCGAAGTCCAGCTCTCTGAACCGACTCACTTCCAGCCCAAGCCAGCCTAAGACAGGGCTATTCAGTTCCAGGCCTCAGGGGCTGCTGTGTCAGCAGGTGTACTGGTTCCAGCCACGCTCTACACCACCTGATTTCACTAATTAGATTACCTCCTTGGTCCAGGAAGCGAGCTAATTAGTGAGATCAGGGGGCGTAGCGCGTGGCTGGAGCAAATACCTGCAGACACTGCGGCGCCCGAGGCCTGGATTTGAACAGCCCTGTCCTGTGACATCGCTATAATTGGGGACACTTTCCATCACTGTGGGAATATCGAATATGTGCTATGGAAGTATGCCTTGTTATCCGGCATGCACAGGTCTCAATGTCTATCGAAAGGAAACGAATGGCGGTAGCGTTGTCTAGGGATGGAGGTTTGCAGTTGGGGAGATGTCCTCATGCTCCAGAGACTCTTCCGGTAGTTTGGGCGCCTGCAGTCTGTCCGCCTGCTTCGGAGAAGAGTGGGTGCTTGTCTGCGCTGTCTGCAATAGGCTGAGGACTCTGCAGCGATGAGATAGGCCTTATAACTGGGCATTACAAATTGGGATTAAAAAAAACAAAACTGTTGGGGTTGGCCTCCCGCGTGGTCCAGTGGTTACAACGTCCGACGCTGGCCACGGCGACCGGGGTTCGATTCCCCGTCGTCGCCAGAGTCGGTTCTGGCCGGGAGTGCCACCAGGGGCGGCAATTGGCTGTCCGCCCCAGGGAGGGGGAGGAAGCTGACAGGATGCTCGCTGCGCACAGGAGTGGCTCTGGGGTGCTGGAGTTAAGGTCGACGGCTTGGCGAGTGCCATCTCGAAAGAGACGATGCTTCGCCTTTGACACCGCCAGTCACAGGGCTACGGTAGCGAACTCACAGTACGAGGGGGGGATTGACATGAAAAATAGCGGGTGTAATTGGATACCAAATTGGGAGAAAATGGGAGAAAATCTGAAACAAAAAAACTGTTGGGGTTAATAGTTTAAAAATAAATGTGAAAAGACTGCTGAAATAACTCTCTATCTCTGGAATGTCACCTGTGAGTTTACATTACAATACATTAATATTAATAGCTAACATGTATCATGCACCATTTTCATAAGATAGACATGGACCCAAATAGGTATTTATTGTATTAACCATAGGCGTCCCAAATTCAATGAACTTTCCTTTATAGAAAGGTGTATAGGGGTCTGATGTCACTTCCTGTCTGGTGTTGCTGCAGGGAAGCTTCCGAAACAGAAGTCGATGGGGAAGGCGGTGAAGACACCGACCCTGAACTGGCCGGAGACCCTGTCCCCCCCACTCACCCCCCAGGGGCCCAGCCATCGCCCTAAGGAGGAACAGGATGACTGCGATATTGGGTGAGGCATCACCGCTAATTCACTTCCAGGGGTTCTCCCAAAATGCATTAGCAGTGTTTGACCCAGCTCATAAGACAATTAATTTGATGTCATCTACAATTTAGGTTATTTAATATTCGTTTCAGTATGTGGAGACATGGTCTCAAAATATCAGTTATTTATGTAAAGCCTTTGAGATTAATTTTCCTGTGGGTAATTGTGTGCTTGTATTGTAAGCACAAATTGCATCACATTCAGTGACACATGCCCGAACCTATTACTTATCAGTAGCTGTGTGCAAACCAGCCAGTGAAGTATGTAATGAAATGTGAGTCCCTCTGGAAGGAGTTTAATATCTGTCTATTCAGGAGGGTGTCCTGACTGAACCACTGTTCATTTTATATTACCAAAATGAGTCCTCACACAAGGCCAGCTGTTTGTTTGGAAATGGGGCCCTTCTTGCGTGGATCTGTCATGTGTGGTGGGGTCATGGATGTGTGTGTGTGTGTGTGTGTGTGTGGTGAGATTGTGGATCTGTGTGTGTGTGTCTTCAGATTGTGGATCTGTGTGTGTGTGTGGACTGTGTGTGTGTGTGTGTGTGTGGTGAGATGTAGGGTGGAGTGTGTGTGTGTGTGTGTGTGTGTGTGTGTGGTGAGATGTGTGTGGTGGTGAGATGTAGGGTGGTGTGTGTGTGTGTGTGTGTGTGGGGTGAGATGGAGTGTGTGTGTGTGTGTGTGGGGGGTGAGATGTAGGGTGTGTGTGTGTGTGTGTGTGTGTGTGTGTGTGTGTGGGTGTGTGTGTGTGTGTGTGTGTGTGGTGAGGTGAGGTGTAGGGTGGACATCACCGTGTAGAGCTCTGGGTTCTGGAAGGTGCAGAGCGGTGCTGTCACAATCCGTCTGGCGTGGCAGGCGTCAGTGCTCTCAGAGAGGAACATTTTGGGTTCTTCAGGAGCTCCACTAGAGGATCTTATCAGACCTCTAATTTGTGGCGTATTTCGTATTTGATGGTGCGTGGGCAGCCCGGTCCTCTGCGGAGTGTAGGAGCTCATCTCTGCCCGGGAGACATCTCGCATGTTCTCATTTCCTCTGACAGGATACTCCGTAGGGGGCGTAATGAAAATTGGGGAGACGTCACCCTCTTGTCTGCCCCCATCACTCACTCCACACACACTCCAAACACACACACACACACACACACACACACACACACACACACTCCACACACACACACACACACTCCACACACACACACACTCCACACACACACACACACTCCACACACACACACACACTCCACACACACACACACACACTCCACACACACACACACTCCACACACACACACACACACTCCACACACACACACACACACACACACTCA
>JAINUG010000315.1:250000-260000 GCA_029706075.1 Aldrovandia affinis
CTTGATTAGGCAGTGTGGTATAATGGTTAGGGAGCTGGGCTTGTAACTCAGAGGTTAGGGGTTCAATCCCCAGGTGGAGCACTGCTTGGGCTTGGGCTAAAGGTACTTAACCTGAATTGCTTCAGTAAAATATCCAGCTGTATAAATGGATTGTAAAGAAATGTAAAACTGTAAGTCGCTCTGGATAAGAGCGTCTGCTAAATGCCTGTAATGTTGGCTATTTTAAGCAGTTCTCTCACCTCACCTGGTTTCTGATTTTAAAGGGCAAACAGAACCCCAGCAGACCCTCTGGCCCCCCAGGCCCAGTGTTTGTGGCCCCCGGGCTTGGACAGATAGCGTGTATGATGCAGTCATTAAGCGTGGAGGGTGCTGCCACGCTCCTCCTGGGCTGATGCAGGGCGTGTGCGCTCAGAGGCCTCGGTTGTGACTAGGGCGGCCATTTACAAACCCCCAGAATGAAGGACTATACAGACTAACTGAGATTGAGAATGTGGACTCACAATAGCATGTCGTTCGATAGCACCCTTTCCTTGGCTGCTGACGACCTCCTCACACCGACACGTTGTACAGATAATAGCCTTTTCTGCTTTTAGAAATAAATCTGTGCTCTTTTGACCACTCTGGGTTGTATGAAGTCTTCCTCTTGACATTTTGCAGGGCTGGCAAAAATAGCGCCGAACTCTCTCCAATAGCACTTAAAGATGAATCGCGAGGTTTGCGCCCGCGCCCACAGTGTACGTAAGAACGTCATATTAAAGCGTGGTATTTGTTGACATTTATTAGACCAATGACACAGGCGATTCGTTATTTGACAAATACATAAACCAATAAGAAGCACATTCAAATCTTCAAACAGTGATTTAATGAAGAATTGAGTGCTAGACTTCAAAAGGAGGACAAATGGGCGTCCAGCAGAGGATGGTGCCGGACAGAAGGACAGAGCGCATAATGCCGTGGATGTATGGCCACCCTAGTTGTGACAGGCCGTGACCCCGCGCTCTCTCCTCCCTGCAGGTCGAACCCGGCCCTACCCGCCCGACAGCCCCCACACGCCGCAGGGACACAAGTCCAGGGCCAAGAAGAAGAGCGGATCCAAGGGGGGGAGCCAGTACCGACGAGACCAGCTGCCCCAAGGAGGTGAGGACCTCAGCAGCGCCCCCCACAGGACGTGGGGTGCTGAGTCAGGAATGGGGGGAGAGAGGGGACGGAGGGTCGCTTCTGCTGTGTCCTCTACAGCGTAATAACATCTACTGTAGCTGCCCCGGGCTCTGAGCAAAGTGTTACTTATTATAGCATTGTGTTCGGTGGTGCTGCTGCTGCTGCTTTTAATCTGTTTGAATTATGTGCTTATGCACTTATGTACATCACTCTGTGAGTCGCTCTGGCCAGGAGCATTTGCGGGTGCTAAGCAATGAAATGTGATGTAGCTGGTGGTTTAGTAAGGGCTACCCAGGCAGTAAAGGCAGTTGCCAGGCTGGCTAGCCTCTATAGCCCCTGTGGAGCTTTACGGTATTGCGCCTTGGCTGCGTCCTGTGACCAGGAATCTACAGCGGCAGGACACGGGAGCCTTCGTCCCACCAGACACGGTGATGTGAGTGTAAATCTTTGTGGAGAGGCGAAGCCGCGCCAACCGGATAATTGTAACCACAGGTGCGTAGGTTCAAAAGCTGCAATAGCCGCGATAAATAAATGAATGAAGGTGGAACCCGCACACTGTGTGTAGAAAAGGGAATATCCCAAACGAGGCGAAGGCTCGATGTTTAATTTATAGTCTTTTAATAGACAAAAGAGACAGATGTTTCGGTCAAATGACCATCATCAGTATGTAAATCTGCCAGGGTGTCGTCAGGTTGCGGCTGCACAAAATAAAAATAAAAATAAATGCTTAACAAATGAGTAAATCCATAGCAGTGCTGTAGGTCCCAGTGTGACTCTCACACTTTCACGCCTCCACAGACCTGCCCCCTCCCCCGGAGCCCCCCCCTTGAGACGAGCAGCTCCTAGCGGACGTCCAGGACTACAGACGGACATCGCTGGACAGAGACAGGACCTCGGTCTCGTCGATGGAGAGGAAAGGGGAACACAGCGCCCCCCACAGGCGGGGACCGGCACAGTGGCACAAAGAGGGTGAGAGTGTGTGTCACCAAATCCGCACTCAATATCAGCCCACGCACACACCCACACACACACGCATGCTCTCATTAGCATATGCACACAAACAGACCTGTGCAGACACAAAGATTTTGTTTCAGATTTTCTCCCGTTTTTCTTCCAATTTGGTAGCCAATTACACCTGCTATTCTCAAGTCAATCCCCCCCTCGTAATGTGAGTTTGCTGCCATAGTCCTGTGACCGGTAGTGACGAGGGCGAAGTATCGTCTCCTCCGAGACGGCACCCGCCATGCCGTCGACCGCAACCCGGTACTACAGGGCCACTCCTGTGCGCAGCGAATGCCCTGTCGGCTTCCCTCCCCCTCTCCCTGGGGCGGACTGCCAATCACCGCCCTCGGTGGCACTCCCAGCCAGAGCCGATTCTGGCGCCCCCTTTGCGATCGAACCCTGGTCACCGTGGCCAGCGCCGAACATTGTAACCGCTAGACCACGCGGGAGGCCAGACATGCGCATTGATGCGCTCTCACACGCACCCACGCACACGGTTAAGGTGAGTGAGGGTGAGAGTGTGTGTCACCAAATCCGCACTCAATATCAGCCCACACCCACACACACTCTCATTAGCATATGCACACAAACAGACCTGTGCAGACACGCACATTGATACGCCCTCACACACACACACACGCACAAGCCCTCACCCAAAAGCATATCGCCATAAATCTTTGCATATCAAATCAAATCAAATCCAATTGATCTGTATAGTGCTTTTCACAAATGCATTGTCACAAAACGCTTCACAGAGGGGGAACCCAGGCCTAGACCCCCAAAAGCAAGCCTAAAGGCAACAGTGGCAAGGAAAAACTCCCTTGGTAGGGAGAAACCTTGGGAGGAACCAGACTAAAAGGGGGAGCCCATCCTCTTCTGGCCGGCACAGGGTGTGTCCAAAAAGACCGTATCATGGTCAGTCCAAGGTGACTCAGGGCTGGTTGACTTTGCCCCTCCTGAGTTAGGTAGTCAGTGGGGAGGGGGGGGGCTAAACCATATGCACGCGTACGTATGTGCACACACACGCGCTCGATTTCCATGCACACACAGACACACAGGAGCGCACACCCTGCTAGGGGCGTCCTTATTGCAAACACGCTGTACGGAATCGTCCGTAATCAGGAGAACGCAGAGCGCACCATCCTCAGCGCGAGAGGGAGGGGCACCAGGGAGCCCCGCTGAGATAAGGGGTAATCACGTTTGCTTTATCAGTCGGGTTTTGACTCACGGCATGCGGTTTGCGGGGCTGCTCTTGAGTGACTTGCCCCCAATTTCCCGCATGGCTTTTCATCGGCAGATGAGGACATAATCCCGTACTGCAAACCGGGCTTCCTGTCCCGCGGCCAGATGTCCAGCAGCTGCTCCACCGCAGGAAGCGCGTCCTCCCGGGGGTCCACGGCGTCCCGGGAACATGGGTCGGGCCGCAAGAGGAGCGAGGTGAGGACGCACCTTCACACCCTGTCCCTCGCCGTGGGGACCCTCACACACACGTTTCACACCCCGTCCCTCGTCATGTGGACCCTCACACACACGTTTCACACCCTGCCCTCGTCATGTGGACCCTCACACACACGTTTCACACCCTGCCCTCGTCATGTGGACCTTCACACACACGTTTCACACCCTGTCCCTCGTCATGTGGACCCTCACACACACGTTTCACACCCTGTCCCTCGTCATGTGGACCTTCACACACACGTTTCACACCCTGTTTCACACCCCCTCGTCATGTGGACCTCACACCCTGCCCCTCGTCATGGGGACCCTCACACACACGTTTCACACCCTGCCCTCGTCATGTGGACCCTCACACACACGTTTCACACCCTGCCCTCGTCATGTGGACCTTCACACACACGTTTCACACCCTGCCCTCGTCATGTGGACCCTCACACCCTGCCCCTCGTCATGGGGACCCTCACACACACGTTTCACACCCCGTCCCTCGTCATGGGGACCCTCACACACACGTTTCACACCTCTGCCCCTCGCCGTGAGACCCGCCAAACTCGCCTGCTCGTTTACCTCATACCTGCGACAGGAGGACGCGTTTGTCCTGCCCCTGACCACATCTCACTCCGGCCTCAAAGTGTTCGCTGGCGAGCTGGTTCTGCCCGCAGCGAGTTTCGAACCGAGGGATCTCGACGCGACAAGAGAGTGATTTAGCCCGCTGAGCTAAAGACTCAAGTCTCTAACTCTGGGAACTAATCACATTACATTTTACATTTTACATTTACATTTACATTTACATTTTACATTTTAGGCATTTAGCAGACGCTCTTATCCAGAGCGACATACACAGTTTACATTTCTTTACATACAATCCATTTATACAGCTGGATATTTTACTGAAGCAATTCAGGTTAAGTACCTTTAGCTCAAGGGTACAACAGCAGTGCCTCCACCTGGGAATCGAACCTGCAACCTTAACATTACAAGCCCAGCTCTCTAACCATTATACTAACACTGCCGCCACACTCTTCTAATCACACTCTTATCCACGTCACTTTCTGTAGCGGGCGCTCACGCACCAGAGTTCACCTGCGACACGAACATAGACATAGATATGGCTTTGGGATCCCGCAGTTAGAGTGACAAGCGTAGAGCGTTCCCCTCACACCTGCGGCGTTATTCCGTCACCATCAGGTCTTGGACGCGGTATCGTGTCGCATGTCTTCCGGCACAATAGGCAGAGTGGCGGTCGCTCGTAACGTTGCCTCGCTGCGTAGGAATTCCATCCGCCAGCCAGCGCAGAGCCGCTCGGCCACATGAAAGGACAGGTCATCCAATCACAGTGCGGGCCCAGAGGGCTTCTGTGGCAGGTGTGCGTCTGACGGGCCAGATGGGGAACGGGACCCAGCTCAATCACTCAGTGTAAATTAGGAGTCATATCTCTCTCAAACTGTCTCTTTTTCTCTCTTTCCCTCACTCCCTCTGGCCCCCACACACACACACACACACGCACACACACACACACACACACACACACACACACACACACACACACACACACACACACACACACACACACACACACACACACACACACACACACACACACGCACACACGCCACCCAAAGTGCACCCTATGGGCCTAAGAATAAACTACTCTACAGTGTACCCAGCAGGCCTTAGAACAAAGAACTTTACAGCATCTAAACTACCCTGGGCCTAGAACAAAGAACACTAAGAACACAGACGAGTCTTCCCCTGTCTGCATTCCCCATCCCTCCGAAGCGCTTTAGACGCATTTCAATGTTTTTCCGTTTGCTTTGTTCTTTCGTCAGCCGAATCAAAACCGTCCAAAAAAAGAGTCGCTGTTTGGAAGGGTTCTTGACGACGAAAACAACCAAAACATTATGCAAGGCGGCCGTGCGATGCACGGAAGGGGTTCATTCGTGGAACGTACACAACTGAATCATTAAACATCATAGAGCAGGAGTCAAATGGAGTGCACGGCGAAATGCAAGTCAACTCTAACGGAGTTAATTAGGCTCTTAACAGAGATTATATGAGTCCAGTAAGGATAAAAAGCACTCTGTCAGAGTTGGGTCAGTGCTGACCGTTTTGCTGTGTGCGTGAGAGTCTAGAGGGGACAGATGCAGAGACGTGCGTGTGTGCAGCAGAACATCAGCATAAACATCTTCTGTCCCCTCTCTCCTTTGCCCAATATCTACAGGTTATGGGGCCAATTATACCATACATGTGAAGTACTATTGGATTATTCAAGCTCTTGCCGCGGTTTAACTGTTTGTGTGTGACGATCTGGGAGACTTCAGAGGTAACCAGACCTCCTCATGGGAATTTCCCCAATGAGGAAGAAGATGAGTCCGTTTTTGCTGTGGGAATCAGGGAATTGTGTGGTTCAGTAGCCTGCCCCCCCCTCCTTGTTCCGCCTCTCGTCCCCACCCAAAAGGTCACCTCCTCATCTCACATGGAGATCTCTGGCTCCTCTGAAGTGCCTGACCTCTCAGGTTTCTAAGGGGTGGGGGGAGGACACAAAATACGGCCCCCACAAAAGCAGGCAGTGTGTTCCACAGGGACAGAGTTTCGGGTTACACTCCTCCTGTCGCCATGATTGCCTCTGTCTGTTACATTTGAACAGACCCTGAATTGACACTGGTTTGGGAGTAGATGGACGTAGGGGGAGTTTCGGTTTCCATAAAGGACATTTTTTGCTGTATTCCTCTTCTGTCTCTACTTCAGTTTATTCTTCTGACTTTTAATACAGCCGAATAAATGTAAAGTCAAGTCGATCGATATGTGTAAGTAGTGTACATCTCATGGAATTATTTGTTACAAGAATGAAGACATATGCTGTTAGCCTGTCCTAGCTTTGTTCAGTCCTACGTCCTGTCAAATCTTCCACCCACTTAATCATTTCATAAATGTCCTCATAACACAGTCTTTCTCTGCATTATGACAAGTCATTTAAAAAAGGCATGGATTTCACGTCTCTCTAGTTCGAAGAATGCGGCCAGAATGTGAACAATATTACTGTAGATGTATGTAACATTATGTTGAAATATTGTGGAAAAATTGTGCATAACTTCTCTGTACTGTAGCGCTGCTTCACGTCACTTGACAAGTTAATGTTAATAGCAGTCAAATCTGCACTGCCATAACATTACATCTTACATTAGACGACCGATAAGTGATGCTGACAGACCGTGCTTTCGCGAGGCATTGTGTAACAGAACCCTGAGCTAGCTCTCTCGTGGCGGTACTGTGTTACAGGGACTTAAATCACACAAACTCGGATTGTCTCCCCTTGCTAATTCAGTTATATATGTGTTTACTTTCAGGAAACGAGATAAGTGGAAGCAGCTGATCGATCAAAGTTCTCTCAACGTTTCTGTGTGGTGTCCATTTTTTATTTTTTATTTTGTTTTTACTCCAAACTCCCTCCGTGGCCGAAGACAGTAAGATGTGAAGACAATTGTACTGGGACAACAGGCCTGAACAATGGACATTTAATGAAATATTAAACTAAAATTACATTTGATTTGTGTGCGTCGGATCTCCTACCTTCATGTGTATATAGCCATCTTTGTACGTTTCTATGTGGATTCTGGGTGCTGCAAAAGAAAAGAGAATATATTGTATTTATACAAAAGAAAGAAAATGTCAAAAAATTGTCAGTTATTACAAAGTTAATGTTTGAATGTGCCAATTTTCTGTCCAAATGTGTACATTTAAGAAACCAGAAATACAATTGCACTTTGTTGAGATGAATGAACAACAACATAAAGAAGCACAATCTGTGTGAACCAGTTTGTCAGAAAACCAGACTACATAGTTTCGCTTCCTTCCGCCATCTTTGTGTTCGGAATCGCTGTATTTGTCCAATGAGAATGTTGCTTCTCGCGAAGTTTTGCTATTTTTTGTTGTTTTATTTCTCTTAGAGAAAGCTTGTGATTTGACGGCCACTCGGAAGAAACCATCCTCATCATTTTGAAGAAGTGTTTCTGAAACAGTGCAGCAACAAAAAAATGTACGTGTTCCGTTCAAACTCCAAAATGACCCGTTTTGTTGACTGAATTTTGGTATTCGTATTGTTTTGTAAAAATACAATAAAATATGTTTGTTAAGCAAAAGCTGTGCATCCTGCTTCATCACCTGAACACCTGCTTGCATACTGCCTATTTATTTATACTACTCGCCTCTTTATGATGCAGCTTGGGGGCTTTGAATGGTAAAGTTTCAGTGCCACACCTGGGATTTGAACCGATAACCTTTGAGTTATAAACCCAGTGGCCTAACCATTATACGACACTGCCTCCCCTCTCAGACTGTGGCTCACTTGTGCTTAGATATTCATTTGGAGGGAGCGCGTGAAGCCGACGCTGCTACAGACTGCAGTGCAGCCACAGCGCCGTTGACTGTGGAAGCGTTTGTGAGATGACAGAAGCGCCTCCGGCACAGGCGATAATAAAGATGGAGTTACGGTGAGAGGACGTCCTCACAGTCAGAGGAACAAGGCTCCAGAGATGGTTCTTTTTCACCGTCTGCGGTAGCAAAAGCCAGTCCTACGTCAGGTTGTGTTTTCTTTTTGTCTTTTCTTCTCTTTCTTCAAATGCCCTGGACTGTTTGCTCCGGGTTTCCCCAGGTCCAGTCTGCAGTGAAGCCAGGGCATTGCCTCTGGGCGCTTTGCTGAAAGTGTGGAGGAGGGGTGGGGGTGGGTGGGGGTGGGGGGGCAGATGACTCAAGCTTTCACAAGCTCACCTGAGACATGCTCCCCTTTGGGTCCGGAACACCTGTCCTCTGTGAAAGAGCTGCCTGTAAGGAACCCGACCAATATAATATATAATAATAATAATAATAATAATAATAATAATATTATACCACCAAACCACACTCAGCCAGTCGTGCACAGTGACATCACGGGCACAAGGCCTTATCCAGGTGGACTTGCAACGCATACAGTGACGAATACAATATCAAACAAAATACAGAGTGGAACAAAAAGAGCCTAAATATTTCAATGAAGATCATTGCGTAGCCCTGACCGAAAGGTTGTCACGGCTTTACCTTGCTCAGCCGCTGGAGGGCGCTTGACCATGTGATCTGTTTTCCTTGGTTTTGTGTGAGGAATCATTGTTATAGCCACCTTCCTTATATGGTCTTTCGTCGGTGTGTTTTCCTATCACGTCCAGCTGTGGATTATCAGTGTTCATTCCGCCTCCTATTTAAGTTCTGCATTTTCCTCATACAAACGCTTCTGTGTAAACCATTATTACGCTCTAGCCGGTACTTCTAACTAAGGGTTAGTTTTCCACTCTGTGGTCTCTCAGTTAAAGAGAGAAGGTACTTCGTATTATTCCAAACAAAGGGTTAGCTTGCCACTCTGTTGCTCTCTCAGTTAAAGAGAGAAGGGTCTAATTTAGTTATCTCTACTCTTTGTTTGTCGGGGCTATTGTTCCCCAGAGCTAAAGTCTATAGCTATTTGTTTTCCACGCACCTCGGTGAGGAGCGTTCGCCCTTCTAGGGTTGTTTCTGTTGGGTTTATTCCCGTGGAGTTTGTCCCGGGGTTTTCTTTTGTTTCCCCGCTCCCTAGACTGTTTTCAGATTTAGTGGCTGGTCGCTTGCGTCCAGCTTTTAGATACCCGTGAAATCTGCGTGTGGCTCTTCCACCGTCGACCCACACTACAAAGGTAAGAAATAGGTCTGGACAATGACACTGCCTCCCGTTCCTGTTTCAGAGGGTACAGTGCTAATGGTGTCACATTTTTCAGCTGCCATCCGTCATTAATGAAAACATATTTGGCAACTGACAGAAAACGCCGTCTTAATTATTTCAATGTATTGATAGATTAAATTTATTCATAGATTTTTTTTTTTCCTCCCCAAATTAGAATAAGAAACAAATGACAACATTAATAATGACTGCATATAATAATGATCTCACGTGTTGGGCAATGTTCCTAATCATGATCACCCTCCCCGACCCCCACTTGCCACCTGCCCCCCTCCTTCTACCCCCACCACCTGGGTGTCTCCCAGACACACTGGGGTGTCGAGATATTCACGGGACAGCCCCTCTAAACTGCCAGGGGTGCTTTGTCTGCTGCCCCGATGGGCCCCCCAGCCTCCCCCCCTCCCCCTCTTTTCCTCATAAATCACAGTCTCATTCATTAGCCAAGTCAGCAGACAAACACCTGAGATGCACAGCTCACAGAATTCATTAATAATCATCACCAACTGCTCAGACTGGCCAAATATCTTTCCTTTTTTTCTCCACTTTCAAAGACAATTACATTACACCATCATTAATCCTAAAACTGGGATCCGAACAGAGCTCATTCCGGGTAGTGTCCTCCTCCCAAACTCTTCCCGAGAC
>JAINUG010000315.1:265000-352500 GCA_029706075.1 Aldrovandia affinis
CTCTTAATAACTCGTTCCCTTCTTATTGCGCGGTTGGCGATATCTTCGAGAAGCGAAGCCATTCTATTTTATAGCCTACAGATTGACCGAAGTGTTTTACACGCGTGGAACCATAATATGTATTAAATACATTTCAAGGATGTGTCAGTTATGCTAATTGGGGTAGTTTTGGAAAACCAATGTGTGTTTTTGTTTTGTTTTCCACAAGTAGCTTAGCTTATGTTGTTTTAATTTATTAATAAATGTATTGTGCAAACCATTACGTATAGCCTAAGCAATGTGTTCAATCTGGTAATACTACTACTACTACTACTACTAATAATAAATAATAATAATAGGCAGCAGACGACATGTTGGCGCTGTTAGATTTCGAATACATTTTACATTACATTTACATTTTAAGCATTTAGCAGATGCTCTTATCCAGAGCGACTAACAAGATGTGCATTAATACATGGTGAGAACAATCATAGTTAGCGCACGAGATCAGTGCAGTAATACAGCAATAAACCATTGCAGGCAGCTGCGTACCATACCTGTAACACTGGGAAGGAAAAGGTTAGTCAATTATTATTTTTAATGGAGTAAGCAGGGTATATAGTGTTGAGCAAGTAGGCAGTGGTGATGACAATTAGCTAGATGTACAGAATTCAGTGGTAGTGGAGTCTGAAAAGGTGGGTTTTGAGTCTCTCGCGGAAGATCGCAAGTGATTCCGCGGTCCTGACCGATTGCGGAAGATAATTTCACCAGCGAGGGGTCAGGACAGAGACGAGACCGCGAATACCTGCAGTACTTCAACATTGCCACAAGGAAAAGTGCGTACGCCAGGTTGAAACCTGACGTGGAGGTAAGTACTTTTCCACGTCAAAGACCGTTTTTATAAATCTGAACTTTGACGTGGATTTGAGCGTACGCACGTTCTAAGATCAAATTTGTGCGTAAGTACGTTTTATAAATGAGGCCCCTGGTGTCTCGGATCTTGGAGTTGCTGATTTTAAGGTTAAAACAAAAACCGTCTCTCCCGGAAGAGGGGTCCCCTGATTTAGGACTTTGATTGATCTTTCAGAATTTCTCATATTTTGTTTATAGAAATGATAACAAAATTGGCGGCACGGTGGTGCAGTGGATAGCACTGTCGCCTCACAGCAAGAAGGTCTCGGGTTCGAATCCAGGCCGGGGCCTTTCTGTGCGGAGTTTGCATGTTCTCCCGTGTCCGCGTGGGTTTCCTCCGGGTACTCCGGTTTCCTCCCACAGTCCAAAGACATGCACGTTAGCCTAATTGGAGAGTCTAAATTGCCCGTAGGTATGAGTGTGTGAGTGAATGGTGTGTGTGCCCTGCGATGGATTGGCGACCTGTCCAGGGTTTATTCCTGCCTCTTGCCCCTATGCATGCTGGGATAGGCTCCAGCCCCCCGCGACCCTGACCAGGAATAAGCGGCTTAGACAATGAGATGAGATGAGATGATAACAAAATTCACATATGAATATAACGTAGTTGTAATGTAGGCTATTGCATTGTAATATATTTTAGGACTTTGTAACATATTTTAAAAGGATCTGAAAAAGGTTTGTTCATCAAAGATAAACTACTCCTGTCATTATTGCAGGGAGTCCACACTGTGGTGGACAACTTTATTTATCAAATATTAATAAAATAATTAATAAAAAGTATCATCCCAAAGGCAGACTGAGTCAGACATTAAAACACACAATAAAACAGAATGAGTGACAGGAGTCATCTTCACCGTGTGTTGCATCGCACAGGCATGAGCAATAACAGCTAAAGCACAGGTGTCAAACTCATTCCATCGAGGGCCGAGTGTATGCAGGTTTCTGTTGTAACCAATGCACGACACCAGGTGAGTTCACTAATTAGCTCACTTATTCAACTAAGGAGGGAACCTAATTGAAATGGCCTGGTGTAATGCATTGGTTACAACCAGGGCTGGACTGGGACAAAAAATAGGCCCTGCCATTTGGCTCAGACCGGCCCATCACAATCGGTCGGACACCGCCCATCACTACGACATCCTTGCAGTCTGTTCAATATGCATATGATGCATATCTACCATTCATCAAATCATCAGTGTCATGGACAGATCAAGTATACCAATGCAAGTGTGGACCAGTGTACTCACTCACTGTTGACTTATTCCAAGCATACCAGAGGGAGGGGTTGGGCTTAAGCATGTGATTGGGCCGGCCCAGTGTCAGTATAGAAAATGAACCAATGGGCCACTGTCCATTTTGGGGCGGCCGTTCGATGGCAAAAAAAGCATGTGATTGGGCCGGCCCAGTGTCAGTATAGAAAATGAACCAATGGGCCACTGTCCATTTTGGGCGGCCGTTCGATGGCAAAAAAAAAAAGCATGTGATTGGGCCGGCCCAGTGGCCGCTGTCCATTTTTGTTGGCCGTTAGATGACAAAAAAAAAATATATATATTTAGATTTTTTTAAATTAAAAATAATAATTATACCGGCCCTACCGGCCCAAAACTAGACTGCCCACCGGGAATCGGCCCGGTAGACTATATAGCCAGTCCAGCCCTGGTTACAACAGAAACCTGCACACACTCGGCCCTCGATGGAATGAGTTTGACACCCCTGAGTAAACTCAGCAAACTGAGAAATTCTCCAGCATGTGGTCTTGAGAGGCAGGTGACTGTTTCCGCCCAAATCCTCGTGGCATCACCGCAGGCGCTCAAATCTCACTCTTGATCTCAGACATCATTAGATAAACACCGCAGGTGTTCAGATGTGCTAATCTGGTAGAGACTCAAGTAGACTCACAGCTGTAATTGCAGCTTAAGGCGCTTCTACCAAGTATTACGTCGAGGGGGTGAATACTTATGGAATCAATTATTGATCCCAGCATGCATTGGGCGAGAGGTAGGAATACACCCTGGACAGGTCACCAATCCATCACAGGGCACACACACCATTCACTCACACACTCATACCTACGGGCAATTTAGACTCTCCAATTAGTCTAACGTGCATGTCTTTGGACTGTGGGAGGAAACCGGAGTACCCGGAGGAAACCCACGCGGACACGGGGAGAACATGCAAACTCCGCACAGAAAGGCCCCTGGCTGGGATTCGAACCCGAGACCTTCTTGCTGTGAGGCGACAGCGCTATCCACTGCACCACTGTGCCGGGCTGCCCCTTTAATAATTAATTGCTTTGTAAATAAACAAAATAATGGGCCGCTTCTAATGGATTGCTTTATCAGACATACGTATGCCGCAATTGAACTTTGCTTTGAAATAACGACCTCCATTGGACTTAGATTTTGACGGGAGGTGTTTTCCCATGATGCAACATTCTGAATATGAGACCAGCTGGCAGTGTAAAAAATGACATTTGGAATCTAGGGCTGTGTTCGAAACCGCTCACTCGTTCACTCGTTCCCTATTCCCTATATAGTGTTTACTATATAGTGTACTATGTAGTGAACGACAAACTGTTTTCGGATACTACAACTGAACGTCATTTGCGTCAAAAAAAAAAGTGCCGGATATTCAGGTGACGCAAGCGGATGCGCCCAGTATCACCCGTAAACAAACCGAGCACTCATGGCAGCTGTTGAAATGTACTCGGGTGGTATCGGGTTTGCATGTTCAGTTTTGAATGTTAAATCCCAAATAAATTGTTGAAATTCTAATGATGTGCAAGTGTGGTTTTGTCAACTGTGGTGCTGCTTTAGCCACCAATAGCTACCGTTATGGAAGTCGTGAGCTAACTAGCTTGTGTGCTAACGTTAGGATAACTTTTGTTCTTGAGGCATAAACGGAGGTGTATGTATGACGGTATGACACGACCGCATTGCATTGTGGTACACAGGAGAAATTGTAGGGTACATTCGCTGTTCACTACAAATCAGGGTGAATTGTGGGTATTTTCTCGTTCACTATATAGTCAACGAAATTAACAGTTTAGAATTCGTCGCACACTACAAAATGGCGTACACACTATATAGTGCACTATATAGTGAATAGGGAGCGGTTTCGAACATAGACTAGATGTTACACATGAATTCAGCTATGATGAGGACACAGCTGAAAACCCATTGTAACTGAAGAGGGCTTCGATTACGTTAAACATACCAGTTGTTATTAAATGGGATTTCCTCTGATAATGGAAGACTTTAATTTAACTTTTGACTCACATTGTATTTCATCTCATAGGCTTCACTGTGCAGCTGTACTTAAACATTTTACATTTACATTTTAGGCATTTAACAGATGCGGCACGGGGATTTGGGCGGAAACAGTCACCTGCCTCTCAAGACCACATGCTGGAGAATTTCTCAGTTTGCTTAGTTTTAAATCAGGGTGTCAAACTCATTTATCAACTCAACTTTATTTATCAAATATTAATAAAATAATTAATAAAAAGTATCATCCCAAAGGCAGACTGAGTCAGACATTAAAACACACAATGAAACAGAATGAGTGACAGGAGTCATCTTCACCGTGTGTCGATCGCACAGGCATGAGCAATAACAGCTAAAGCACAGGTGTCAAACTCATTCCATCGAGGGCCGAGTGTGTGCAGGTTTTTGTTGTAACCAATGCACTACACCAGGTGATTTCACTAATTAGCTCACTTCTTCAACTAAGGAGGGAACCTAATTGAAATCACCTGGTGTAGAGCATTGGTTGCAACAGAAACCTGCACACACTCGGCCCTCGATGGAATGAGTTTGACACCCCTGAGTAAACTCAGCAAACTGAGAAATTCTCCAGCATGTGGTCTTGAGAGGCAGGTGACTGTTTCCGCCCAAATCCTCGTGGCATCACCGCAGGCGCTCAAATCTCACTCTTGATCTCAGACATCATTAGATAAACACCGCAGGTGTTCAGATGTGCTAATCTGGTAGAGACTCAAGTAAACTCACAGCTTTTAGGCATTTAACAGATGCGGCACGGTGGTGCAGTGGATAGCACTGTCGCCTCACAGCAAGAAGGTCTCGGGTTCGAATCCAGGCCGGGGGCCTTTCTGTGTGGAGTTTGCATGTTCTCCCCGTGTCCGCGTGGGTTTCCTCCAGGTACTCCGGTTTCCTCCCACAGTCCAAAGACATGCACGTTAGGCTAATTGGAGAGTCTAAATTGCCCGTAGGTATGAGTGTGTGAGTGAATGGTGTGTGTGCCCTGCGATGGATTGGCGACCTGTCCAGGGTGTATTCCTGCCTCTCGCCCAGAACGCATGCTGGGATAGGCTCCAGGCCCCCCCCGCGACCCTGACCAGGAATAAGCGGCTTAGATAATGGATGGGTGGATGGATGGATGGCATTTAACAGATGCTCTTATCCAGAGCGACTTACACAGTTTTACATTTCTTTTACATACAATCCATTTATACAGCTGGATATTTTTACTGAAGCAATTCAGGTTAAGTACCTTGCTCAAGGGTACAACAGCAGTGCCCCCACCTGGGAATTGAACCTGCAACCTCTGAGTTACAAGTCCAGCTTCCTAACCATTACACTACACTGCCAGCCAATATGCGCACACCAGTCATAAATCAAGCTTTTAAGAAAAGTACATATTTTGAATGAGGGGGGGGGGATGTCTGTATATGTTCATATACAATACATTTTCATATACAATAAGAACAGTTTGGAGGGAATCTACTTGTGTGCAACATTGACTATCCAGTTAACGCTGTTTGAAATTCCGCTGCTTAGACAATCCAATCAAGCAATTCATTATGTGTGATTGCAAGTACAACATGATCACAGTAACAATGCCATGCAATGCTTCGATAAGACAGCATCCACAAATGAAGGGAACACAGGATCCACAGCTTTCTGGTGGGACGGTGTCATTTCCTGGGCTGAGGGTGGCCTTCTCCCCAGTGTGGGTATCCTGGTGGTGGAGGTGCTGGAGGCAGGATGCTATTGGGAATTTCCACAGACCCTAGGTCAGGGGTATTCAAATCCAGGCCTCGAGGTCCGCAGTGTCTGCAGGTATTTGCTCCAACCACACACTGCACCACCTGATTTTGAATAATTAGTTTACCTCCTCGGTCCAGGAAGCGAGCTAATTAGTGAAATCAGGTGGTGTAGTGTGTGCTTGGAGCAAATACCTGCAGACACTGCGGACCTCGAGGCCTGGATTTGAACGCCCGTGTGTTAGGTGTAAGTGAGGCTCTGGGCAGGATAGCAGCTGCTGTACTCTCAGAAAGGTGCCAGATCTGAACTGCCTGGACACACATCCAGCAGTATAAACGGATCATATTTGAAAATATGACAAGTGTAAGCCACGCTGGACAAGGGTGACTGCGAAGCAGAGGGATAATGCGATATTAAGACTCATAGGGAAGCATGGCTCCATATAAGACTGAGACCAAATTTCTGCCTTTAATATAAATCTCAGGTTCGTTCCAAAATCTCAATGACAGTCTTTTACGGCTTCCCATATATTGCTGGGCACAATTCAGAAAAATGACTTCGCTAACGTTGTATTGATCTAAACCCTCGGGTGAATGTGCCGCACCCCAACACCTTTCCTGACTTGATGGATGCCAACGACGGTGGAACCGGGGACTTCAGTTTCCATTCGTTCCTTCATCTCTCACGTTACCACAATATCCAGTCACTATCGTCACTTAATATGTACCGTGGGGAAATGGTTGCATTGCTGTGAGTGGTTATATGCCTGGTGTATATTGTGTTGGTGGGATCGGGGGGTGAGGTGCAGGCTGGAGTATGGGTTTTATATGATCCTCTAGTACAGGGGTGTCAAACTCGTTCCATCGAGGGCCGAGTGTGTGCAGGTTTCTGTTGTAACCAATGCATTACACCAGGTGATTTCAGTTAGGTTCCCTCCTTAGTTGAAGAAGTGAGCTAATTAGTGAAATCACCTGGTGTAATGCATTGGTTACAACAGAAACCTGCACACACTCGGCCCTCGATGGAATGAGTTTGACACCCCTGTGCATTTCGGTGGAAAATCACGGTGGGCTGATTGCAGTGTGCTTAAAGCGCAGGATCACAGAACCGCATCAGAACTGGAACAGATGCTCGCTCTCTCACAGATTGGGAACAGCTGTTCCTGTTTTAATTCAGTCTTGAGGCTTAAACTGCCCATTAAGTACACTGCAATCAACACTGGTTACTTGACAAAGCGCTAAAAACAATCAAACTAAGATACCATATTTGTTCTCCATTTGATCTAAGCATTTTGAGCATAGGTTATTGCAGGGGTGCTGAATGCTGGACCTGGGGAGGCGCAGACTACTCTGCAGTGAAGCCTTTTATCTCAGTGATTAAAGGTCATGCATTGTGGTTGCCTTCAGGCGTATCAAGTTAATTGATTGATTAGTAGCAATTATTCTACTGGCTTGTCCCAGGTGGGGGAATAATTGGGGGAAAGTATTTAAACCCCAGGGTAAAGTACCTTTTGTATGTAGAATTTAGGCCATCTTTGTGGGTCCGTAATGAGTAAAGTTTTTTTGGCAGGATGCCTGTTGGCTGTTTGGTCTTTCTTTGACATTTTTCAGAATGAAGCGTAGAGGATAGTGTAGACCAGGGGTGGGCAACTCCGGTCCTGGAGGGCCGGTGTGTGTGCAGGTTTTTGTTTCTACCAATTACCCTGGCTCATTTAGCTAATTAGTTGGATACGCCAATGCTGGTTCACTTGCAGATTAGACCACAGTAACATGCTTCATATGGGAACACAAGAACAGTCTTCAGCTGTCATTCATGGGCTTATCAAGAAATTTGGTAAAATGGAGTATGGAGATTGGGGCCAATTAAATAATTATGAGCAGAAGTTGGGATGAAATCCAGAAACAGATGCGGCCCTCCTCGCCCACCCCTGGTGTAGATGGTATTGGCATTTCTTTTTGGCCGGGCAACGTCAGGGTTTAGGCATATTTTGCAGAGTGATTAAACTGCTTTGCTTTGGGGGTTTACAATCAGATTGGCAACCCTGGTCTTGACAATACACTCTGGAAAACATGTAGCCAATAAGTAAGCTAGTTCTGTCTCAATATTACTATTCTATTGTTAATAATAAATTGGTGGCAAACATTGTAATGAAGATCACACCTCTGAAAGAAACTCCATTCCTGGCTCACCACTGCAGTTTTTGTGCTTCTCCTTGTCCGGGCAATGCTTTAGGTTGAGTTCTGTCAGCAGAACAAAGGGGTGTATTATAAATAGGTTATTTTTAAAGTAAAAAATAAGAAAACACTACATCTGATTGGCTACATAATCCCTTTCATTCTCTATCAACTTTACTTCCACATGTCATTGCTAAAAATGAGAATTAAGTTCTCAGTTGTCCTACTTGAATAAATAAGGTAAATAAATAAAAATCAGTTTTAAAGAAATGTATGCAGGATGTGTTACCTGAGATTTTGCTGGTGACATCTTTGCCTGCCAGCAATAGTATGACAATGAAGCTGATGAAGAAAGTTATTTATTCCCTAAAATGAACTCTGGTTTGACAGATGTTGTGCAGTTTGTGCTGTGTGCTGTTGCAAATTAGTTACAGTCGTATTTACATAGTCTCAGAACATCAGCTAACATCAGATATCAAGGCTTTTTATTTTATTTTTTATTCAGTTTTTAGTGGCCAATTATACCCTCTATTTATTTAGATTTTGCCCTCCCCACATGAACTCGCCGCCTGTCTCTACGAGGCAAGATAATTCTCCAAGGGCAGCGAACTCCGCTTCCTTTGAGACAGAATTTGCCCGCCAACGTTCTGAAGACACACTTACGTGCTTCTCAGCGAGTTCATGCCAGCTCGCCCCCCCCTTCCCCCTGGGGTGGGACAGCTAAACGCCACCCCCGATCGGGACTCCCCACCAGGGCCGGTCTGGTACAGTAACATGTGATACAGGTGATAGGCAACTCACACTCGTAAAGGACCAGCCAATATGGCTGCTTTAGACCGCTACACTGTGGCCCCCAGAAAAAGAAAAAAAACACTTCTAAACACATTTCTAAATAACAATTTCTTGCAGTATGAAAATAATGTTTTACAAATATATAATTTTTGTCAATTATAACCTTGTCTAAAATCAAACTTTCTTCGTTATATTCCAAGATTATTCTACAAATATTAGTGCAATAATATCCAGATTAATGCTGCATAACTGCTGTTGCCATGACAACAAGATCAAATATTCCCCAATATAGCCTGGTGTCCCATTAATATATTTTATATTGCTAGAATGAAGCACTTAAGAATGAGTGACTGTGACCTCCTGTGTGGTCTAGTGGTTTCAACGTCCAACGCTGGCCACGGCGACTGGGGTTTGATTCCCCGTCGTGCCAGAGTCGGCTCTGGCTGGGAGTGCCACCGGGGCGGCAATTAGTTTTCTGCCCCAGGGAGGGGGGAGGGAAACCGACACAGTTCGCTACGCACAGGAGTGGTTCTTGGGTGCTGGAATTACAGTGGTTCAGTGCTGTCTCGGAGGAGGCAGTGCTTCGCCTTTGTCACTGCCGGTCACAGGGCTACGGCAGCGAACTACGAGGGAGGGGATTGAACTAAGCACAGCGGGAGTAATTGGCTACCGAATTGGGAGAAAAACGGGATTAAATTGGAAAAATACATTTAAATTAAATGTAAGAACGAGTGACTGTTTTTAAATTCCATACTATTGGTCATTCAGTATTGTTATTCATTGTTGTCCTACTCAAGCTTAAGTGTGATTTGTTTTCAAATCAGTCTTTATTTATGGCATCTTTGTCAATGTGAAGCTGGAGAGATATAAATAGGAGAGATATAGGCTGGCAGTGTAGTGTAATGGTTAGGGAACTGGGCTTGTAACTCAGAGGTTGCTGGTTCGATTCCCACGTAGGGCACTGCTGTTGTACCCTTGAGCTAAAGGTACTTAATCTGAATTGCTTCAGTAAAATATCCAGCTGTATAAATGGATTGTATGTAAAGAAATGTAAACTGTGTAAGTCGCTCTGGATAAGAGCGTCTGCTAAATTCCTAAAATGTCAAATGTAAATATGCATGAGGTCAAAAGCTAATAGTGAATGCAGGTTGACAGCTGCATTTGTGTGGGCGAAGTGTGGGGAGGGCAAATCAAAATAAATAGAGGGTGTAATTGGCTACTAAACTGGGAGAAACAAATAAAAACATTTAAAAAAGATATCCCAAGTTCTCATTATCTGGAAACGTTATAATGCATACATATTTGGTCATTATAATATAAGGCTGATCTGTTTTTATTCCAAAGAAACATTTTGAAAGGCATGATGTTATAGTGGGTTTAACACACTCAGCCTTGTGATGTCACTGCCATTGCTATGACATCATGTTGACATTCCAGAAGTTAGCTGGAATAAAAAACTTATTTTCATTTTGGAGGAATTTCTCCTTTCTTCAAATATTTATTTAGTTCATATCCATAATCATTTTTTAAGGATGGGCTCTAAATCCCCATGCTGTCCTCCTGCACCTGAGGAGATTAATTTAAGTAAGTATCTTGTAATAGAGATCATCAATCTAACTGGTTATAAGCTATCATTCAATAAACATTTTTAACAAAAGCTTCAAGAACTTCTAAAAAGCATTTGAAGAATAATAATATAATTTTCATAATATTTGTAGGAGTGATGTTATCAGTCCTTGTGTTATTTGATGGGCCATAGGATGGGACGTTCGGCCATGTCTGTTTAGTAGCCTATATTGCAAGGGTTCCAAAACTTAACTGATGCCCCCTAAAATGATGTCATGTGTAACGCGTTCCTAGTTTGGGAACCCTGGTCTAGCATGGTCCTAGTTCAGGAACCCTGTGTGTAATTACATTTTACATTTTAAGCATTTAGCAGATGCTCTTATCCAGAGCGACTTACAAGATGTGCATTAATACATGGTAGGAACAATCATAGTTCACGGAAGAGATCAGTGCAGTAATACAGCGATAGACATCGTTGTTGGCAGCTGCGTACCATACCTGTAACACTGGGAAAGAACATGTTTTTTTGAGGAGTAAGCAAGGATACATACAGTATACAAAAGGTATTGAACAAGTAAACAGTGGTGATGACAATTGGCTAGATGTACAGAATTCAGTGGTAGTGGAGTCTGAAAAGGTGGGTTTTGAGTCTCTTGTGGAAGTATCTTCTTGTAGTTTGGGAATCCCCCAGGGTAATGTGTACCCTGTTTGGGAGCCTCTGGTGTACTGGTGTGTTCACTGCGGTGCTGCTGTCTTTGGTCCAGAGCAGCCACTCAATAGCGATGGCCCCAGTTCATCCAATGCAGCAGCAACGGGTGAATCTGAGCAGCTCTGCAGGGCACAGGAGGGAGAGGAGCAAAGGGGGACAAAGAGAAAACGAGAGAGTGATCATTCAGACAGGAGCCACAAGCAGAAGAGGAGGAAGATTGTTGAGAGCAATGATAGCCAGAGGTTTGGGCAGACATTCTAGAAAGCTATCAAAGTTAGCCAAGCCTACGAACCACAAATGAACAGATTTTCTGTGGCCCACCCCTTTTTCAAGTTTTGGAATAAAATAGTGTTATAGTGTTTGACGTATCCAAAATCAATGCATGTGCGGTAAGCATTGCAGTTGTTTAGATAGAATAGTTAAGTGTAGCACGTTTGTTGCGTGTCTTTCATGATCCATTTCAATCTCTCCCACTGCCCACATGTGTCATGATCTGCAATATGTGAACCTAACACCAAGCTTAATATCATTACATTACATTACAGGCATTTAGCAGATGCTCTTACACAGTTTCACATTTCTTTACATACAATCCATTTATACAGCTGGATATTTTACTGAAGCAATTCAGGTTAAGTACCTTTAGCTTAACGGCAGTGTCCCCACCTGGGATCAAACCAGCAACCTTTGTATTACAAGCCCAGTTCCTCAACCATTATGCTAACATTGCTGCCCCAATATCACACATTTTATGAAGATTGACACAGTAATACACCCTAAATGCAGGTAGTGAACAAAACATTGTGAAGTTGTGAAGGGTTCTGGTGCCTCCATAATGGTATGGGTCGCACTTTCCTGCCCTGGTTTGGGTGCAGTCATGGAGCCCGGAAAAAGTCTTCATCGTTATAGGCAATTTTTGTGACCAATTAAAACACATATTCCATTTAGCAGATGCTTTCATCCAATGCGACTTACAGTAGTGAATGCATACAATTTTTCAGTATTGGTGGTCCCAGTGGGAATTGAAACCACAACCTAAGCATCGTCAGCACCACACTCTATCTACTGAGCCACACAGAACCATGCTCTACCTACTGAGACACACAGAACCACACTCTACCTACTGAGACACACAGAACCACGCTTAACGAAAGTTAAGTATTGTCTACTCTGAGACGGCACTTGCCAAGCCGACGACCGTAACTACGGCACCCCAGAACCACTCCTGTGCGCAGCAAACGTCTTGTCGGCTTCCCTCCTCCCTCCCTGGGGCGGACAGACAATTGCCGCCCCCGGTGGCACTCCTGGCCAGAGCCGACTGGCGTGCCGGGGAATCAAACCCCGGTCGCTGTAGTCAGCGTCAGACGTTGAAACCACTAGACCACGCGGGAGGCCAGAAGCACTTTATTTTTAACGGGTGGGTTGGGTAGCACGTTAATTAACGACGGCGATGCTTTCGTTACAAAGGGTTTTGGGAAGCCCACGTAAGATAACGATGATATAACTTATGATGCACTTAGCATTACGATGGGAAAACCCACCCCAATTCCTTAGTAACTCACCAAAGTGTCCTTTAAAACTAGTCTTATTAGGTTCTACCTTACAGCTGGTGATATGAGTCCGCTGTCAGTCTTAATAGGTGTACTACAGTGCAGGAGCGTTTACCTTCCTCCAGTGTTCGGGTCAAATCTGACTGCTTTACAAGTTTCTTAAATCATAAATACTGTGTTTTTCATCTGATTGCCTGCCTCAAGACCTTGTGTTTTCCTCCACACTGGGCATTTGAACATATACAATTGCTGATGACCACTTTCATGATATTTTGAGTGGTTTAGTCAACTCTGTCACACCTGTGGTGTTCCGGGTCTGAAACGGCCGCCACAGGAATGAAGAAGGAAGAGGAAAACATACCCATGTGCCCATCCCCCCACGTGAACCACACATTCCAGACTAAACAGCGTATCATATCTTCTCACAGACCCCATATATACAGCTTCCATCATTTCACTCTCTGAACACAATGAGTAAGCGACTGTGTCGGCAAATGTTCATGCTAATATAAGAGCAGTTAAAACAGACCGGACAAAGCCATGGGCCAAAACACTATCATAATGCAACAAACACTAAAGGAAGGTAATAGGTGTGTCTTGTCTTATAGTATTATGCATTTATAATATTTGAAAATGCCTAACTTGAAGAAAATATGAGCAGAATTTATACTGTATCCAGGATTCCCATCATGTTTCAATTAGACTCACATCATTCATGCAAGTGACATGTAGAGCTGGCTATCACAGATCCTGAGTTGCCCGGATCCCTTTAAGAGTGGTTTATATATTGTTTAACCTATTTTTGTGTTTATTATCTATTTTTCTGTATTACACTACTTTTCAGGAGCAGAGCTTGATTGCCTTCTAAGGGGAATCATTTCAAGCATTTTCACAACTTTGCTCAATTGTTTTTTTGGGGGGTTTTATTCCTCTGGAAAATGTCCATTGTGAAGGGCGAGAGGCGGACAATGTGTGCGTGCGTGTGTGTGTGTGCGTGCGTGTGTGTCTGTGTGTGCGTGTGTATGCGTGTGTGTGTGTGTGTGTGTCGTGTGTGTGTGTGTGCATGTGTGTGTGTGTGTGTGTGTGTGTGTGTCTGTGTGTGTGTGTGTGTGTGTGTGCGTGTGTGTGTGTGTCTGTGTCTCTGTGTGCGCGTGCATGTGTGTGTGTGTGTGTGTGTATCCCCGGGCAGTGGCTCAACTGACAGATGCTGCTGATGGCCAGCGGTGAGAGATGTGCCACTTTGTTCCACTGTGTCTGTCACATAATAACAGGATCACACCATCCTGCCTGCTGGATCAGGTCCCTGCCCCCCCCCTCGCCCTGCCCCCTCGCCCTGCCCCCACCCCCCCTCGCCCTGCTCAGACAGATAGAGCAGCTCCATCTTATCACTCCACCCAGGTGATCCAGGCACTGTCCTCGCAGGAGATGCAGACACTCCAGCTCCAGCCTCAGGATCACCAGAGATGAGCTGTGCGTCGGAGACTAAAGGGGCCTTGTGCTTCTGCAGCCGGCAGTACCACCTTGAGAGGGCGCCAGAGAGCGTTCCCTCCTCCTGATATAACGGAAGCCTTGACCTTAGATCCTCCATTACATCCGTGTCTCTCTCCCTCCCCCTCTCTCTCCCTCTCCCTCTCCCTCTCCCTCCTCTCCCTCTCCCTCTCCCTCTCTCCCTCTCCCTCCCTCCCTCTCTCTCTCCTCTCTCTCCTCTCTCCCTCTCCTCTCCCTCTCTCTCCCCTCCCCCTCTCCTCTCTCTCCCTCCCCTCTCTCTCCCTCCCCTCTCCCTCTCCTCTCCCTCTCTCCCTCTCCCTCTCCCTCTCCCTCCCTCCCTCTCTCTCCCTCTCTCTCTCTCTCTCCTCTCCCTCTCCCTCTCCCTCCCCCTCTCTCTCCCTCTCCCTCCCCCTCTCTCTCTCCTCTCCCTCTCCTCTCTCCCTCTCCCTCTCTCTCTCCTCTCCCTCCCTCCCTCCTCTCTCTCTCTCTCTCTCTCCCTCTCCCTCCCTCTCTCTCTCTCCCTCTCCCCTCCCCCTCTCTCTCCCTCTCCCTCCTCCCTCCTGCAACTAAAGTCCAAACTGGTCCGATTGATGCAGACTGCATGGAAGATTATAGGGGTGAGACAGCACCCATCCTTGCAGTCTACTTATGAACAGGCTACCCTAAGGCAAGCCAATAGGATAGTTACTGACCCATCCCATGTTCTACACGCTGAGTATCAGCTACTGCCCTCTGGGAGAAGGTTCAGAGTCCTCGTTGCAGATTGCAGATTAAATTCATTTTTTAAAAATAAAACTTTTAAATAGCTTTTACAACTTTTAAAAACTTTTAAAACTTTTAAAATATCTTTTAAAACTTTTAAACAGAGGCCAGGATGGACACTGGAGGATCTTTGTGTTGTTTTCTTAAAGGGATTTGTGCAGATCTTTGTATGTTTTTTGTATGTGGAATGACTGTCTTTTTACAGCTGCAGCATGGGTGAAAGCCCAAGCCAAATTTTCCACTTTGTGGGACAATAAAGTTAATCTTGAATCTTGAATCTTGAATATAAGGGAAGCCTTGACCTTAGATCCTCCATTACATCAGCGTCTCTCTTCAGCCCAGCCCATAGAGCGGCAGGGACATCTGAATAAGTGAACACGCAGCCCCAGGGTCAATACTGCAGTACCACCTTGAGAGGGCGCCAGAGAGCTCACGAAGACTGCTGCAGCCTCGCATCTGTAAACTTGATACACTTTTTTTCAACAATAAAAAAAAAAAATTTAACAAACAATGTATTGTCGTCAGGTATATATGTTTTTAAAAAGGTCTGTATGAGTCAAAGCCAGTTCCGTACCTACACTGCGTGGGAGGGCAAGTGCAGTCTGAGCACGCAGCAGAATATTCCGTTCAGCAGTGACCTCCATTAACTGCCTTGATTCTGGCAGCAGGCTGCTCTTGCTGCCCTGAAACTGCAGATGGCAGTAGAGAGATGCTTACGGAAGCTCGTGCGCAAGCCCATGCGATGGGTGACATTTGCCTGCAGGAGGCTGGGTGCCTGAAGTGATGTTGCGCAACGTGAGGAGGCAGAGAGGGGGGTGAGAATGTAAGGGAGGCGTGCTGGCTGGGGCACAGGGCCTCTCTCCTGGAAAGCAAGGTGTTTTCATCGCCCCTTCCCCACACTGCAGCAAAGCATTGCTATAGCATGCAGTAATAAGCCACTGGTCAACACGATTTTTCTTGCATGGGGTTTTTTAATGGATTCTAGCTAACTTTTGGGTGCTGAATCCAAATCTGGCATTCAGGTTTTTAACTATGAAAAATCATATTTTTGAGAAAACAGCAATTTTAGACTCGAAGTTGAAAACAAATGTTGCATTAGAAGATTGATAGATGCAAAAATGTTTACAATGAAAGGTACTTCAATTCCAATATTTAATTGTGAAACTTAGATTAGGTAGATCTTAACAGCAGATTAGGTAGAGTCTTCACAGCTGCAAATCACAAAATAACATACTTGTGTTAAACATGTTTTTATGACTTAAAACATTTGTAAAATTAAGGCCCTAAATGAAGTAGTTTTGGTGAGAATAATCAAGCTTTTGCTGTTTTATCCCCTCCAAGATTGCCAGACTGGATGGTCAACTTTTGTAAAACCCATGAATATGGAGCATAGATAGCACACAAACTTGATGCGATAGAGCAAATCTGAGCTCAGATTTGGATTCAGCAGCCCAAAATGAGCCAAAACCAGTTTCCAAAGTCCATGCAAGAAAGAAAAACATTTTTTTTGTAGACCAGTGAGGTGGCGTAACAGCATACAATAATGTTCGGTCAATTATTGAATACAAAACTGCCTGGCGGGATTCGTCGAACGAACCTCCGTGCAAGACATAAGACAACACGGCAGACCGTTTTATCTTTGATTAACCAGCTAGACTAGTGGTACATAAGTACCTAGATTACAAATGGCCAAACTTTAGACCTTCAAGTCTCATGTATGGGGTTAACTTTGAACAGATTTGTCTTGACAAGGATAAAACATGTTCCAGTTGGGCCTCCTCCGTGGTCCAGTGGTTACAACCGTCGCAATTCCCTGTCGTGCCAGAGTCGGCTCTGGCCGGGAGCACCACTGGGGGGCAGGTGTAATTGGCTACTAAATTGAGAGAAAATGGGATAAAACAAATCAGAAACAAATTCTAAAAAAACATGTTCCAGTTAAGCTGATGCATTCTATTTTTGTTTTTTGTTTTATTCCAAGAGCTGCGAGTCATAATATTTGGATACATTGTTTACTATTTAAGCCATGAAACTGCAAATGAACTACAATACAGAATGAGGCTGGAGGGGGTTGGCATCGAGAGGTAGGGGCCAGCGGAGTAGCTTTGCAAAGCCAGTCTCAGAACGAAGAGCATTGATATCCTCACATGTTCTATTTTGCAGGTTACATTTACATTAAAATGTTTTACATTTTAGGCATTTAGCAGACGCTCTTATCCAGAGCAACTTACAAGATGTGCATTAATACATGGTAGGAACAATCATAGTATGCACGCAAGAGATCAGTGCAGTAATACAGCGATAGACATCTTTGCAGGCAGCTGCGTACCATACCTGTAACACTGGGAAGGAAAAGGTTAGTACAATTTTTTATTTATTTTATTAAATGGAGTAGGCAGGGGTATATAGTGTTGAGCAGGTAGGCAGTGGTGGTAACAATTGGCTAGATGTACAGAATTCAGTGGTAGTGGAGTCTGAAAAGGTGGGTTTTGAGTCTCTTGTGGAAGATCGCAAGTGATTCTGCGGTCCTGACCGATTGCGGAAGGTCGTTCCACCAGCGAGGGGTCAGGACAGAGAAGAGGCGAGACCGCGAGGAGCGGCTGCCGGGCGCCCGGAGGGATGGGACAGTCAGTTTGCCAGAGGAGGCGGAGCGGAGGGGTCTGGCTGGAGTGTAGGGAGTGATGAGTGTCTGGACTGGACTGAGGTTATTTATTCATGAACCTGTTATTATAACTTGTTTGGCAGACAGCCCTATCCACTACAGCATATCATCCATTTGCACAGCAGCATATTTACTGAAGCAGGCAAAGCACTTTGCTCCAGATAATGTACAAGCCCAAATCCTTAACCACTACTTTGCCACCACAAAGTATTTTTAATGCCATTTTCAATATTAATGAATGCATTGATTTAAAAACCGCTTCCCAAAAGTCCAACAGGCAGGTTCCTCTTTGGCTGCTGTCAGCTTCCTGCCGTTTCCCGAAACCTTGGGAGACCTTCAGGGCAGCAGCCTCGCCTACAGGCACGTACAGCCGAGGTCATGCCCAAATGTTACTAGCTGTCAAGCCCTTCGAGGTACAGGAAGAGGAAGCAGAGGTGAGACTGACATCGTCATAATTTTTTCAGTTTTTTTTCCTTTTGTGCCTGTGTCATCAGCAAGTTTGGTTTCTGTTTGCCGTTTTGTCATCCTTGTTTTGATGTATTTTTGCTACTTTTAAGTAAAAGGGTAACAAAGGAGCCTCACATCCGCTCGTCTGCCCGGTACGGTGTCCATACCCACCACCACAAGCGGCAACACAAATGTGAGAGTTCATGCCCTCTGTGACTTCCCTTGAGCATCACATATTTGGAGAGGTGAACCATCGGTGAGTTTATACATTTATAAATTTTTACATTTGACATTTTTAAGCATTTAGCAGACACTCTTATCCAGAGCGACTTACACAGTTCAAATTTCTACACATAGAATCCATTTATACAGCTGGATATTTTACTGAAGCAATTCAGGTTAAGTACCTTTAGCTCAAGGTAAAGGTACTTAACCTGAATCTGGGAATCAAACCTGCAACTTCTGAGTTACAACAAGCCCAGTTCCCTAACCATTACACTACCCTGCCGCCATAGTCCACAGGAACTAATATGTGAAAGGCTAACCAGGGGGTGTAATTTGGCCAAGATGAAGCATTCTGCAACGATTCCTGCTGTCTGCAAAGGTGCAGAAATGACCAGACTCGTATAAAGACTTCCAGTACTTACACACAAGGTGCAGGAGGTTACCACACACTTTCCTGACAGGTTGCATATATACAACAGCAGAGCCAATGACACGGGCACTCCAATGCAACTATTCTGACCGTGAAATTACATACAGTTCACGCATTAATCTCCTTCACAGTAATTCCGTAATTGCCACGGCTTACAGTTAAGATTTCCTAGAAAAACTGCACATTTCTGATGCCTGGGACTTTTAAAAATGAAATTATAGTGTGAGCCTACATACACAGGATTAAAACTGTGTGTTTATTTTTCTGGAGAATAATATCCACATCTCCACAATTTCCATGGAGGTGTAATGACATGCATTTAATGTGCCTAGTGGAGACGGTGACTTTCTCTCCGTCAGACAGCTGATCCAGTCTCCAGCGCAAGCAGGCAACAGTTTTGCTCTAATTAGTGGGAGAGCTTGTCTCCTCGGTGCCAAAGCTCATCATTCTGCCTTCCAGCTCCAGATCTCTTTATTTAAACCCGCTTTGATCCCAAGCGTTTTTTCCATCTGTCTTTGCTCAGAAAGGATGAACACGCTCTTATTGACAGAAACACTCCTTTCTCAAAGAAAATGAGAACACTCCTTTTTTTTTTTTTTTTTTTTTTTTTTTACTCCACGGGTGTTACATTTCACAACAGAGAAGCTGCCGGGACGTGCCTTCCTTTTAAGGCTTTTCCGGTTCACCAGGGGACATCCAATCAGTGCCTGCTCACTTCCCAAACCCTCCCTCCCCGCTTGGTGAGTCAGTGTTGGTGGGCTATGAGAGTGCGGAGTTTGCAAATGTCAGCCAAGTGCCAAGCTACATTGCTGCAGCTGGATCTGTGTCTCCCAGGACATCTGATTAAGCCCTCTCATTCACAAAGATGAGAAAATATTGCCCTGGAAGGTGGAAATTATACACGTGGTGTCATGCCAACATTATGGTCACTTGAGGACAGGATTTGAGGGCCCAAGGGAAACACAGGTATGGGGGCTCTCCTCACGCCCTATTCTCACCCTTTTCTATCCTTACTCATCTGAACAATCAGACCTACCTGTAACATATAATTTCACCAGTGTAGTGGTGAATGCCAGGGAATAAAGAGACTTTGCTTTTCCATTACAGCGCTCTTCTGTATTATAATAAAGCGTGAGAGACAGGGAAGTGCAACCTTGGCTTGTCTTTCATACCGGAGTGTCTAGTATTGCACTCATGTCTACTTGTTTATGCATTGTATTAGGTTTAGGCATTATTTCGCCAATATTTTCTGCACTGATTGTTTTATTGCTGCCTTTGAATTGTGGCTACAGATTTACCTACAGGGTCCTAGTTTAACTATGTGGTTGCTCCTAGCACCTGGAATTGTACTTCCCTCTAGGGTGGCTTTCAGCTAAACTGTTCTTGACTACGGTTAACACTTTGTTGTACGTCGCTCTGGATAAGAGCGTCTGCCAAATGCCTGTAATGTAATGTAATGTAATGAGTCATTCTAAACATGCACACGCTGAATGACGGTGGACAATGTGACATACGCTCATACAAGCATCATTCATACGAAGGGAAGCAAGAATGGTAACTAGAACCAGAACTAGCGCCAGTTCCCATTAGGTCTAGTTCTTGTTTTTTTGTGCAGTGGAAAAGGGCCTTTAGATTCAGGCGCAGAGAAAAAGGGACGATACCTTTGGGAGTTTGGCAGTACATTTCTTACTTTAATCCCTCTTTTTTCTTTTCTCTGGCCCACTGGGGAAGATTAGTTTCATTGTGTTTCATTGTACGTCACCGAGTTTTCTCCATGCTGTGTGTTGTTTAGTGTCTAAACTTCATACTTCCTGACATGGTTCACTTTAGTGGTGATGGAATAGTCCACTGTACTCTGGAGTGAGGGGGGGTGCAGTGGTGATGGAATAGTCCACTGTACTCTGAGGTGAGGGGGCGCAGTGGTGATGGAATAGTCCACTGTACTCTGGAGTGAGGGGGCAGTGGTGATGGAATAGTCCACTGTACTCTGGAGTGAGGGGGACAGTGGTGATGGAATAGTCCACTGTACTCTGGAGTGAGGGGGGGTGCAGTGGTGATGGAATAGTCCACTGTACTCTGGAGTGAGGGGGGGGCAGTGGTGATGGAATAGTCCACTGTACTCTGGAGTGAGGGGGTGCAGTGGTGATGGAATAGTCCACTGTACTCTGGAGTGAGGGGGGGTGCAGTGGTGATGGAATAGTCCACTGTACTCTGGAGTGAGGGGGCACAGTGGTGATGGAATAGTCCACTGTACTCTGGAGTGGGGGCGTGGTGATGGAATAGTCCACTGTACTCTGGAGTGGGGGGGTGGTGATGGAATAGTCCACTGTACTCTGCAGTCAGGGGGGGCCGGGGCCCACATGGACACTGATAAAATAAGCACTCTCAGCGCATTTTTGTGTATGATTTTTTGGAGGCTATAAGTTGGAATGAAAACATCAGTTCATATCTCATTTATATGTGCTACAGGGCCCTTGGCTGCTGGGGACCCCAGGCGGTTGCCCCCTTGCCTAATGGTAAAGTCCGCCCCCTGCTTCAGGCAATGCCTCTTAGCGGCAGTTTGGGGTTAAGGCCTTTCTTTACGCATTCCACGGAGGGCATATTTGCTGGGTGTGCTGCAGTTTCATACAGCAAGTTAGTGCATTAGTAGCTGTGTTTTTTTTGTTGTTGTTGTGATGGAGAATGCACAAAACTAGTTCCTCGATTGATTGATAACTGAAAAAGTGTGCCGCCTCGGTCCGTGCGGTGAGAGTGGACCTGTGACGAAGTCCCGAACTCAGACGCCAGGTCCCATATCTGATTTAAAATGCTTCCTCGCATTTTTATTCAGTGTTGCTCGTTCTACTCTCTTACCCTCATAAATCTCAAAATAACGCTGAGACACAAGCTTCGTTGCCATGGTTTTCCCAAAGGCCGGAAGCAGGTAGGCGGCTGGTGCTACACACTGTGGCTGCTGAATAGTTGAGCGTTTTGTCATTAGGTTGTGCAAGATTACCAGAGGCAGAAAACAGATTTAGATTTTCATGTGGTTAATGTGTTGTTTTATGGGATGAGGTCTAGCAGAATTATGTGATTGCTAAATAAAAATCTATTGATAGAACACTCAGTGCCCCAGTTTGTGGCACAATATAAATGTATGCTCCATGCAGATGATATTTATTGAATAACAATTGAGCATACTTATATATATATATATATATATATATATATGTGCAGATTTCTTTATATGTGCATGATAAGAGCTGCCTCCACTCCAGAAAGATATAATCTCCACCCAGTGAAGCGTATGCATTAAGCGTGACATACCTGCCATACCTGTTGTTCTGTGGAATGCCATTTGTGATTTTCCTCATGACTGTTTTCCACCACATGCAGCTCCCCACTGAGACAGCCATGTTCTGTTGGCCAAGTGAGAATTGAATAAAAATGTCTATTTCCTGAATCCAGTAGCCTTAATAGTCAAACGCCCTTGTCTAAGCTTCAGCACTCAGCATAAGTGGTGAGTGGTTAAAACCGCTCGCTTATCCTACGTGAAATATATATTTATTTGATTTAATTTAAAGAAATTTGCACTGGATGCCAATTAATACCACAATCTGGTGGATCAACCTTCATCAATTTATACAACTCACAATTAAAATTAAGAGCTGTTTATTAAGTTACAACACCAAGACAAAGACAAATTATTCAATGTCAAATCTACACACATAGGTTTACTACCATAACAAACATTAAATCCTAGACATAAAAATGGCATATAACGATGAAATGGAAGAAAATTATACCAATCCAAGTTTCTCTCTCCAAAATGCACACGTAGTGGGTGAGCTCTGGTACGTGGAGCGTCCGCTACAGACAGTGACGTGGATAAGAGTGCGATTAGTTCCCAGAGTTAGAGACTTGAGTCTTTAGCTCAGCGGGCTAAATCGCTCTCTTGTCGCGTCGAGATCCTCGGTTTGAAACTCACTGCAGGCAGAACCAACACCGTTACACACACACATTCAGCCAGGAAACAAAGCACAAACCAGCAAGATCCCAACAATGCTAGTATAGGATCAGACCCTAGATATGCTAGAAAATGGACTCAAGCCATCAACAGGTCACACTTTAAGTGTTTGGAGGAGGAAGGGAGGGACCTGTCATGCCAAAATGTGTCCGCCTGAAAAGAATGTGTCTGGATGACGTCATTGGAATTTTGGACTGTGGAATTTTGGACGAGCTCGCATTCCTGAGTGACAAAACCCGGAAGAATGTGTCCGGGGTGTCCGGGTGATGTAATTTAGCTACGAATAAGCTGTACAGCTAAGTTAGCTGCCTTGCTACGAACATAATATATGAATTATAATATATAATTATATTATAATTATATAGCCAGCTAGCTACGAAGATAATAATATGCATTGTCTGTTCAGCTGTACAGTTAAGCTAGCTGTCTAGCTACGAATATAATATATGGAAGCCATGTTGGCATAGCAACTACAGTCCAAAATTCCAATGACGTCATCCGGACACATTCTTTTCAGGCGGACACATTTTGGCATGACAGAGCCCATGCGTGACTAATATACGATTTGGGGGAAGGACCAGTGCTGGTTCAGACCCCTTTTTACATTTTTATTCTGTGTCACTCATTAACACAAGATATCTTTTCAAGGATATGACTGAAATGATCCTCTTGGTAAGCATCGTGGGGACATCAAACATTACTATGTTGGGTTCTGGGAAGACAGTTTGATTTATACAGAGATATTGGTTGAGCTGCTATGTGTGGAGACTGGCTCAGGTGATATCACCACCATGTGACAAGGCCAATCATGACATGCGGACCTCTGCTTTTTTCTGGTGTGGTCTGTAAAATGTAAATTCCAACATACTGCACATACTGCACAACATACTGCACATAGGCTCAAAAATGTTAACTCTTAAGGTGTATAAGCAGAGGTAATATGTGCTAGAGTAAAGTTATCTGACCCTCTCGTCAGATGCACACACTATGAGGTGGGATTTACAGTGACTACCGCCCACCCTCCATAAGCAGGCTAGTTCAATTTCGAGTATTCGTAACGTCATAATCTGCCTGTCAAACAGTGCCATCCGCCATTTTTGTGTCAATCGTTTGTCAATGGGACAGATTTGTGCATAAGAAAAAAACAAAATATATGTAAACAAAACCAATATTTAAATGACCTTTTCAAGTTTGTGGATTGATATTTATGAAAAGTGAATGAGAGTAATGGAGCAGACAGGTCCAGACCGCTCTCTCCCCTGTCTTATATTTAACAATGTTCACATTGCATTCTGTCACGTCTTCAGTCTGTTCCTTAGCTATATTTATTATATGTTTAGTGCAATTCAGCTGTTCCCCTGCTACCTTATAATGCTTCTCATCATGAAAAACGAATTGTGTTGTGGTGAATATTAACAAGGAAAATGTATGCTAAACTGCTGTTTTGTTTTTGCTTTTTGCTTTTTGGAAAGCATGCACTGGCTCTTGCTAAAGGCCAGTTTGTGTAAAATGAATTCATTCTACGGATGGATTGAGGGCATGCACAGTTTAAGAACCGCTGATCTAGACTGTGAGGAAAGAGAGTGCAGGTCACAAAGGCCAAGCTTATGAATAAATATTCAAGAGAAACAGGTTTACGGTCAATATTACATATTTTATCACTGGCTTTGCTCTTGTGTGTAATATCCTGATGAGAAACGGGCGTGTGTCCTCATTTTAAGAGCCCGTTATTTAGCACCATACTGCCAGATGCATTTTCAGAATGTTCTATTGTGACTGCACTTAGTCCTTTTGGCTCACAGGTCTTATCAGCATGGCTTGAACCGACTCTCGCCGGATGAATTTTGCTCGTATCATCGAGCCTTTGTTTACCATGCAGCACAGCCACAAATGTAAATGGTGAAGGACAGGACTGGGAGTTTTAGTGCCAGCCAGAGAGCCGTTATACCTTGTCAGCCCACATCCTGTCACAAACATGATTTAAAAGAGAGAGAGGGGGAGACCATTACTGCTGAGCTCCCTTAGCTGCCTATTTGTAAACCTACACACAGAAGCTTGTCTGGACAGGGCAAAATACCTCCAGACCTCTAAAGGAAAGGCAAGATTTCATACACAAATATGTGTATAAAAGCGTCTGCTAAATAAATAGCATATACATGTGTGAATATGTGCCAGTTAAAATGTAAAATGTAAATGTAAATATTTATTAGACATGTACAAATTACTTGTTATTTAAAACGTTAATGAAGTAAGAAGTCACTTGTATGTAATGTTTTCATAGGGGCAGTTGAGCTGTAGGCTGCCAAACCCATCCCCCACCCTCCGTCCGTCCGTCCTGTCCGTCCGTTCCCGAGGGTAGGTTGTCATTCTCGCTCCCACACTCTCACAGCTGCTGACTAATCCCAGGGGACGGTATAATCAGGTCTGGGGCATTTCCTGGCTCTAAACAGGACCCAGATTCATCCTCTGGCCAGTCATGATCCACGCCCATGCCATGCCATGGGGAATCACTTGCGATCTTCCACAAGAGACTCAAAACCCACCTTTTCAGATTGTCATCACCACTGCCTAATTGTTCAATACTTTTTGTATATGTATCCTTGCTTACTCCTCAAAAAAACCATTTACATTGACCTTTTCCTTCCCAGTGTTACAGGTATGGTATGCAGCTGCCAACAACGATGTCTATCGCTGTATTACTGCACTGAACTATGATTGATCTTACCATGTATTAATGCACATCTTGTAAGTTGCTCTGGATAAGAGCGTCTGCTAAATGCTTACCACTGACCAAATCAACCAAAACCAAAAATAGTGTTTGTAGAATATTTAGGTTCATTGAATATCTGCTGTGGTCAAACACACCGTATAGACATTTTTCATCTTTGGATATTTAATTATTTTTGCAAATATCATAACTTTTATTTCTCTATAAAAAACATGGATTTGGCCGTTGTCATACTCGACTGACAGTATAGAGGACCATAGAGGGTGTCACACACATCAGGACCCAAAAGCAATTCAATCTCTTTAAAGCAATACTGTTCGAGGGAGATTTTGGGCTGTATTACCTGCCACAGGACATGGCTTCTGTCATATCTTAAGATTGCTTTCCTGGACATAATATAGCCGTGGCGATAGATGAACAGCGTGTCTTGTCAATCTAAGCTGGAATATACTGTATGGCTGTTTCTAACTGCTGCTGGCTCTCATTTATTGCTAGGATAAAGAGGTGATCTGTTAGTCTTTTGCTACTTTAAAGCTACTTTTTTCTTTATTAAAGCTTGTGAAGTTGCTTTTGTGCCGAGACACGTGTAATCGTATGGATTCATCATGCTTTGCGATTGGGGACACACTTCCAAATGACTCATCACAAATTCTTGAGAGAGGAGTGTTGCTCATGCAAGTGTGTCACTCACTCACACACTCACACACAAATAACATGATGTTTCAGAAGTCCTGCCTCTGGAAATGTGCTTTCATCCATTGATAAGTTGGTATGAGTGGGTTGATCTGATGAAGGCTACAGGCAAAATGTTCACTTATGGTTGGTTTGCCAGCCTAATGATTTCACTGATGAAGAATTGATTGAAGAATAAGCTAAGAAATTCACCAGTGAGTGTGATTTCCTTGATTATATTATTGATAGTTAATGTGGGCAATGATAATCCACATAACCTGACTAGCTAACTAGACAGAGTGAAACAATGCACGTTGATTTCTGTTTAAATCTGCCAGGTTCCTTGCTATATTGATATATATATATATGAAGTGCTGCAGAAAGACAAGTTCTTCTTTTCTTTTTGTCTATTTTCTCTTTCTGCTGTTTCCCCCCCATTTTCTCCCAATTTAGTATCCAATTATACCCTATTTTTCATGCCAATTATCTGTTTTTCTGTTTTGATGTCATGTTGTACACAGGAAGCTATGATATGGATATATGGTCATATTTCCCATTGGGAAACTCAAGCAAAAACTCAAAGCTAATTGGCATGCTATCTAATCCTAAAGCAAGAATACAATGTGGCATATTATCTGACCACAGTGGAAAAACTCAGAAAAACACTGAAGTACAAACTCAGCAAACTCAGCCTGGCTATAGACAGGCCGACAGCAAAAAAACAACCAAAAAGAGAATATTCAGAATACTATACTGATACTTTTCAACACTGCCTGAAACACAGCAAATACAGATCCTCCTAGGAGAGGAAAGGTGTTGTAGATGTGGTTGTATATGCATAATACACTTTTTTTTTTTTATGGAACTATATATGTATAGTGTGGCTGGACAATATGTAACTATCTGCCACAGCTGGAGAGAAACCAGTGACTACCTTATGTTTGTTCATTGTTACATAACATTTTCACTGGTATGTTTTATTAGTATTAATAATAATCATAATAATGGCCTTATTGTATTTTGTTATGTCTGATTATTATTATCATCATTGTTTTAATTTAATTACATTTTATACAAACAATAACCTTTGGAAAAATGTATTTTTAAAATACGTCATGCCAATAAACCCAATTCATGCCAATTGAAATTGAAATTGAATTGAACTTTTGATATGGTCACGTCTAGAAAAGAGAGGAGTTCAGTTGATCTAAAGTGACTCAGCCTGAGGGTGGGGGGGCGGGGGGGGTGATATCACCGTGCATCACAGGCCTCCCTCATGCAGCGGATGCTGAAGAACAGCTCATCCAGCACCTGGGTCACGTTTCCCCGTCCATGTGTGTCATATCACCTGCCACTGCAGCCGGACCCTACGCACTCTGCTCTGAGGCAGACTCAACATCGCAGAGCCTTGTGGCCTTACTCCACGCCACGTGCCTTTTATCGAAACCGCCATCAACATTTCAATAAAAATCTAGTAAGAAATTGCTCTGCATAAGACTTCAGATTTTCACTTTAGATTGTAAATCATTGGTCAGATTTGTTTGTTTAAAACTATATTATATATATTTATATATGTGATTCATTAAGTAATCCTTTCTGTTATGTTTAATGACTCATTGTCCTCCTCAAATCTGTGAGGTGTGCTGCTCAAATGGTGCAAGAACAACGATAGGAAAGAATGAAAGAGTACGTACATGCATTTTGAAATGTGTATCCTAGACACACATGAAACAATCTGTCATTTGTGTTATTTGATTCAAATCTTATGCAGAAATCAACAGTTTAATGTCAATCCCCCTTGAACAGTACTTAAAACACAATTTGACACTTTGACAGATGACTCATAACTGTATCAGAAAACCTTCTCTTCACTGGTGTACAATATTAGAGCTCTCGAGAACCAGGGAACCAATTGTGTTGCTCTTATCAATAGTGGGGTCCACAATTTATAATATTTAATTTATCTGAGAATTAAGGACTCACAATTATGCCTTTTTTGATTTATTGGGATTTTGTTTATAGATATGTTTACAGAGATCTTCAAATATTGACTTTAACGAGGCTATATTGAGCTATTGCACAGTAAAACAGTTGTAGTGACATCAAGCCACAGAAAACATTTACCTTTATCATTACAATGTACAGTATATTATATACCCATATCGTTACATTACAACTTTGTGGATTCACTCCTTGGTTTCTATTCTAAAATAACTGCTGGGGTAAGCATGAATTGATATACTACGTATCTGGTGTATCTGGTTACCTCAAACATGATTTAAAGCCACATCATTTGTCTTATAAATTTGAGATATAGACCTCACCCTTGATTTGTTTTCATATATCATATCATGTATTTGTCTATCATAAATGTCACGCGCGCTTCTGTTTGTGTCTTTTGATACTGTTAAGATACTTTCTCGAGTGTGATTGATTCAGCATCGACCCTCTCTGCTCCTCCTCCCAGTCTAACCAATTTGCTCGGTGAAGTTTCTGTTCTCTTCGCCGGATAACACGCACTCCCGTTCGATTGGCTGACGGATTCGGTTACTGGTATTCTGACCAATGAAATACAAGTGTGCAGGTCAGCGACTCGAAAAGAAACCCACGACGCGGACAGAGAGTGGCGAGCACAGCTCTTGCTGTTGACTTTGGATTCGGTTCCCAAAAGGTTGTTTAACTAACTACCCCTCCGTTCCGATCTGGGGCTGCGCAGCGTCAACAGCCAAACGGGAAAATGACATTTAAAGAGCAAAGCTGTTCTCGGAAAAGCTAAAGGAAGTGCGTTTTGGATCGGCTGGCTGAGGGAATGGAGCTGTGAGACTTCCCACTATTTGTTTTGACGTTTTTTTATTTTTGTTAGTGGGGAACACCTAGTTCCAAACGGGGGGACGTCTCTTGACATTATCTGCCGCAGTAAGTTTGGATAGTCGAGCGACAATCAAGTTCTCTAACCTAGGCTCTTCACAGATGGTTTATTACACATGTAAAGAGAAAGCAACTCCTTCGGGAAATGCCAGCTTCGAATAAATATTATGACTGGCTAGCAGCTAGCGGGGTACTGAAGTTCTGCTAGCGAAGAATAGCTGCGAAGTTGGCTAGCTGGCTAGCTCACGCGAGGTGTTTTGGACATTTAAATTACTCAACAACATTCAACAACAGAAGCGACAGTAGAAACTAAGTGATATAGAGCTAGTTGTCTATATCCATGTCGTGTGGGCATTGACAGCTGGTTTCTAGCGAAGTTAGCCTGCTAGTTTAGGGACGTCTGTGTCTCCCTCTAAGCTAGCTGGTGAACTTGGCTAACGCGAACTCCGCTGCTTGCGTGATAAACACTCGCGTGTATTGTTCGCTAAGTTAACTAACCCTGGCTAGCCATCGAGCCGAACACGGGTTTGGTTGGTGTCTGAACTTCAGACGTTACTTCAGGCTACACTGGCAGCTATGAAGCTCGCTAAAGCTAATGTTTTATGCGCTAAATTAGCGAGATAGATAGCTGCTGTTAGCGAACACTAACTTGGCTGCATCGGTCACACTTGGTTTGCAGCTACGCTAGCATTCGGTGTTAGCTTTTTATGTAATGTTGATGTTGACGGTCTGTTTGGCATGCTCGCTTGCGAATGTTTTCTTATTTTTGTAATGGTTTTACTCGCATAGAACATGGCAACGGCTCTGAGAGAGCGGAACCCGGGAGGTCGTGGCCCCAGCCCGCGGAAAGGCCGGATTTTGGGCTTCATCGACGCGATCCAGGACGCTGTCGGACCGCCAAAACAAGCCGCTGCTGACCGCAGAACGGTGGAGAAGACATGGAAGCTCATGGACAAAGTGGTAAGCGGTGGATTTTGTGCTTTTAACGTGGCTAAAGTTAATGTTAAGTGTTTCATGATGTCATATTTCACACGGTTAAAGTTTCCCCTGTTGGTATTAAAGTCTTCATCTTTCTTACACGTTAAAACAAACTCTTACCATAACAATAACAAGCGAAGTTCGCCAAACACCCAGTTTTCCAACTCCTGAAACTGAGACATGAAGTCTGTCAGTCCCGCAAACCATGACCGATCGCCTCAGATAGGCAGAATGGGCCTCATTTATCAAGCAACATTTGTCGTAATTCCTTCGTACCAACATTTACACATGAAAATTGGGATTTATCAAAGTTTTCGGGAGTCCAACTTGTTCGGACGTGCTTAGGAAATTTACGAATTATTGGCGAGATCGCATTTTCAGGGACCGATCTGAGTTTTTTTTTTTGACGAGTGGTTTATGAGCCGGTTCCGATTCCCTAGAACCCATCTATTGAGGCTGTGCAACATCTTAGAGCCAGACTGAACGAGGCAAACAAGAAGATCTTATGCCATTCCAACACATGTCCAAGGGCTGTCAGCGCTTGCCTTTTTGGCCACGGGCACTTTCCAAAGGGAGATTGGCGACCGGTCTGGAATATCCCAACCCTCCATGAGCCACATACTGCCCGGTGTGCTTCATTCTGCTGTTAAACTAGCCCCGGAGTATATTCAATTTCCCTATAGTGCGCAGAGCCAAATTGGTGTCAAACAGGCCTTTTTCAATCTGGCCGGCCGTCCTAATACGATCGGTGCCATAGATTGCACCCATGTGCGCATTAAAGATCCATTCACCGACATGGCATCGATGCCCTCCTCCGTTTGGGAGAGCTTCTCTGCGGTTCCTTGGCCTCCTTCAGTGGCTTTTTATTCTGCATGCGGTTATTAGTTTTTCCGTTTCTGTTTAAGTTTGACCTCTTGTGCATTTCGTTCAACAGATGAAACGATATGAACTTGTCTTGTGACTTCTAGCCCAAGTTGGACCTTTTGTGGAGCAGAAACCCCACTACTTCTGCTGCTGAATAATACATTTTTGTTCTGTGGAACATTATCTAGTATTACGTCCGATAAATTCTTCTTCTGCCTCTTTCACGCGATTTCTCACCAGATTATCATCTTTGAGGGTTTCCTGCTCTGCTTTCGTAGGCGGTTCCATTAAGTTAATTAAGGGCCGTGAACGCGCTTCCAATTTACGACTGTTTGGGATTTATCAACGTCCGCACGGGACACGATTGAAACTAAGTGCCTCCGAATGTTTGAGAAATGCGGCGGAAGTTGTTAGTTCGTATAATTTTACGGGGAGATGTACGTGCATATTTACGGAATTATTGCTAAATGAGGCCCGATGTGTCTTTGTCGCGAGCTACGGCGCGTGTAGCCTTCCCCTCCAAAATTAAAAGTTAGTTTATGGCGTTATCATTTAACATGTGGCCCTATCTCATTGAAACTTGAAATAAGCTTAAAGTTGTTTTGGTAAAAGTCAGTAGTGTTTGAAAATAATTCTGGGGAAAGTGTTTATGGATGTACTGTACCAAGCAGGCATGAAATTAATCTCCAGGAAAAAGATTCACAAGGTTACCATTAGTACCTCGTACTAAACTCACTCGCACAAGTTTGCTTGTTTTTCTTCCGCAAGTGCCTTTCAACTACTGCCTCCTGTCGCTTCAGATAAAAATGTTTTTTTTTCTTGTATATGATATTGGAAATTATTGGTTTCAGTTTACAACACCAAACGAATATTCCCTTACAACCTCTCTCGAACCGCTAACCAAAGTAACACCTTCAAGGCGATGACTAGCCGCTACTGTAAGATAAGTCAAATAATGCTAAAGAAATCAAATTCTAAAATGGGTAAACTTTGGTTGTAATAGGAAAAAAAAAATAGGAAACTGTCATGCCCAGTTTCAACTATTGCAACTCCCCAATTGCCGTATTTTTGGGAAGCGGCTAAATCTTTAATTTGAAATGTTGAGAATGAAATATCTCTTGCATGTTCCTGTTTTATGGCTTCCAGACGGCTCTGATTAGCGAATCAGCTTCTGTGGGTTCTCTGTCTGGAGCAAACCTGTAATCAGAGGGGCAGCAGCCTGCATGCTGCACAGAAAAACATTTTAATGGACCATTGTGCTTATAATAAAGATTTCCTTTTCATTCAGTGGCCAAGCCTTTTAATAAGAGCGATGCGTGCATTTGTTTGCCAAATGTTCTTCCTCTTTCTGTAGTTTTGTAAATTAATTCTATGCTATGTGGGAACAAATTGTGTTAAAAGCTTCAAGGTTTTGGCTCACGCATCAAGATGTGTTGAGTGTTGAGCAGTACCTCGACTGTGTAAATATTGAGACTTTGTTTGACCTTGTTGGATGTAAAAATGTTTTCAGGTCCAGCAGTCGTGCTTCTCTGCTCCAGTCGGTTCGCAACTCGTCCTGCATGCTGCGTTTGACTGGCTGTTCTATATATAAACTGCCAAAAGGAAGGAAGCAGTTAAGCAAATGAGGGATAAATTGAAAGATTTAAAGCATGTGCTGCCACACGTGTCGTTCCTGAGTTCATTCATCAGTGAATATCTCATCATGCTTAGGGTCATGTTTAAAATATACTGGGCAGGCCCAGATGTGTAGTAGTTTGGCTGCCATGGCTAGAAGAAGAGATCTCGGTGACTTTGATAGAGGGGTGTTTGTTGAGGCGTGTTTGGCAGGAGCTTCAGTGATGAAGACTGCTCAACTTGCTGATGTTTCATGAGGAACAGTGGCTAAGGTGAGCTTGGCATGGAAGTCTGAGGGAAAGACCTCATCAACTAGGGCCAACTGTGGTGAAAGTGCATACTCCTCGACCGTGATGTCTATGCATTGCAGTGCAATGTATAAACTCCTTTAATACACCTTCAGGGTTGTGTGTGGGTGGCAGCATAGTGTAATGGTTAGGGAACTGGGCTTGTAACTCAGAGGTTGCAGGTTCGATTCCCAGGTGGGGGCACTGCCGTTGTACCCTTGAGCTAAAGGTACTTAACCTGAATTGCGTCAGTAAAAATATCCAGCTGTATAAATGGATTGCATGTAAAGAAATTTCAATTGTGTAAGTTGCTCTGGATAAGAGCGTCTGCTAAATGCCTAAAATATGAAATGTGAGTAAAGTGGTGCTAAGAGCACAGGCAGTTGTCTACTGAGCAGTGGAAAAAAATCATGGTCAGATGAGTCATCCTCCACCCTGTTCTCAACAAGCGGTGCGTGTGTGGTGTGCGGCAAAATAAACCTATGAGCCAGAGTGCTTGTTTCCCACGGTGAAGGAGCCTCTGTTATGGTATGGGGTGCATTTTTATGGCATTTTATGGCAAGTCCACTCAACCCCTTGGAGGGAAGGCAAACACCAATAAATTCAAGGCCATTCTGAGTCGTCACCTCCATCCTATGGTAAACATTTCTGTCCTAATGCGATTGGTCTCTTCCACAATGACAACACCCCCATCCACAGGGCACGAGTGCTCACTAAATATTTTGTTGAGCATGAAAACGATGTAAACGATATGCCACGGCCATCTCAGTCACCAGATCTCAACCCAACTGAACACTTGCACGAGAGCGTTTTTCACCACCACCACCATCAACAAAACACCAAATTATGGAATTTCTCGTGGAAGAATGGTGTTGCATCCCTCCAACAGAGTTCCAGACATTTGCAGAATATATGCCAAGGTGCATTGAAGCTGTTCTGGTGGCTCGTGGTGGCCCAATGCTGTTTTAAGACACTTTATGTTGGTGTTTCCTTTATTTTGACAGTTACCTGTGTGTGTGTGTGTCTGTGTGTGTCTGTGTGTGTCTGTGTGTGTGTGTGTGTGTGTGTTTGTGTGTCTGTGTGTGTCTGTGTCTGTGTGTTTGTGTTTGTGTGTCTGTGTGTCTGTGTGTGTGTGTGTGTGTGTGTGTGTGTGTGTGTGTGTGTGTGTGTGTGTGTGTGTGTGTGTGTGTGTGTGTATATATATATGACATCTCCAGTGATGTTCATTATGTCATGTCTTTGCAGGTGAGGTTATGTCAGAATCCCAGATTACACCTGAAGAACAGCCCGCCGTACATCCTGGATATTTTACCTGACACTTACCAGCACCTGCGACTCATCCTGTGCAAGTACGAGGAGAGCCAGAGGCTAGGGCAGCTCAGCGAGAACGAGTACTTCAAGATCTACATCGACAACCTGATGAAGAAGTCGAAACGGGCGATCCGCCTCTTCAAGGAGGGCAAGGAGAGGATGTACGAAGAACAGTCACAAGACAGGTAAGAAATCATCCCTGCGTCTACCTGCCCTGCTCACTCACCAATCGTCATTCTGAAGTGAACCTGGAAAACAGGTATTTACCTCACGCTCTGCCTCAGAAAAAGGTGCGTTGGCCTCTGTAAAAAGACATTCTTTAAAAAAAAATATATATATATATTTTTCAGATTTTACCACAGTTTTCTCCCAATTTGGTAGCCAATTACTCCCGCTGTGCTTAGTTCAATCCCCTCCCTTGCTGCCGTAGCCCTGTGACCGGCAGTGACAATGGTGAAGCACTGCCTCCTCCGAGACAGCACTCGTCGCGCTGTCGACTGTAATTCCGGCACCACAGAACCACTCCTGTGCGCAGCGAACTGTGTTGGCTTCCCTCCCCCCTCCCTGGGGCGGACAGCCAATCACCGCCCCGGTGGCACTCCCAGCCAGAGCCGACTCTGGCGCGACGGGGAATCGAACCCCGGTCGCCGTGGCCAGCGTCGGACGTTGAAACCACTAGACCATGCGGGAGGCCCCTAAAAAGACATTCTGAAGAGATGTATGGGTGCCCACGCTCAGATCTTTAAGTTGAGCAAATTGTAACCCAAATTTGAACGCTCAGGTGTGTTTGTAGGCTTATCTCAAAAACCTCCTCTGTCAATTCGGGAGGGCACTCCACTGCCCAGTCAAGTATTCCTTCTTAAAGTCAACCGCCACTCAGTAAAAAAGTTAGTAACTTTGTTTGCCTGTTTATAGTAATGGATGTAGGCTATTCATACTTGACCCATTTCACCTACTCATGTTTTTCACTGCAAATCCTGTTGGCTTGTTAACTATGTAAAGCTACAGACAGTCAAAAATCAAATAAAAGCATGCTCCCCATGCTTTAGCCATGGATGAAGTGAAAAATAGTCTCTAGCTAGCTGACAAGCCGAATAAAAATACCCCTTGTCATCAATAACGCAGAAAGTTGATCTCTGTCCATAACACAGTTTAAGCGGAAGATGTACATCATGTAGTGGGTTAAAACAGAACGTGTGAAGGGTCACTGGTCTTGGGTTCGACTGAAGATGAATGTAGTGGGCACGCTGAGTGACTCACAGCCTCTATTTACAGGAACATGTTTGGGGAAAGGCAGATGTTTAGAGAAGGTAATGAAATGCGATACGCCATCAGGCTCTGTTCTAGGCCTTCGAGACACACCTCCCCCTGTACCTGAACATGGCACAGAGGAAATGGGGTCTAACCTGTCGGTTTAATCCTAGATCATTCCCCGTCTCTTTCGGTTCGAGATCGTCCAGTCATTCGGAGCAGTTGAGCAGTGACACAACTAGGGCACATAACTGACATTCTGACATTTGCCGGCGGTTGCAGAGTGCGTTTCTGACGTTCGTTCTTCAGGCTAATTGCATCCGTGACACCTCAAGATCTGCACTCTCGCTCGACCTCCGCTTAATTTAGACCCACAGTGTTCGGAGAGAAAGCCACGGTCTCGGGCTTTGAGCGGTTTTCCCATCTTATCGGGCCCGGCAGCAAGAGTACGCGAATTAGTTTAGAGACCCATTACCTCACTGTAAATGTGCGGCATCCCTGTTGGAGGCCTTTTAGCAGAGCCCCGATGCAGATTCCTTTCCTATTTCACTGGAATGTGCTTTGGAAAGCAGTGTAGTGCATACGTAACCTGAATTAAATACACTGGTAGGGAGAGAATGTCTTTTTTCGTCCAACTGGTCTGTTGTTAAAAAAAAAAAAAAAAAGAAGAAAATAAGAAAGTCTGGTGTCTGGATTTCTTCTGTGTGGCGTATTAACAAGGGTCACATCGGAGGTATTCTCCAGTGACATGAGCAAGCGCGTGTCTGGATCACTGTGTGTTTTGCCGTTCAGAAGGGCTGCTTTCTGCATGTCCTGGTCACCGTAAGCTTCAATCTTCTGTCAGGGGAGAATTGTTTTCTGTTGGAGGGAGAAGAGAGACAAGGTTGAATGGGTTGGCTGGCTCAGGTAAAGGAAATGGAAGACGTGGCAGCTTCGCTTCACGACGTTTCCTGATATCCCACGATGTCCTGTCCGTGACCTCTGACCCTCTCAGACACGGTTTGCTGAGGCCCGGGAGGCCTGGCAGGCCGCCATTTCTCAGCACTGCTCAAGTCCAGCGCTCTGCAGCTGCTTCGGGGACAATGAAGAACATTTTGAACTTGTGCTTGGAGCAGGAAGAGCGTGATGCACAGGAAGTGTGCCCCCCCCCCAAGTGAAGTGCAGCTGTCTGAGCCTCCTTTGCTACAGTGTGTAACGTCAGACCAGATTGCTGCTCTCTAAGGGATAGGCTCGCAATGTTATCGTTCGAGAATGACGAACGCAGCCCAGCGCTAGGAGCTTAAGGCCGACCACAAGTTTTTCCCCTTCATTTTTTAAATTTTTTTTAAACATTTATTTCTGATTTTTCCCCCGTTTTTTTCCCCTCTATTTTATTTTCAATTCCCCACCCTCACGAGTCCGCCGCCTGTCCTCCGGGAACGAGATTCGTATTCCTGGACCTATTTCCCCGCCTTCTTTCGAGACGGAGATCTTCCACGGACTCCATTAACCTTCTCCTCGGCGGACTCGTGCCGGCTCTCCCTCCCCCTCCCCGGAGGCGGACAGCCAAATGCCGCCTCCCGATCGGGCTGACGACCAGGGCGGTCTGGTAGAAACGCGGGTTTCGATCCGCGTCTCTGACGGGCAGCGCACACCGCTCCAAAGCGCGGTGCACTAGACCGCTGGGCCATCCGCCAGCCCTTCCCCTTCATTTTAAGTGTAACTTGGCAGAGCTGGCCTCCGGCTCATGTTGGGATGTCGCCTGCACAAACGTTAACCGATCGTTCCGTCGCGGTCGCGGTCGTGTTCACGGTTCAACTCCCCGCTGTGCAAATTCAATAATGGAAACGAGAAACAAGATAAGTCGGCTCACCGCTTCGCACATTTTATTGTTAAAAGGGAGAACTGGGAAGGGCGAGGAATGAGAGTATGTGCAGTTCTGTTATGGCTGACGGTTCACGTGCAGCGTCGGGATGAGTATTTACATTTACATTTTACATTTTAGGCATTTAGAAGACGCTCTTCTCCAGAGCGACTTACACAGTTTTACATTTTCTTTACATACAATCCATTTGTACAGCTGGATATTTTACTGAAGCAATTCAGGGTAAGTACTTTTAGCTCAAGGGTACAACGGCAGTGTCCCCACCTGGGAATTGAACCTGCAATCTCTGAGTTACAAGCCCAGTTCCCTAACCATTTACAGCTGTATAATCAAGGGTATGCACTGTATTTATAATGTCCCCATTTTGCCAGTTTTTAGCCCCACCTTTGGGGCCAAAGATTCTCTGTGGCTTAGGAACCTGTGGCTCAGATCGTTCTGGGTTCAATCCCCACTGGGGTATACTGAAAATGTATGCATTCAACTGTAAGTCCTTTGGATAAAAGCTTTGGATAACAAGCCCAGCCCTAACCATTACACTACACTGCCAGCCCCACCAGAGTATGGTGGGTGAGCGCAGTTTCCCCGGCAGCGTGAAAGACCATTGGCGTGTGTAGCTCCCGGGATGGCAGTGTGGCTGAGAAGATGAAGGCCTAACCCCAAACGTCCCAGCTGCTCTTCCCAGGCCAGGCTCTATAAATATCCAGCTGGGTCATTTGAAAATGTGTATGAAAAACAAAAATAGTGACCTCCTCCAGATCAGCGTGTCAGATAGGTCAGGTAATGAGGAACATGTCCTGTGATCACCCGAGGCAGGTGCTGAAGTGAGCACATTTCTGAGACGCGGTTCAGCCACTTCCACATTTTATTCATGAGGTGATCTGTCTGGGCCTCGCCACAACTCCCCGTTTCCTTTTCCTGCTCTTAATCAGAGCCACATGTAGCGCCGTGGACAGGGTGGGGAGAGCCCAGCCTCATTTAATTTAAAGTAATTGGGTTAGTTAGTTAGTTAGTCGATGATTAAGTGCAGAAGCTGGCATGATGTCCAGATATGGCCTTCCTTGCCCACGCTTGTCTGAAGCTGTCACCTCGCCAGGCTGTGACGGTGTTTGGGCCTGTCGATTGCCAGTGGCTGGAACTACGTTAATTTACATTTTACATTTTAGGCATTTAGCAGACGCTCTTATCCAGAGCGACTTACACAGTTTTACATTTCTTTACATACAATCCATTTGTACAGCTGGATATTTTACTGAAGCAATTCAGGGTAAGTACCTTTAGCTCAAGGGTACAACAGCAGTGTCCCCACCTGGGAATTGAACCTGCAACCTCTGAGTTACAAGCCCAGTTCCCTAACCATTACACTACACTGCCGCCCTGTATATACTGTATAATGCATATGTACAGTATATTCAATATATATATATATACGTACGTATGCACTGTATTTATAATGTCCCCATTTTGCCATTTCTGCTTTCCTCGTGTTTTAGTCAAGGTACTTCACACCTTTGGCATTGTATCTTGCCAAAGATTCTCTGTGGCTCAGTAGGTAGAGCGTGGTTCTCTGTGGCTCAGTAGGTAGAGTGTGGCGTTGGCAACGCTTAGGTTGTGGGTTCAATCCCCACTGGGGCCACATATACTGAAAATGTATGCATTCACTACTGTAAGTCGCTTTGGATAAAAGCTTCTGCTTTGGATAACAAGCCCAGCTCCCTAACCATTACACTACACTGCCAGCCCCACCAGAGTATGGTGGGTGAGTGCAGTTTCTCACGCAGCGTGAAAGACCATCGGCGTGTGTAGCTCCCGGGATGGCAGTGTGGCTGAGAAGAGACGAAAGCCTAACCCCAAACGTCCCAGCTCCTCTTCCCAGGCCAGGCTCTATAAATATCCAGCTGGGTCATTTGAAAATGTGTACGAAAAACAACAATAGTGACCTCCTCCAGATCAGCGTGTCAGATAGGTCAGGTAATGAGGAACATGTCCTGTGATCACCCGAGGCAGGTGCTGAAGTGAGCACATTTCTGAGACGCGGTTCAGCCACTTCCACATTTTATTCATGAGGTGATCTGTCTGGGCCTCGCCACAACTCCCGTTTCCTTTTCCTGCTCTTAATCAGAGCCACATGTAGCGCCGTGGGACAGGGTGGGGAGAGCCCAGCCTCATTTAATTTAAAGTAATTGGGTTAGTTAGTTAGTTAGTCGATGATTAAGTGCAGAAGCTGGCATGATGTCCAGATATGGCCTTCCTTGTCCACGCTTGTCTGAAGCTGTCACCTCGCCAGGCTGTGACGGTGTTTGGGCCTGTCGATTGCCAGTGGCTGGAACTACGAATAACTACATTTACATTTTAGGCATTTAGCAGACGCTCTTATCCAGAGCAACTTACACAGCCTACATTTCTTTACATACAATCCATTCATACAGCTGGATATTTTTACTGAAGCAATTCAGGTTAAGTACCTTTAGCTCAAGGGTACAACAGCAGTGCCCCACCTGGGAATTGAACCTGCAACCTCTGAGTTACAAGCCCAGCTCCCAAACCATTACACTACACTGGCAGCCATGGGCTCCAAACAGAGGCTCTCTGTTAAAACGTAACAAGGCTGCTCTGGAAGGCTGCTGCAGAGCAGCCGTGACCTGCATGCCCCCCCCCCCCCGGGGACTCCTGAAAGTCTGCCTTTTTACCGACGCCGTGTGGAAAGGGGCCGGACACACGGCACACATGACCACTGTCAGCCGCGCCATTGGCCTTCGGGGAGTACCTGTGGAAAATAATGTGACATCAGTGGTGACATCAGTAATATGACCGATGTACGTGGTGAGTCGGCGATGTTGTACAGTTCACGCCGGACGTTAAAACTACACACTCATCTATGTATCACACTGAGGACTATTTTTAAACCTATTGTGAGGTGACAGTATTTTCATTTATTTCTTTGAATGATTCGACCATCCATCCGCCGTTGAATGTAATATAATAATAATGTAATACATGCCATTTAGCAGATGCTTTTATCCAAAGTGACTTACAGTCGTGAATGCATGCATTTTTCACTATATGTGGCCCCAGTGGGAATGTGGATGTAGAATTAACGTTACCTGTCAAACGCACAAGATTACTCTGTTAAAAAAGAATTGCGTTCGTGTTGAATAAATTGTTGCTGAAGAATGTTTTTTTTTTGCGCATTAAGTGCTAACCGTAACATCTGTGTGATCCCCTCTCTATCTCTCGGTCTGTCTGTCCCTCATGCAGACACATTCTCTCTCTTTTTGTCGGTGTTTCTGTTACAGTGCTCGGTGTGTGGTGCTTCACTCTGTGAGTGTGAAAATGGAGAGTGCAACAGGTCGTCTCTAGACTATTAAAGGTTGTGGAATCTAGATTCCTGTGAAACGTGAAATCTCTTATCGAGTGTGCATTCGGTGAGAGCTTTCTGCACTTGGTAGGCAGTGTAGAAGAGATCTGCGCCTTTCAAACCTCGGTGGGTGACGGTACTGAAGAGAGAACGCTCTTTTGGGATCTGTCTTCTGGTCATGTCAGTAGCTCTGGAAGAGTAATTTATTGGCGATTTTGTGGCGACGTTTTTCTTAACATGACAAAATTGTGCAACATGTTTTTAATCCAGGTATATATTGTGGATAAATGGAGGGTACTCTTCACTCTCCGTGCTCAAATTCAAGGCACACCGATAAAGCAAAGAGCCATACACTTGTTCTGCGCATCATGAGAAACCACCATACACAAATACACAAATAATGCCTCACGACACACAGACAACGGAGGGCTCTACCTCTTCAGTGTAGCAGGCACTTCAGTATTTTTACTGATTTGAGCTCCCTTGTCCTTTAGCTTCATTCTCTAACTTGACAAGAAGAAAAGGAATGCTGCAACATTCTTCAGCATCACTTGCCAAAGGATTATTCGGATAATTGTCATGCTTGTTTATCTAGCGAAATAAATGACAACAGTGACTGTTAGTGTTGCCTCCTCCATGTGCCCATTGGAATGTGTTGTCACCAGAAATATCTCCCCGATACATTTGTTGACCGTGTAAAGAGCAGTGTGGAGTAGGAATGTGCCTTTCACTGACGCTAGGCAGATCCAAAAACGCATTGAAATGACAGCGTAGAGACGGCCAGGGACTCGCGTGCCCCCGCTTGCAGATTTAAGAGACTCTGGAGTTTGACACTGGATGTGGGCGACCCTGAATGGGATCCGTCGTAATGATTCTCTGACAAAGTCGATGCCCTCTCGTGAAGGGGTCGCTGGAGATCCAGATAGCGGGAGAGGCCCGGATTTTGTGACCCGTTGCTGTTGCCAGTTACATTTCGTATGTTTGTATATATATATATACGCCATTTAGCAGATGCTTTTATCCAAAGCGACTTACAGAAGTGAATGCATACATTTTCCAGTATATGTGGTCCCAGTGGGAATTGAACCCACAACCTAAGCGTTGCCAGCGCCGTGCTCTACTGACAGACATTTGGGATGTAATTCACTGTGACAAACACTTATTTTTAATGATGTTTTTACCTCATCATTTACTGCGGACCATGAGAAATAACGTAGATTTGTATTATGTTAGTAAATCTGAATTTAGGCTGTGAGCAAACAGCGAGTTGTCTGGGTAGGTCCTGCATCAGTAGGCGATGTGAGTCTTGCGCAGTGTGTGACGTCCACATCCAGATTTCTCCGGAAGGTTCAACACAGCCCTATGCAGCCCCATCACAGTTTGAGCCTGAATGCGTTCGAGTGGAGCCCCACAGAATAGTGCAGTTCAATCCTTTTGCTTCTCTCAAATGTGTGGTGTGAAATACTGCGTTCAAAATTCTGCAGTCCCTGATAGCACCCAATAAGTGAATAACAAACAGGTCCAGAGTTGTCATTGTGTGAAGTTTACATTCAGCAATCACACCCTGAGGCCTACTTGTAATGGCAGATTGGTTTAAGGAGCCATTGTGTACTCCGATTGTATGAATTTGCGAGGAAAATTGAGCGTTTCAAAAACAATTTTGAAAAAAAAAATTTGTGCATATAAATCAGTTCAGTTCAGTTCAGTTTATTTTTATTGCATTGAGTACAAAGAAATTGAGTGGCAATCCTGACGGTACATTTACAATAACAAAGACAAAACACAACAGAACAGCAGAAACAAATTAAGGTTCTAAATATAAAATAAATAAATAAATAAAATGAAATATGAACATTTGCTGTTAAAAAGTTAAAAGTTAAAAGTTACATTATTTAGATAGCAAGTGAGATATTGCACTTCCAGGTATTGCACATTTGCTGAATTGCAGTGGCTCTCTATAGCAGTAGTGTAGTACAGTTGGAAATATATACATACTGTAAGTGTAGGTGTTGCAGTACTGATAGTCAACAGTCCGTATCAGAGTTTTTTTAAGTGTTCAGTTCTCGTATGGCCCTGGGGTAGAAGCTGTTCTTAAGTCTGTTTGTCCGTGATTTGATGGACCTGAAGCGTCTACCAGAGGGCAGCAGGTCAAACAGATGATGTCCAGGGTGGGATGGGTCTTTCAGTATTTTGGCTGCTCTACTGAGACAGCGAGAGCTGAAAATGTCCTCCAAAGAGGGCAGTGAGCAGCCGATGATCTTCTGGGCGACATTGATAACCCTCTGAAGGGCTCTCCTGTCCACTGCTGGGCAGCTGGCATACCACGCAGAGATACAGTACGCCAGCACACTCTCGATGGAGCAGCGGTAGAAGGTCACCAGCAGCTTCTCCTGCAGGTTGTTTTTCCTGAGGAACCTCAGGAAGTAGAGTCGCTGCTGTGCCTTCTTGACTACTGCAGTGGTGTTGGTAGTCCAGGAGAGATCATCAGAGATGCGTGTGCCCAGGAACCTGAAGTCCGGGACCCTTTCCACACAGTCCCCGTTGATGTATAGTGGGTCGGGGTCTGCACTGTTCTTCCGGAAGTCTCCTCTTTTGTTTTTGAGGAGTTCAGGACGAGATTGTTCTCTGAACGCCACGTTGCCAGTCTTTGGACTTCATCCCTGTAGGCTGTCTCGTCTCCTCCTGAAATAAGTCCAACCACAGTCGTGTCGTCCGCAAACTTGATGATGGTGTTAGTGGGATGGGTGGGGGCACAGTCGTGAGTGTAGAGGGCGTAGAGAAGGGGGCTCAACACACAGCCCTGTGGGGAGCCGGTGCTGAGTGTAAGGGTAGGGGAAAGGTGGGGGCCGAGTCTAGCCTTTAAATCGGCATGGTTGAAATCACCGGCTATGATATGGGCTGCTTCAGGATGGGTACCCTGTTGTGCATTTATAGCACTGAACAGGTAGCCTAACGCTATGCTAGCGTTAGCCTCCGGTGGAATGTAAACAGCTGTAACTATAACAGCGGTAAACTCGCGTGGGAGGTAAATAGGCCTGCATTTAACTGACAAGTACTCCACGTCAGAAGAACAGTGACTGTCTATGACTTTGGTATTAGTACACCAGTTGTTGTGTACATAAATGCATAGCCCCCCTCCCTTGCTCTTACCGGAGTCTTTGTTCTTATCCCAGCGTAATGCTGTGCGGCCTGCTAGCTCAATGGCTACATCTGGGAAATGTGCAATATCGCTGCAGTGCTGCCAAAGGACATCATCGTTGACGACCACGGAGCAGCCAATCGGATCTCCCCAGAGAGCCCCCTAAGGAGCATCTGTCTTAGCAACATGCTCCCGAACGCAACCATTTACCTTTGTGTTCTGCTCATTTGCACACATTTACATTGCAATGCATTACAGCGGACGCTCTGATCCAGAGAGGACACGGCTGACACTCACGCACGCTCTGCGTGACGTCCGCACGGCGATTCAGAGTCACATCCGCGCGGGGATTCAGAGTCACATCCGCACGGGGATTCAGAGTCACATCCGCACGGGGATTCAGAGTGACATCCGCGCGGGGATTCAGAGTCTCGCCCGGTGGATTTTCTCCGCGCGGCGATTCAGAGCGCCCTCGCCCGGTGGCTTTTCTCCCACGTGTCACATTCATCATCTCCATCTTCGTCTTCTTCGAAACAGCAATTTGTTTAACGTCGCAAATCTTTACTGTCACAAACCAACGCGGCTGCCTTCTGGCACCGTTTAGGTCAACAAGCCTGTCTGATGATGATGGTGACGCTGAGCTGACGTTCGACCTGGCGGCTTGTGACAGCGTGTTGGGCCTGAGACTGCCTCTGTGATGTACTTATTTTTGAAATTACATTTTTTAATTTTTCTGATTTTACCCTGTTTTTCTCCCAGTTTGGTAGCCAATTACTCCCGCTGTTCTTAGTTTAATCCCCTCCCTCGTAGTTCGCTGCCGTAGCCCTGTGACCGGCAGTGACAATGGTGAAGCGCTGCCTTCTCCGAGACAGCACTCGCCGTGCTGTCGACTGTAATTCCGGCACCCCAGAGCCACCCCTGTTTGCAGCGAACGTCCTGTCGGCTTCCTTCCCCCCTCCCTGGGGCGGACAGACAATCGCCGCCCCGGTGGCACTCCCGGGCAGAGCCGACTCTGGCGCGACGGGGAATCGAACCCCGGTCGCCGTGGCCAGCATCGGACGTTGTAACCACTAGACAGGTGGGCTCCACGATGTACCTCTGCACGCCCTCTCGTGAGCGCTCTGTGAATGTGTCACAGGCAGGCAATAGGCAGGCAGTGTGGTGTAATGGTTAGGGAACTGGGCCTGTAACTCAGAGGTTGCAGGTTCAATCCCCAGGTGGAACACTGCCATTGTACCCTTGAGCTAAAGGTACTTAACCTGAACTGCTTCAGTAAAATATCCAGCTGTATAAATGGATTGTAAAGAAATGTAAACTGTAAGTCGCTCTGGATAAGAGCGTCTGCTAAATGCCTGTAATGTAATGTAATGTGTCACCACACATCCTACAGGTGAGGCGGGGTGATTCTGAACGTGGCTATTGCAGTTGATCGTCGGCTCATTTTAGCTTCGCTCTTTAAATGTAAATATTCAAAGGCACTCAAGTTAACGTGGACAGCCCTGAGCGGGGTCGTGTGAGGAGAACCAGGCGATCACCCAGGAGCTAGCTCCGTTAATGGAAAAACAAGGTTTTCCAATTAAGGCTTAAGATCTTAAGATTTCAGAACAAAGACTAATGCAAAGGCCTCTGTTCTATTCCCTTGGCTGTGTTTCCGTCCCCCACAAGGTTTATATAAAGGAAGTCTCTTCCATAAACTGTTCTCGTCTGCGGAGTGCAAAGGTTCCAGTCAGCAGTGGCATCTTCACGCGCTGAATGTTTTCTAATTCCGCGTTAGATGAGACGTTTGTCAGTGCGGATGCCTCTACCTGTGCTCGGCAGAGAATTGTAGCGACTACAGCTGCTGATTCTGTTGGCAAAGTGGCCGCTTTATTCTTTATTCTTTTGTGGTTCAGAGGGGAAAACGCCCCGTGTTTGCAGAGTACATCTACACTTAGCTGGGATAATTGGTCTGTTGAACTTGGGAGCGAGCTGAGGCCGTGTGTACTCCAGGCTACGGATGTACGGAGAGGGGAGCGTGGATCTGCTCAGCCTGACGAGCCAGCGGGGGCCTCGTTAATCTCTCCAGCGCTCCGCCCGTATCGATCCCGTATCGACCCCCCCAGGGCCGCGACGGCGGAAAACACAAACGAGTTTATCACAGGGGCGGGAGGGGGGGGACACATCTTCCGCCCTCCATGAGGAACCGATGGCTTCATCAAACCCGGTCCTCCGGGCCGGCCTGGGACCCCTCCCTTGTTTCGTTGTCGCAGCGCAGATCAGATCACTCACTCGCTCACTCACACACTCGCTCGCTCACTCACTCACTCACTCACACTCACTCACTCACTCACTCACACACACACTTACTCACTCACTCACTCACTCGTGCACATCAATCGGGGTTCTGCCACCGCGTCGTGGTTCGCTTATATTTGTAGTGCCGACATAAATTTATTCATTTTTGTTACTCATAATGTTATATATAGGGCATGTAGTGTAATGATTAGGGAGCTGGACTTGTAACTCAGAGGTTGCAGGTTCAATTCCCAGGTGGGACACATCTGCTGTTGTACCCTTGAGCTAAAGGTACTTAACCTGAATTGCTTCAGTAAAAATATCCAGCTGTATAAATGGATTGTATGTAAAGAAATGTGAACTGTAAGTTGCTCTGGATAAGAGCGTCTGCTAAATGCCTAAAATGTAAAATGTAAATGTAAATATACACAGTTTTTATTATTTTTTATTGAAAGAACTATAATTTGAGTATAATAAAATTATAATTCCCCCCAAAATTATTCACACCCCTAATAGGCCAAGTTATTCTTTTTAAATTAGTTTTTTAAAACTCTTAGTGTTTTGCACATCTCAAACAGGTTCAGAAAGTTTCATGAAAAATACCACAAGTAGTGTAAAAAGTGATGTGTAAAGCCAGGTAAGTGTCTGCATTAGATTTTGAGATAGTGAAGGCACTGCGTCAATACCGCCTGAATCTGTTAATCCTCCCGCTTGCATTTTCATCTGCCAGAAAAGGAGTACATGGTTCCAGTCAATGTATGCTTACTGCTTGAATCGTTAATGTCGCATTTTCTCAGCCGATAAGCAGATGCATTTTTCCAGGCAGCTGTTGCTCTGTCCCACAGGGCCTGCCTTGGCGCGTTGCAGACGGATGTACAGACGTCCTCGCGGGGAAATGTGCTCGGTCTTCGCATGCATACGTGCGCAGACTTAAGACGGGTTTTTGAGTTTGCGCGCGACTCCATCCATAAGTCATAAAGTTCGCTGCCGTAAACCCCCTTTACTCCCCCGAGGGCTTTTCTGCCCGGCAACCAGGAGACTTTTTAAATGGTTGAACTGATTAGGCCCCCATTGAGCAAAGAGAGGAGCCTTTGAAGCGGCCTGGCGGGTTTTTGCATGCTGCAGCATGCCCCCTCTCTCTCTCCAGCGCCTTGCTAATAGCAGCTTTTCTCTGTTGGAGCCCCATATCCTCCGAGTCCTGATTGGCCTCCACTTGGGGCCTGTGTGCTGGCTCTCTCACCTCCCCTGCATTCTAACAAGCTCCATTCTCCCACCCCTCTCTCCCCTGGGGAAGGCCGTGCCATCTCTTTCCGCAACAACAACAACAACAACAGCAACAACAAGGTCACGGTGCAAATGCGTTCAGGTGGGGGCCGCTGCGGGGCCAGGCGAAGGGGCACAGAAAATACATTTACATTTTAGGCATTTAGCAGACGTTCTTATCCAGAGCGACTTACAAGATTTGCATAAGTACATGGTAGGAACAGTCATAGCTCGCGCATGAGATCAGTGCAGTAATACAGCGATAGACATCGTTGCAGGCAGCTGTGTACCGTGCCATAAAGTGATGTCTGGTCCAATAAGAGGGGGGGAAATGTTTCCCAATGTGGGTACGAGCGCCGGTCTCGCTGCGGTCAGGTTTTACACAGGTCTGGAAATGATGCGGTTACTCCTGAGCAGCAGACATTCACTGTGAGGGTAGAGCTCTGGTTTTGGTAACAAGGTTACAATGGTATTCCACCACCCCCTGAAGCAAAAATGACTCTGGGTCTGTTCTGACCACCTTCCAAGCACAACCCCCCTTTATACTCTGAATTAATATCATATAATATAATAATAATATGCCATTTAGCAGATGCTTTTATCCAAAGCGACTTACAGTAGTGAATGCATACATTTTTCAGTATATGTGGTCCCAGTGGGAGTTGAACCCACAGCCTAAATGTTGCCAACGCCGTGCTCTACCTACTGAGCCACACAGAACCATGCTCTACCTACTGAGCCACACAGCCACACAGAAGCCCACAGAACTCTACCCTACTGAACCACACAGAACCACGCTCTACCTACTGAGCCACACAGAACCATGCTCTACCTACTGAGACACATAGAACCACTTGGCAATTGACTTTTGACTTGGCATGAATCAGGGAAGGAATTTCCAAGAATGCCTTTTTAGTTTGAATTGGTCTGCAAGTCATCTGTCATTTCCCCCTACTGCAACAAACTGGTGTGTTTTTGGATTGTAGAAGGCTCACCTCTCAACGAGCTTATTCATTTATTTTTATTTGTCATTTTTATTATTGTCTGCTCAGACCGAGGGGAACAAACGGAATAAAAGTTGTAGCTAAACCAGATCCATATGGCGAGTGAACGAGGGCCGGGATGGGGGCGTGGCCACGGCAGACTCCAGACTCGGTCACTCGAGGAATACACATCCCACGCTCAGACATCATCCTGTGAAAACAGTCTCTCCTCAGGCCCTGGGCGAGCAGCGGTGGGCGGCACGGGGGCACAAGGGCTTCGCTCGCTCGCTCGCTCTTCGAGTAAAGCTTTTCGCAGAAATGACACAGTGGGAAAGAATCGATGTGTAGATGTGTAGATGTGGCTGTTGGGCGAGGATAGAGTGCTCACCTGCTCGCACAGAACAAAGGAGGAGAGACTACATTTCCATGCTGACAGGCAACAGCTCCTACCTAAGTACGAGAGAACTTCTGAGGTTCGAGGAGGTCTGTGTGACTTTGTTACGCATTTATTATTACATTTTTCTGACGTGCCACAAAATCAAGGGCAGGGTTTTCAGTGTCCTGGTTGGATTCCTGTACCGAGCGTACACACAGGCTTTGAGCCGCACTTCATTGCTCTCTCTGTTGTTTTCCCGGCATCGCAGTCAGAAAGGAGAATGCATCTGCGCTGTGTACAAGTACAAAAATAAAACAAAATAAAAAAAGTCAACGTATGAATACAAAAATATGGAACTTGACGAAAAATATGCAGAACCCGCAAGTTGGCCACCACATCAAACAGTCCCCAATCCGTGATAACGTCCGATTGAACAGGAGCAACCGTGGACGCTTCGCTGCATCACCAAAGCATCTGTAGCAATCTCTGATCATCCCCCACGCCCCAAAATCCACTTACTGCTAAAAATGTTTCTGGATTGAGAGAAGCTTAAACTGGATTGCTGTTTGTTTTTAAAACAGTAAAAGGAAGGCTGCCTTCTGAAGGTGTCCAGAATCTTTGTAGATCAAACAAGTTTAGGCATGACTGATGCGGAAGTGTGTGTGTTTGTGTGTGTGTGTGCGCTGTGTGTGTGTGCGCGCTGTGTGTGTGCGCTCTGTGTGCGCGCTGTGTGTGTGTGCGTGTGCGTGTGCGTGCGTGTGTGTGTGTGTGTGTGCGCTGTGTGTGTGTGTGTGTGTGTGTGTGTGTATGTGTGTGCTGTGTGTGTGTGTGTGTGTGTGTGCGCGTGCTGTGTGTGTGTGTGTGTGTGTGTGTGTATGTGTGTGTGTGTGCTGTGTGCGCTCTGTGTGTGCGTGTGCGTGTGTGTGCTGTGTGTACGTGTGTGTCTGTGCGTGTGTGTGTGTGCTGTGTGTGCGCAATCTGTTGCTTTGTTTATTTAAAGACCGTTGTGGAAGACAGTGTTTCTGCTGTCGGCAGATGGCATTCTTCTCCAATGTTAACCCGTCTATTGTGCGTGAAGAAGCACAAAGCTGTTAGATTAAGCGTTTTATTGCAGTGCATGTTGTGAAATCCAAGGCCAAATCTTCAGTTAAATGGTGCTTTCTGGTGGCCCAGCAAGGCGGAGGTGGGCTGAGATTCAGTCGAACGTTAACTTCCTGTTCAGTTCCCCATATATGGACGTTGACCCTTTCCCCATATATGGACGTTGCCCCTTTCTCCATATATGGACGTTGACCCTTTCCCCATATATGGGACGTTGACCCTTTCCCCATATATGGGAAGCTAAACCACCCCCAAAACAGCCCAACATATCCAGACAGCTTGCTAACGTTAAGATTTCCCCTAGAAAACCAAGTGGACGTTGACCTTGATGTCAAAATGTAATACTATTTTTTCATTACCCTTTCCCCACTTTGTCAATGGGAAGCCCAGTCCCTTTCCCCAAATATGGAAGACTGGGCTGACACTTTCCCCATATTTTTGCTTTACAGAGGTCAGGGTATGGGCTACCTGTGGAGCTAACCAGATATGGACGTTACAGCACTTTCCCCATATATGGACGTTGACCCTTTCCCCATATATGGACTTTGACCCTTTCCCCATATTTGGACCCTTTCAAAGCGTGGGTCTGTGCTGGAGCAGGCCACCCACTGCTCTCCTCTCTTGACACAATTGTCACAGTGTGGGGCTGGCGGATGGCATAGCGGTCTAACGCACCACGCTTCGGAGTGGTGTGCGCTGCCCGTCAGGGACGCGGATCGAAACCGCGTCTCTACCAGACCGGCCCTGGTTGTCAGCCCGATCGGAGGCGGCATTTGGCTGTCCGCCTCCGGGGGGGGGGGAGGGAGAGCCGGCATGAGTCCGTCGAGGAGAAAGGTAAAGGCGTCCGTGGAAGAATTTCCGTCTCGGAAGAGGTGGGAACAATCGGCCAGGAATGTGTGTCTCGCTCCCGGAGGACGGGCGACAGACTTGTGGGGGTGGGGAATTGAAAAAAATAGAGGGTTTAATTGGCAACCAAATTGGGAGAAAAACGGGGAAAAAAATCAGAAATAAAAAGAAAAAGAAAAAAAAAAAAAAAAATGAAAAGAAAATAATTTTCACCGACTCTTAAGACCTTTTAAGACCAATGCGCTCCACGCCAAAATGTCACGACCCTCATATCGGGCAGAACTCTGAGCGCCGTGATGTCCCACCGTTCGGACCTGCAGACCCGCGAAGGAAAGACGCCGAAGTGCTGACGTCCCACAACGCATGTACACACGTCTGTCTGTGTCAAAGCGCCATCGCCCGGGTTGAATGAGCCTTGGCTACGGTTTACGGGCACGCGTGTTTATCGATGCCGGATTCATCTACGGTGAAAGAGCACCTTCTGCTGTATTTGCACACAGAATGCAAAAATGCCAATTTAAGAGATAAACAAAGGAGGGAGTGGGAGGAGGAGGAGGAGGGAAGTGCGGAGTTGCTACCACATTGCTGTTTCTGCACTTGGATCTGGAACCCTTAAGATGCTACTTTGAAAACGCTTTCACTCAGAGATGACAGAAGGCGAGCCAGATCACTCTACCGAGACTGGTTTGGTCTGTGGCAGTTTTATAATTGCATGTTTGATATTATTATTATTATTATATATATATATTTTTTTTTAACTGCAAAAGAAAACAACAAACTGAAGTGTCTTCGCGCTGTCAGGAGATGAAGAGCGATCCGTTGCCACGGCGACGTTTCTGGGATCCCGTCAAATTTGTCAGGCCAGGCTCACTGAACCGTTCTGCTGCCGCCGCCAGCTCTCAGCGCCCCCTTCCTGCGTCAGGACAGTGGGGAGAGAGAGAGAGAGAGAGGGAGGGAGGGAGAGGGAGGGAGGGAGAGAGAGAGAGAGAGAGAGAGAGAGAGAGAGAGGGAGAGGGAGAGAGGAGAGGAGAGAGATTAACTTGTTTGCCTGAAATGACTCCTGCAGTTTTGACTCTTTATTGTGGCAGCAGCATCTTGTGCTCCATTTGTACTTGGCTCACGTTTCTGATTTCCAATGTTGTTGTTTTTTTTGTTTTGTATTAAATAGATTGTTTGTTCCGAGCATTGTGCTCAAGCTGAAGTGGACAGGCTTGTGGGGTTCCTTGCGCATGTTTGCACGTCACTGCGAACATCCTGCCTCTTGTGTCTCGTTTCGTTCTGGGGGCATGGAACCCTTTCACATTTTACATTTACATTACATTTTAAGCATTTAGCAGACGCTCTTATCCAGAGCGACTTACAAGATGTGCATTAATACATGGTAAGAACAATCATAGTTCGTGCAAGAGATCAGTGCAGTAATACAGAGATAGACATCGTTGCAGGTAGCTGCGTACCATACCTGTATTCAGTGGTAGTGGAGTCTGAAGAGGTGGGTTTTGAGTCTCTTGCGGAAGATCGCAAGTGATTCCACGGTCCTGACCGATTGCAGAAGGTCGTTCCACCAGTGAGGGGTCAGGACAGAGAAGAGACGAGATCGTGAGGAGCGGCTGCCAGGCGCCCGGAGGGATGGGACAGTCAGTTTTTCCTCTCACATTAGTAAATGTCATATTTTGGGAATAAATATGAAGAAAATAGTAGTTCTGTATGGCCAAGCTTTGTTTTGAGGGCTTGCATTTGGAGTTATAAAACCGTTGATCTATACTTTGCTTAGATATTCATTAAGCATGATTGAGCCTTAAAAATAGTTAGGAAACAAAGTCACCATGTAATAAATTGGTATTACATTTCCAGATTTGGAGTACAATTGTTTAGAATAATTTTTCAAAAAAGTGTACTTTTCTTAAGCTCATATTTGTGCTTTTGAAACATGATCAGGTTCTAATATTGTTTACATCAAAAACAATTGTATGCTGGCAAGCACAGTGGAAGTCAGGCTTTGCCAACACTGTTGGTTCTTTTCAAACGATAGGGTTCATTGTTTTGCAAATCGATACAGTAACAACTTTAGCCAAAGATGTGTTAAATAAATGCCTGGGATTGTGCAGGATGCTTCCAGGCCTTTCTTCCAAGGTATAGGGTCAGTGAATTGTGAATTTATTGCAAATCCAAACGAGTAAACACATTGACTCCATATGAAGTAAACCGAGCCTGACAGAAGTCTGATATTTTGGTCTGATGCCAATTCCGATTTTGGAGAGGACAGGTCCACCGATTGCCGATATCTTGGCTGGTATTTTGTTTGGAAAACGCTAATGTCTAAAATCGATTTCAACTTTTTTAAATTAAACTTTTAATTCACAATTTGAGAACATTGAACTTAAATTATATTATTAATGAGGATACAAATAAATAACAATACACACATCAATGGCTTACTTTATAAAAAAAATCTGATTCAGCATAAAATAAATGGTAAAATATGAACTTGACTTTATGCTGAGACATTACAGTTCAGTTCCTTGGCACTGCCACTCATGCACTCAGTTTTAGCAAATTGAAATGATTTCATTTTATTAATCATTTTGTTGTTATTATTTGTATTAATTCTCATGATCTATCCTCAGTAAATTACTTATTTCCTTGTCTTTCCTTAACAGCCTCGGTTTTACCTCAGAAACGTAACTAACATTACTGGTAGCCCCTGTTCTGATGATGATGATGATGATGATGATGATGGTGGTGGTGGTGATGGTGGTGGTGATGGTGATGATGATGATGATGATGATGGTGGTGATGGTGATGATGATGATGATGGTGGTGGTGATGGTGATGATGATGATGATGGTGGTGATGGTGATGATGATGATGATGGTGGTGGTGATGGTGATGATGATGATGGTGATGGATGATGATGATGGTGGTGATGGTGATGGTGATGGTGATGATGATGATTATAGCACCCTGCTGTAAGCAATAATCGCTGCCCCCGAATGGCACTCCCAGGCAGAGCTGGGCTGTTGCAGTGTGCAACTTGCACCCGGGCGAGTGCCTTAACCGTTACGCCACCCGGGGTCCTTCCTGCATATTGATGTTAGACCGATGTAAGTCACAGTAGTTTGAAAAAATAATATTTGCATATCGACGCAGTTGTATGATTTTAATCATTACACCCCTACTTCTTACCAATGAATTACTTTCTATTGTTTTTATTTTTTTTTTAAAGGCAAAAAACCAACCAACATTTAACAACATACAGTGTTTTTATTGTATGCGGTTTTAATGAAGTAACCATGCCTTTAAACCATTCTGTGTAGAATTATGTATATATTTTGTAATAAAAAAAAAAGACCCAACTGTTAAATAAACCATAATGTTCTCGACCATTTATGCTGCTACACTCTGTCTGGTGTCTCAGATCCCAAAGGACATGCTTCTGAAGCTGCTGTCCCCAAGGGCCACTCTTTTGCCTCAGAAAACATTACATTACAGTCATTTAGCAGACGCTCTTATCCAGAGCGACTTACACAGTTTGCATGTCTTTACATCCCATTTATACAGCTGGATATTTTACTGAAGCAATTCAAATTAAGTACTTTGCTCAAGGGTACAACAGCAAGTGTCCCAACTGGGGACTGAACCTGCAACCTTAACATTGCAAGCCCAGTTCCCTAACCATTACACCACACTACCGCCTATGTGTGCATCTCCACACTGCTGTGGTCTGCTGCCTTTGGGTGAAGGGGTCACAGACTAGCCTGCTGTGTGCTGACTGGTCCCAGTGACACAAACATGGAGAGTGGCGGTTCCACTCTGCTGCGCTGTCCTTAAGGAAGTGACTTAAGTAAAGACCTTTTCTCTCTCTTTTGCTTCTCTTTCTCTTTTCTCTCTCTCTCTCTCACACTGATGATTCACGTGGAATTTTCATTCTTTTGTTTGGGTGTTGTGGGTGGTTTCCATGGCAGCGGATGCCCCCTCACAAGCGAGGAACATTTCTTTGCTTTGATTGTATTGATTGTTGTCTCCCACTGGCCGTAAAGACCTTTCAAGGGGCAGCCTGGGTAGTTTACCCGAGAAAGCCTCTGTTGATTGAGGCGAGCGACTAATCTTATTTTTTTACCCCCACTTCTGTTGAACTTTAAAAAATAAAAAAATAAAATAAAATAAAAACCTGTGGCAGGGGGAGAGCGAGAGTCTGGAACCTTCTCAGTACCTCCAAACTCGGGGATGAGAGCTCTCCCGTTACAGAACGTGCCCGAAGGTGTAAATGAGACCGCGCCCGGTGCAAGAATAGACACAGGGCTCTTGAAATGAAGTCTCCCAGACTCCCAGTGCGTACGGAACACGCGCCCAGAGGCGTTGAAGTAACTCGCCCTCCGTCACACACACTCCTGGCTTCACTTCACTTCACTTACTCTGTTTTGTTTTGTATTTTTTTCCCTTCTGGGGTGGGAGGCAGCGAGCCGTCGAAACGCAGTTGGTGCCACACCAACCGCCAGCTGTCTGGTTCAATTACATTACAGTCAGGCTACTCATAACTTAAGGAGTCAGATGTGTTTACAGAGCCGTTGTTTGAGCGTAGCCTTTGGCTGTGTGTAATCCGGTGAAATGACAGGCGCCGGGGGAGGGGCGGGGCGCCAGTGTGTGCCGACATGCCGGATTGTGCAGATGCCAGCGGGATTGGCCCTGTGTGCCACCTGCTTCTCAGGTGCTGAAGTACATTAAAACATCCTGCTCCTCTACCCATCATCCATTGTGCCAACGGTCACAGGAGACGGATTGTTGGCTCAGCACAGGGAAGGCAGAGAGGCAGGGATCTGAGTGTGTTTGCTATGCTCGTGTAGCGGGTGAGCTCTGGTACGTGAGCGCCCCTACAGAAAGTGACGTGGATAAGAGTGTGATTAGTTCCCAGAGTTAGAGACTTGAGTCTTTAGCTCAGTGGGCTAAATTTCTCTCTTGTCGCGTCGAGATCCTTGGTTCGAAACTCGCTGCGGGAAGAACCACTTGGCCAGGGCATACATTACATTTACACATTTTAGGCATTTAGCAGATGCTCTTATCCAGAGCGACTTACACAGTTTACATTTCTTTACATACAATCCATTTATACAGCTGGATATTTTACTGAAGCAATTCAGGTTAAGTACTTTTAGCTCAAGGGTACAACAGCAGTGTCCCACCTGGGAATTGAACCTGCAACCTCTAAGTTACAAGCCCAGCTCCCTAACCATTACACTACACTGCCGCCTATAGCTTCCATGCTATAGAGGCCTACCCACCAACAGTTGCCTCCATATAAATTGAATTTTTTTTAATCTTGGCACAGGCAATCCTAATCCCAGATCCTGCCCAGTGTAGCCCCTGTAATGTACCCTTGTTTTGTTAGCCATTGAATAAAGTAAATCTGCAGGATTGAGCTTCACACATATGACTGTAGAAGGTTCCTTGACTGAAAGTGTTTGTGGCGTAAACCCAAGAAGGAAAATAGGTGCATTTTACAGGGCTGTGTCTGGGTGCTGCAGAAATGGCAGAAGAGCGGATGCGCTTTGTCTGTTTTCAGTCGATGTATTAAGCGAGAAAACCAGAAACTAATATGCAGGATTTGCGGTGTTATGGCTCTAGCAGCCGAAACGGGAGGAGAAAGACCACAAGTTCCAGTGCAGAAGCGGCACCTTGCTGCTGACTGGGGTTTGAGCTTCTCTGTCTGGGTCGGGAGGAAAGCAGGGCGTTAAAGCGGGCTGGGGATCGATACGGAGTCTGGCTGCAGCGCACGTGTGGATAACCCAACACAGGAAATGGAGGCATTTAGATATTCAGTGGTTTATGATAGGCTCGTGACAGCTAGGCAGTGTCACATTTCAGCACAAACAAAGGTGGCGTAAAGTAATAGGAATGATCATAATAATCATAACACTGGATATTAATATTGAGATGGTCTCTGCTTCCCATACGTCAGGGTTACCGTTCCATATTTGCAGGGCCCTGCGGCTAAAACCCCTGCTACCTGTTTTAACTCTAGTAATTTTATGGATGAGCAGGTAGCTGACAGCCTGAAGCCGTAATCAGGAGCCTCGCTGAATCATTCTGGGCTAATTGGTGAACCGGGAAAAAAACCTGTTTGTGCTGGCAGACCGTAGGAAGGCGTTGCATTAATTCAGTGCTCCAAGGGGCTTCTAAAATGGAGGAAACTGAATGTTTAATACATGACATTCCAGAGAGATTAGCATCTAACATTACACCACTGTGTCTCACCTCTTCGGCACTTTTGTGCTTTAAGAAAAGCCACCACAGGGCTGCTACAGAGATGTCAAGAAATGATGCCAAGAGGCACAATTTAGTAACAAAGAAAATGAGTAGTCATCCAGGTTTTTATGCCGTTGAGGCTCTCTGATAGGTTACTGAGGTGGAGCCTCTGATTTCGGTGGGGTGTAAAGTTGTGTGTCATCTACGTAACGGTGGAAACTGACACCGCCCATGCGAATATCCTCTTCAAGGGGGAACCTGTATAAAGAGAATTCTGGAGGTCCAAGAACAGAACCTTGTGGGACTCCATTTGCACTCTATAAATATCAGTGGAAACATATTAGATCTGCAAAATATGAAATCTCTCAGATTTTAATATGATCTGAGCCACTAAATGTGCATCTCCTACAAAGCCAACTAGACCTTGAATAATCTAATAAGTTATAATCAATTTCGTACAAAGTTTTGTGTTTCATTATGCAAAGTACGGTTTTAAATCATAAGCAGACCTCCTGATTTCCCCTAGCTCAAAATGGTCAAGATGAAGATAATATATATAATATATGCCATTTAGCAGGCGCTTTTATCCAAAGCAGTAGTGAGTGCATAGCAGTGCATATTCCATATTCCCAGAATACAATGCGGTCCCAGTGAGACACACAGAATCAAACCCACAACCTGAGCCACACAGAACCACGTTGAGCCATACAGAACCACGCTCTACCTACTGAGCCACACAGAACCACACTCTACCTACTGAGAACCCACTCACAGAACCACAGAAAGATCTGTTGTTACATGTTTTCCTGTTGTATATTTTACGCTAGAGATGATTTTTTTCACTAAGAATTTGGGATGCTACCAGAGGAGTTGGATTGAACACAGCCATTTCTCTCCCTCTGCTAAGCAAGAGAGGAAATGTAACTATGCCAAATGTATGAGTCTGGGCCCTGTGAATTGTGTTACACTATTTGTAGGTTCCCTGTTTGCATTCTTGGTGCAGGCAATGCGATGGATGCTTTAAAAAAAAATGCAATTTATTGTATAAGTATCCTGGTGTGGATTTATGAACATGCATTTTACTGAGAAAGAGTTCAGTTTTATTTGTTTTTATTGAGTCAACATGAGGCCAAGGAAGAACAACAAACTGGAGCCAAGACAAATGTTATTGCCTTTGAGTTGTGCTCTCTTGACTTTGGAGGATGTCATGATGATTCATGATGCCATGATGATGGAATGCAACGTGATTCACCCAGAAAAGGCGGGAGTGAAGAAGATGATGACACAGTCATGCCTGCTGAAGGCACATTTTCGTACGGGTTTAACAGAGCGAGTTATGTGCTAAAACCGACCCTGTTATCATTTGCACGGGGGAGAAAAATGTGCCATTCCGCGTCCCCGAATGACACTTAAAATTAGTTGAGCATGCTGCAGAATTCATTAGTTTTCGATCCTTTTATTCCACCGGGATAAAGGTGTAGCTGCTGAGGCAGTGCTGTTGGGGGACCAGGTTGGGAACGTCAGGACAGCTGCCATTGTTGTCTCTGTGAATGGGGGTTGGACGACTGCCCGCAATGAGAACAACACGATGCGGGGGGGTGGTATGCACCTTGTCAGGTGAGGGAGGTGGGTGGGGGGGGGGAGGGGGGATGTCGATCATGTGTGGTCTGCGTTTTGCATTGTGCCGGATCTGTGTCAGGACTATGCTAATGAAATTGGAGTTTAGGACAGACGTCGATGGCTCCATGTGCTAAACCAGAACTAACCAGCTCCATTTGTTCGCATGGCCTGATCACTCCTGGGTTGGTGGCCTCAATAAGTGGACATGGCTCAGTCTGACTTTTTTAAATTTATTTTTTAAAGATTTTGTTTCTGATTATCTCCCATTTTAGTAGCCATTTACACCCGCTATTTTATGTCAATCCCCCTAGTAATGTGAGTTCACTGCCATAGCCCTGTGACTGGTAGTGACGAAGGCGAAGCATTGTCTCCTCCGAGACGGCACTCGCCAGGCCATCGACCGTAACCCGGTCCTCCAGAGCCACTCCTGTTCGCAGCGAATGTCCTGTTGGCTTCCCTTCCCCCTCCCTGGGGCGGACAGCCAATCGCCGCCCCCTGGTGGCACTCCCGGCCAGAGCCGACTCTGGCGCGACGGGGAATCGAACCCCGGTCTCCGTGGCCAGTGTGGCTCAGTCTGTCTTAACCCTGACATGGTAACTCTGTTACAGACCGGGTAGAGGCACCCAGCGAGCTGGCCTCCTAACCCTGCCTTCACCCCTGTGAAGCACCCTGATCAGGTCTCTGCACTAATGTTAAACTCTCCCAGCCAAGCCTCGTCTGCCCCACTCTCTATCTAACGCACGCCTCGTCTGCCCCACTCTCTATCTAACGCAGGCCTCGTCTGCCCCACTCTCTATCTAACACAGGCCTCGTCTGCCCCACTCTCTATCTAACACAGGCCTCGTCTGCCCCACTCTCTATCTAACGCAGGCCTCGTCTGCCCCACTCTCTATCTAACACAGGCCTCGTCTGCCCCACTCTCTATCTAACACAGGCCTCGTCTGCCCCACTCTCTATCTAGGCCTCGCACGCCTCGTCTGCCCCACTCTCTATCTAACGCAGGCCTCGTCTGCCCCACTCTCTATCTAACACAGGCCTCGTCTGCCCCACTCTCTATCTAACACAGGCCTCGTCTGCCCCACTCTCTATCTAACGCAGGCCTCGTCTGCCCCACTCTCTATCTAACACAGGCCTCGTCTGCCCCACTCTCTATCTAACACAGGCCTCGTCTGCCCCTCTCTATCTAACGCAGGCCTCGTCTGCCCCACTCTCTATCTAACGCACGCCTCGTCTGCCCCACTCTCTATCTAACGCAGGCCTCCTCTGCCCCACTCTCTATCTAACGCAGGCCTCTTCTGCCCCACTCTCTATCTAACGCAGGCCTCCTCTGCCCCACTCTCTATCTAACGCACGCCTCTTCTGCCCCACTCTCTATCTAACTAACACGCCTCTTCTGCCCCACTCTCTATCTAACACAGGCCTCCTCTGCCCCCTCTCTATCTAACGCAGGCCTCTTCTGCCCCTCTCTATCTAACACAGGCCTCTTCTGCCCCACTCTCTATCTAACACAGGCCTCATCTGCCCCACTCTCTATCTAACGCACGCCTCCTCTGCCCCACTCGATCTAACGCAGGCCTCTTCTGCCCCACTCTCTATCTAACGCAGGCCTCCTCTGCCCCACTCTCTATCTAACGCAGGCCTCATCTGCCCCACTCTCCATCTAACGCAGGCCTCTTCTGCCCCACTCTCTATCTAACGCAGGCCTCCTCTGCCCCACTCTCTATCTAACGCAGGCCTCTTCTGCCCCACTCTCTATCTAACGCAGGCCTCTTCTGCCCCACTCTCTATCTAACGCAGGCCTCCTCTGCCCCACTCGATCTAACGCAGGCCTCGTGCTGCGTTCCATTCTGTTCCATTCTGCTCATTCTGCATAAGCCCTCGCTCTGGGGACGCTTCAGAATCGGTATCCCTCGGCTCTGCTGCTGAGTTATGAAGATAATATGAAGCTGAGCGCGCTCACAGAGCCTCCGCACGGCTCCCCAGATCCACAGCAGGGCCGGCGTGGACCAGGCCCCTTAGGGAAACGGATGGAGGTTAAACTCGTTAGTTCCCCCTCCGTGCGCTCACGTCTTGGTTTCCTGTGGCCCGGGTCCGTCGGGTCACGGTCCAGATGGTGCTGTGCGTCCTGTGTGGTCCCTCTCCTGGACGGACGGACGGGCCTCAGCGAACCTGTGGGCCGGCCCGGTGGCTCCAGCTTGCGCCGCCCCCTCATGTTTAGCTAGTCTTGGGAAAACCTTCGCTCCGGTTTACATTACATTACATTACAGGCATTTGGCAGACGCTCTTATCCGGAGCGACGTACAACAAAGTGTTAACCATAGTCAAGAACAGTTTAGCTGAAAACCACCTTAGCGGGAAGTACAGTTCCTAGGTGCTAGGAGCAACCACATAGTTAAACTAGGACCCTGTAGGTAAATCTGTAGCCACAATTCAAAGGCAGCAATAAAACAATCAGTGCAGGAAATAATGCCTAAGCCTAATAGAATACATAAACAAGTAGACATGTGTAATACTAAGCAGCTACGTCCCTAAGTTAACAAAACCGGACTACGGGGAGAGGTGCACCCTGAAGAGGTGAGTCTTCAGTCGTCCGCTTGAAGGTGGCCAGGGTCTCAGCTGTTCTGACTTCCACAGGAAGGTCATTCCACCATCGTGGAGCCAGAACCGACAGGAGACGTGACCGGGAAGCACAGGTGCGGAGGGGGGGAGGTGCTAGGCGTCCTGAGGTAGCAGAACGGAGAGGTCTGGCAGGTGTGTAGGGTTTGAAGATCTTGAGGAGGTATGTTGGGGCTGATCCCTTGACTGCCTGGTATGCTAGGACCAATGTTTTGAATTTGATGCGAGCTATAACAGGCAGCCAGTGGAGGGTAGTGAGCAGGGTGGTGACATGGGAGTGTCTGGGAAGGTTTACTCTCCTGGATCCCCTCTGTATTCCACATAAAGGGAGGACAGGCACAACGTGCTCCTTACGTTTCCCGCACACAGTCACCAGCTCGGTTTGACGAATGGTGTTTACGCACACATTAATATGTTCTACCTGCGCGAGGGTCATTAGGCCTATAAATATTTATTTTGAGTAAGTGGCGTCCTGCAGAGGAATGATCTGTGCCTGCGTACGGTGAAGCAGCGCCTGGCCGTGGCGTCTGTCTCTGCTCTGGAACGGGGGTGGGGTGTGAGCCCCACGAGGGCACACGTCCTCTCAACGTCTCTCGTATCATTTATCACCTTTTGTGTTCACAGAGGTTTTCTCGAGGCAACTCGAAAAGAACATTACTGGTATAACGTTAGGAGGTCCTGACGCTCTAAGTGGCATAACTGCTTTGCGGTGCGATTAAGTTTTCCAACAAAACACGATCCTGGTGTGTCAGTGTGCCCAGAGAGATGGTGTTCCAGTTGGTGGTGTGGGTGGGGGGGGGACTCTTTCCTTTATCAAAAGGACAGTGCTTTTGCCCAACAGGAGGTCAGCAGCTTTTGAGGTTTTTAAATTCCTAAAAGGGATTAACAAAGTAAAATACCAAAGATTTTTTAAGATAAGTGGAGTCAGCAGAACAAGAAGCCACAGGTGGAAATTAGTTGAAGGCAAATTCCGCACAGATATTAGGAAGTTTTTCTTTACACAGAGAGTTGTCAATGCCTGGAACAGCTTGCCAGGTCGGGTAGTAGAGGCAGAAACGCTTGGGCTATTCAAGTCCAGGCTAGATGCAGTACTAGATACTCTTTAGATAGGACAGGTGATGAGCCTAGATGGGCCGAACGGCCCGTTCTCATCATTATGTATTCTTATGTTCTTATGTTCTTATGAAATCAAAATAACTGGAGATTCAGTGAAGGGAAATAGTCGCTGAGCTTGTCTTTCTGCCAACCCCCAAGGGGGCTCTAGCATTGGATACCTGATGTGTGTGATGTGGAAACATGAGGCCATCTTTGTGTTCTGCTGTTCCACTGTTCTGCTCGTCAAACGAGCCTTTAGTGCTGATGGTTGTTAGGGGGTTATTGTTGTAGGTTCTGTTGAGCGTTGATTGCTGGTTTATTTGTGCAGCAGAACTGGCTATGAGCTCTCTGACAGATGGGCTATCAACCCCTAGGAGCAACAAACACTTCCCAGGATAGTTCAGCCAGAATGAGAATAACTTCACCGTGTACAAAATCTGTTTTTCTATTATTATTGAATACAATGGGCACATTTGTTGGTGCAAATAGTTTGCCCTTATTTTTGGTCCTCTTGGTTCATTTTCTATATTCTACCTTTTATATTTTTACATTTTACATTTTAAGTATTTCGCAGACGCTCTTACTAGAGCGACTTACAAGATTAGTACATGGTAGGAACAAGCATTGTTTGCGCAAGAGATCAGTGCAGTAATACAGCGATAGACATCATTGTTGGCAGCTGTATACCATACCTGTAACACTGGGAAGGAAAATGTTAGTGATTTTTTTAATTTTGTTTAGAGTAAGCAGGGATACATATACAAAAAGTATTAAACAAGTAGGCAGTGGTGATGACAATTGGCTAGATGTACAGAATTCAGTGGTAGTGAAAAGGTGAGTTTTGAGTCTCTTGCGGAAGATTCCGCGGTCCTGACCGAGTGCGGAAGATCATTCTAGACCGTAATATTTAGTTTGTTTGTTTGTTAGACCGAGCATTGACCGCAGCTCTTCATTAAGAGACCGCTCTACCGAAAACCTAATACCACAGTAGATGGTAACAGTTGGGGCACTCGCCCAAATCGGTATTGTGCCTGTGCCGGTTGAATGGTCTTATAAATTGCCTGTGAACATGTTTTCTTTAATTGGCATTCTCTAATAATAACACTTTCACGTGTGTAGCTGCAGCTTTTGACAAGCCTCACAGAAGAATATCACGATCATGAAAAAAAGGTTCAAAACATGTTGCACATGTGATTAATGTCCCTTTCACACCTACCCTGTTTGGTCCGTTTTAATCAAACCAATCGTGCGTTTACTCCGTTAGTCCGGTTCGTTTGGAGAGGTGAGAACATGCATTCAAACTCCAGTTCCAAGTGAACCACGGTTTGGTTCGTTACATGTGTGAACGTAATCGGACTTAATATAGGACCTAATATAGGAAGCAAACCAAAATACAGTGCATTGTGGGTTGAAAGCGGATGTTGACACTTGTCAGAGACAGCCGCGCAAGGGATGACATGACTGTGTAATAAATACACGGAGAACATATCGTAGGCATCCATTAGGGCCTGCCTTCTCCTCTGGTACACTCTTGTACGTCTCCTCTGAATTGTGTGAAGCAATAAGCCTACACTGTTCACACGTCTCGAGATGTGCTCACACGTTTCCGCTGTTCTTATCTGGTTGAAACACCAAATCATAATTATGAAAGCGATGATCGCAATCGCAATACGCTGCTGTTGCTCCGTGTTGTCCGCGACCAGAAAGTGATTTTCTCACAGAAATGTTCTGTCCAATAGATGAACGACCGCGTGTCATTTGTTTACAAATTTTGGTTCCCTGTGTCCCACTGTGTGAACACTAACCGTAGCAACTTGCTCTTGAATCGGAGTAAATCTATCGAACTGTAGGTGTGAAAGCGACATAAATGATTAAAGGCTAGATGCCACGGGTATTTCTGCGGAATATTCTGATGTGCGTGTTGTGACCGTATGTCTCACGGCTCTCTGTCTTGTGGAGGTGGGCACGTTTACTGAGGAAGGCCGAGCGATATGGAGATACGGCAGCCATTTATGTATGAAGATGTTCAGAACCTTCTTAACCCTGGCGTATTGTTGTCCTCTGCGGTCGGACTGAGTTTAGTTTAGTGGAGAATATCTCAGTGCGGTGGTGCTGGGGTCAGACTGAGTTTAGTTTAGTGGAGGATATCTCAGTGCTGGGGTCAGACTGAGTTTAGTTTAGTGGAGAATATCTCAGTGCTGGGGTCAGACTGAGTTTAGTTTAGTGGAGGATATCTCAGTGCAGTGGTGCTGGGGTCAGACTGAGTTTAGTTTAGTGGAGGATATCTCAGTACGGTGGTGCTGGGGTCAGACTGAGTTTAGTTTAGTGGAGAATGTCTCAGTACGGTGGTGCTGGGGTCAGACTGAGTTTAGTTTAGTGGAGAATGTCTCAGTGCGGTGGTGCTGGGGTCAGACTGAGTTTAGTTTAGTGGAGGATATCTCAGTGCGGTGGTGCTGGGGTCAGACTGAGTTTAGTTTAGTGGAGGATATCTCAGTGCGGTGGTGCTGGGGTCAGACTGAGTTTAGTTTAGTGGAGGATATCTCAGTGCTGGGGTCAGACTGAGTTTAGTTTAGTGGAGGATATCTCAGTGCGGTGGTGCTGGGGTCAGACTGAGTTTAGTTTAGTGGAGGATATCTCAGTGCAGTGGTGCTGGGGTCAGACTGAGTTTAGTTTAGTGGAGAATATCTCAGTGCTGGGGTCGGACTGAGTTTAGTTTAGTGGAGGATATCTCAGTGTGGTGGTGCTGGGGTCAGACTGAGTTTAGTTTAGTGGAGGATATCTCAGTGTGGTGGTGCTGGGGTCGGACTGAGTTTAGTTTAGTGGAGAATATCTCAGTGCTGGGGTCGGACTGAGTTTAGTTTAGTGGAGGATATCTCAGCACAGTGGTGCTGGGGTCAGACTGAGTTTAGTTTAGTGGAGAATGTCTCAGTGTGGTGGTGCTGGGGTCAGTCAGCTGATGTGTGTGTCAGGCAGTGGGAGCTGCAGGGTCGTATTGGATGCGGCAGCTTGTCGGAGGTGAAGGATTCAGCACACACACCTGGTCCTGCAGAGATGGGGCACTGGGCCCAGAATCATGAGTGTGACAGCCCCCACACACACACACACACACACACACACACACACACACACACACACACACACACACACACACACCTGGTCCCACAGAGAGGGGGGGACTGGGCCCAGAATCATTAGTGTGACAGCCCCCACACACACACACACACTCTCTCACACACACACACACACACACACACAACCCACTCACTCTCACATACACACACACACACCCCACTCTCTCACACACACACACACACCCCACTCACACACACACACACACACACACACACAACCAACCTCCTACATCATCCCAGTGCCAAGGTCAAGGAAGGCCTCCCCCGAGTGGTAATTTGTCTTGGAGTCCATTAATTGATTGCCTGTGCGGTTACTAAATCTTAATTCTCTTTGCAAAGGATAACCTTGGCCCCTGTTGAGGGCTAGGTTCATTAACAAATATTTGCAAATGTTACTTTTTTTAATTTTTTTTTAATTTTTTTTTTTTTCCATACTGAATTTAAAAAATAATTTCCAGTGACTACTACATTAATCTGTAACACATCTGGGCTGGTGAGCTGGGAGGACACTGAAATCTTACCTTGGTGTCAACCTGTTAATTTATTGTCTTTTGCTTAATTAACAAGCAGGCCAATTAATGGAATAATTCACTGGCGTTGAATCCCAAAGCTTCGTCTTCATTGTGTCTCACTTTGTAGTGGTTGTTAGAGAACGTGAATGACAGTAAGAGGTTTATTTGAGGAAGAATCCGTTGAATCATTTCAAAGAATAGGCTACACCTAATTTAAATTCCTCCGTTAACTGTATAACGCATGGCATGTGTATAATGGCATATATTATAACGCACCAGCAGCTTTGAGAAATGAGCCACAAAGCGAAGGTGCTACTTCACTGCTTTTTCATGACCATTAAATTGCCTGATTTGCACAGATCAGATTAACAGATATACATCTCGTCAATTTTGAATTCAGGCACGGGGAACAACAAGCGCATTTTATCCACAATTTCAGATAATCTGTGTATGTATTAACATTTTCTACAATTTTGCCATGTAAAGAAAAATGGAATTGCAAAATAAAAGCTATCTATACCTATTTGTATTTATCATTCTGCACATTAATTTGCCTGCTTGATAATCAAGTAACGTAAACAGAAACAGGTTGTGAGGAATCATTCGTTTAAAGATCAGCCTCCTGTATTCCAGGCCGACAAATCGCTCCACCTTAACGCTATTACTCAGGTCATTATAAGAACAGAATGCGTCGCAATTGAATAGAGTCCCTGGTCAGAAGGACTTTGGGGCCGCAGAGTAAATATACACCGGGCGCAACAGCGGCGGCCTGGAATCGACCGCCTGGCGTCGCGCTAAGCGCTATCGACCTCTGCGAGCGTCTGCTGTTCATTCGCTCTCCGCAGCTCATTACATCCCCTGCCCGCTATCAGAATCTAATTTACGGAAGAGCGTGATCATTAACCCGACTTTCTTTATGTCGTTATTGATCTGGAGAAATACATGCATAAATTAAGTGAAAACAATGCCCTCGCAGGTATTTCGATTCCAGTTCATTAGTCTAATTATTAACCCCGAGTGCGATATTCACCTCGGTCATCTCGTCGCTTTGTATCCCCGCTGGTCTCGGGAGGCGGCGGTTTAAAAGCAGCACGGGGTGCCCTGGGGGGCGCGGGAGTGTGTGTGAGTGTGTGAGTGTGTGTGAGTGTGTGTGAGTGTGTGGGGGGAGTGTGTGGGGAGTGTGTGTGGAGTGTGGGAGTGTGTGGGAGTGTGTGGGAGTGTGTGGGAGTGTGGGAGAGTGTGTGGGAGTGTGGGAGTGTGTGGGAGTGTGTGGGAGTGTGTGGGAGTGTGGGGAGTGTGTGGGAGTGTGGGGGAGTGTGGGAGAGTGTGGGGTGTGTGGGGGGTGTGTGGGGAGTGTGTGGGAGTGTGTGGCGATGTCGCGGGACCGTCCGTGGAGCCCCAGAGGTGTGCAGGCTGTGCCACATTTCATGCTGACGCTGACAGTGTACTTGGCTCTAGCACTTTTGCACAGTTCCTGGAGCAACGTTTTCTAAAGATACATTTTTATAGTTACCGCTGCTCTTGTAAACCTATAGATTTTCCCATATCGTGTACTTCGATTCGCTCGTTTTGTTGTGGCTAAAATCCTTGGCTAGATGGAAAATAATTTTGACACAAGTGAACAGCGGTAACATGGCGCGGGCGTTGTGAGAAAGCGCTGATATGAGCGCGCAGCTCGTTTGTCAGCCCGCGGGGCACGCCGCGCTCCCGTTTACGCCTTTAATTTCCGCCTCGCCTGAGCGGCGCGTTCGCAGGTTATTCCACCGCGCGGTTGCTGCAGGGCCCGCCAGCTCTCTGGGCCGCCTGCGACGGCTCTGTGTGGGAGCGCCGCTGGGAGGTTAATCACGGTTAAGAGCCCGGAACGGCGGGAGGAAGAGGAAGCGTGTCCCGAGCGGCGGGGCTTTTGGCGAGGCTTCCGTCCCGCGCGCGAGCGCAGCTGCCGTTTACTGTCAGGACATGCGCTTTGACTCTTTTATTTACCACTCCAAAAAAAAGAGAACAACTGCTCCGTTATTATTAGGTTTTAAAACGGCTGCTCTTGTGCATTTTGCAACACGTTATTTAGCCTACCGTGCTTGAACAAAAGCCGGTTTGAGGCTCGCACGGTTCATTGCGCCTCTGGGGGAAAAGTAATGGTATGGTATTGGTTTTATTCTTTCTGATCGTGATAACGATACCGAAAGACCGTTTATTGGTTGTTCGGTGCTGTTATGAGCCAATTTTCACCCTGACCTTTTTCATATTTCTCTCTATTTGGAATACCAGATTGTGGTCGCAAGGCGGCCTCGGCACTGAAAACCTCTTCCGTTTCGGGAAAGTGCCGACAGACGCGATCTCCTGTTTAACTGGAGGTTCCCCTGCTGCTGTCGGCCGCAGGCCATTTCTGACACGATGTGGCCTTCCAGTATAAATCATCGTGAGTGCCTTCGTTCGGAACAATAAACAGCTTGTTACAGCCCGATAGTTACAGATGGAAAACAGTCGTACACGGGGAGGGCCCTGGGGACCCAGTTTGAGAACCCCTACTCCGGGACGCCCCCCCCACCCCAAGGCACTGCTGCTAATAAAAGCACTGTGCCGTCAGCTCCGTCTCACAACAGGCACTGCCACTCTCCATGAACTCTGCAGAAGATAGAGACATCGGCCTGCCTCTACCCTTTTAACATTCTTACATTTTAAACATCTAGCAGAAGCCCTTATCCAGAGCAACTTACAAGATGTGCATTAATACATGGTAGGAACAATCATAGTTTGCACAAGAGATCAGTGCAGTAATACAGAGATAGACATCATTGCAGGCGTCTGTGTACCATACCTGTAACACTGGGAAGGAAAAGGTTAGTAAATTATTATTATTATTTAAACAGGTATACATACACAAAAAACAGACAGACAGTGGTGATGACATTTGGCTAGATGTACAGTGGAGTCTGAAGAGATGGGTTTTGAGTCTCTTGCGGAAGATCGCCAGTGATTCTGCAGTCCTGACCAAGTGCAGAAGATCGTTCCACCACTGGGGGGGTCACTTGTCACTTGCTTTGTTCCCTGGCTGCATGCGTTGGGTGCATCTTGGTTTGGTATACAGGCCCTCCTCCTCCTCACTTAACGACCTACCTGTTTAACGACCGCGCTCTCCGACCAGTCGGTACTGTACGCTGTACGAGAACTTTGGTCGTGGAAACGGCAGCGCGGCGTCTCAGCGTCAAACATCTCATCTCGCATCACCCTTTCTTAGTCTGTCTCGTTCCCGCAGTCGGTCAGTATTCACTACACTAGCGTTCGCAATCTCCAAGACTACAAATATTGGTAAGGGGCGGCTCCTCGCTTATCGACCAATTTGCTTAACGACCTAGTCGTAGGAACGGAACTCGGTCATTAAGTGAGGAGTGCTGGTACGTGAATATTACGCATTCTAAGGGTGGTGTCCTCTTCTCTGGCGGTGCGGGTGATTGGATTACCTGATCCTGCTGGTGCATCGTAGGAAAATGTCTAAAGTGTATTTCAGCAGCAGCAGTGAGTCACCTCAGGATGGAATAAACACAGCAGTGCGCACAGCGTGCTACTTCCCCTCTCCAATTATGCGCTCCGACAAACCAGCTTCCTGCTCCACTTGCCAAATACCTTTTTCAGATAAGGGCTCTGCTAATTGAAAGACACACTTTCAGCCGTAGTTTTAATACAGCCATAGAACAGGCTAACGATGTTTAATCATTTATGAGCCCGGCGCCACGCATATTTGGAGCTATTTAAAAAGGTGCCTGCCCTCGGCTGTTCTTTGAAACCTGTTTCAGTAGTTTTATCTCTTTCGATTATTAGGTCAAATGTATGCCTAATTTGTGCTTTAAGTTAATTATGAATTAATTTGAATTGTTAGCAATGCTTTTTAAAATTGTTTTAATTAATATTTTTTTAAAAAAAAAAAACTGCCTCTCGCCCCAATGCATGCTGGGATAGGCTCCAGCCCCCCCGCGACCCTGACCAGGAATAAGCGGCTGAAGATGAGATGAGATATATAAGTACTGACATTATTTCTGGGCCTCTCCAGAACACCTAGCTGCCCCCTGTTTACAAAGACCTCTATTGCAGACTTGCAGATCACAGAAATGTACGGATTGGCGTCTTATTCCGTGGCATTAGCCTAATGGTTGCAGGTGCAGCACCCACCTGGGTGAATGCGACGGCAGCCATAGTGCACCAGTACAAACTCACTGCACATCAGATACACAGTGGAGAGGCGAGGAGGGAGGGAATGAATGCATTTTCAATTTGTATATATATATATATATATATTTGGCCATGACACCGGGTTAACACCCTACTCTTTTTTGGAAAAGCGCGATGGGATCTTTTATGACCACAGAGTCTGGACCCCCGTTTTTTCCGTCCCGTCCGAACAACAGACATCGGACGGTGGAGCCCTATGCCGGGTGATGCCTTCGAAATTCCCCAAAACCCATCACACGTTATTCCATTAAATACAGTAAGTCCATAGAAACCCAGAGACAACTGCGACCGGCCGAGCTTCCACCGACAGCTTCAAGCGCGTGAGGCGATAGACAGTGCCAGTTTAAACAATACATTTCAGTCTAAGTGACATACCATGGAATTGAAATACCACTCTCTATCTGTGGTATTTTTTAAAATGGATATCAAGTAAAAATGTTTATTTAATGCTGTATTGAAAAAATATTTCCCATCCTCCCAGAAATGATAGGGGAAGCCAAGCTTCACTCGTTGTGTTAGAGAAATCACCGCCGGTCTATAGAGAATATCCAGCACTGTGCCAAGCTGTGGTCTTTATCGTTCCAGAGTCCCTGCTGCTTCTGTTACCTGACCTGGCAAGCTATTCCATGCATTAATAACTCTGTGAAAGCACAGACACACACACACACACTCACACACACTCAGACACTCACACACACACTCACACACACTCAGACACTCACACACACACACACACACACAGACACACACACACACACACACACACACACTCAGACACTCACACACACACACACAGACACACACACACACACACACTCAGACACTCACACACACACACACACACACACACACACACACACACACACACACACACACACACACACACACACACACAGACTCACACTCACACACACACACAGACACACACACACACACACACACACACACACAGACACACACACACACACACACACACACACACACTCACACACACACAGACACTCACACACAGACACACACACACACACACACACACACACACACACACACACACACACACACACACACACACACACACACACACACACACACACACACACAGACACACACACACACACACACACACACACACACACACACACACACACACACACACACACACACACACACACAGACACTCACACAGACACAGACACTCACACAGACACACACACACACACACACAGACACTCAGACACAGACACACACACACACACACACACACACACACACACACACACACAGACACACCCACACACACACACACACACACAGACACACACACACACACACACAGACACTCACACACACACACTCACACACTCACACACACACACACACACACACAGGTATGGATCCGTCCCGCCCCAGCGCTTCACAGCCCGCCCGCTCCATTAGCGTGGCGGTGTGCGCGTGCCCCTGATCACGGCGTGAGGCGTGAGGAGTGTTTATCACGCCGTTTCATCGTGCCCTTCAGGCGCTGCGCTCGCCGGGGTGGAATCCCGAGGCCCCTTGAACACGAGTTCAGGCGCAGATTTAATTTGCCGGGGCCCTCCACTCAAGGACGAGTCGGCCGGGGGAACGCTGAGCCTCCCGCCCCGACACTCAGCCTCGCCGTGCGCGGAATCCTGAGAACCCCGCGTGAGGAGTGTTCATCTCCCAGTCAAACGCAGAAACCCCTCACAGCTCCTGCTCTGCGCTCAGGTCTCACCGCGTGCAGCGTGTTCATCTCCCAGTCAAACGCAGAAACCCCTCACAGCTCCCGCTCTGCGTTCAGGTCTCACCACGTGGAGGAGTGTTCATCTCCCAGGCAAACGTTTTCATCTCCCAGAAACCCCTCACAGCTCCTGCTCTGCGTTCAGGTTTCACCGCGGGAGGACGGTTAGCTGCAGTGGTGCTTGGCCGATGGGGGGAAGTGGGCTGGGGGGTGGGGGGAAGCAGCATTACATTTTACATTTTACATTTTAAGCATTTAGCAGACGCTCTTATCCAGAGCGACTTACAAGATTAATACATGGTAGGAACAATCATAGTTTGCGCACGAGATCAGTGCAGTAATACAGTGATAGACATCATTGCAGGCGTCTGCGCATACCATACCTGTAACACTGGGAAGGAAAAGTTCGTTTTTTTGTTTTTTTCTTTTTTTTTTTAAATAGTGTAGAACAAGTAAACAGTGGTGACGACAGATTGACTAGATGGACAGTGTTCAGTGGTAGTGGAGTCTGAAGAGGTGGGTTTTGAGTCTCTTCGGAAGATTGCAAGTGATTCCGCGGTCCAGCATCTGCTGGGCAAAATGGGCATCGTCAACCATTTTCTGTCTCAATAAAAACAAGCACGTGAATTAAGAAATTGACGAAGATTTTTGTATTCATCGTATTGTCAGTTTTAGGTCGCTGCTGTTGTTTTGTTCAGGCCTGACTATAAAGCGCTCAGGGAATCGCTGGTGTTGAGCAGAGATCGCGCTTCATGAATGTGCTGTGCACCGGTGCTCAGTCCTGGCCATAGCGGACAGTAACGGCTCTTTTAAGAGCACAAAGGAGAGTTCGTGGAGAAAAATGAGCTGATGCCCTTTTAATTATTGTTTAATATAATCTAATATGTAACTGGCTGGCAGTGTAGTGTAATGGTTAGGGAGCTGGGCTTGTAACTCAGAGGTTGCTGGTTCAATTCCCAGGTGGGGGCACTGGTTACCCTTGAGCTAAAGGCCGTTTTTCGCACTATGCACCTGAATATAAGCCGCACCAGCTAAATTTAGGAAAAAAACAAATGTGTACATATCACTGGACTATCCCAGGTGGACCGTAACCTGTAAAATCCATAGACTTAGAAGGCCCCTAGTGTTAGCTGTAAAAATCCATAGATTAGCCGCACTGTTGCATAGGCCGCAGGGTTCAAAGCATGGGAAAAAGTACTTATAGTTACGGTACTTAACCTGAATTGCTCAGTAAAATATCCAGCTGTATGAATGGATTGTATGTAAAGAAATGTAAACTGTGTAAGTCTCTCTGGATAAGAGCGTCTGCTAAAATGCCTAAAATGTCAAAATGTCTAAATGTCTAAATGTAACTGCTGGTTTGAAATGTATATTTTCTTGAAGACTTAATTATTTGAAAAGGATCCACACCAATATGTTATTTCTGAGCGTTTAAGAAAAGAAAAGAAAATGGCCTTGACATTTTAAATAGTGTGCGGTGAGCCAGCTTAGTGTGGCTTCTGGCGCATCACTTGTGATTGATTATTTATGAATTTATGTATTATTTCTGTTGCCATAGCAGGCAGCTACCTACGGACCTACCCCATAAAAATTATGTTCTGGAAACACGATGTGAAAATTGTCATCACCGTGAACTCGCCAGCTATCATAAAATAAACTAACTGTTCGATCAGGTGAACTGACATGCAACCTCTCCCAGGATTGGTGGATGTCTCACTGACATGCAACCTCTCTCTGAATTGGTGGATGTTGCAACCTCTCTCCCTGGTGGATGCTTTGTCCTGCTGATCTGATTGGTGGATGTCTCTCTGACCTGCAACCTCTCTCTGATCTGATTGGTGGATGTCTCTTTGTCCTGCAACCTCTCTCTGATCTGATTGGTGGATGTCTCTCTGACCTGCAACCTCTCTCTGATCTGATTGGTGGATGTCTCTCTGTCCTGCAGGCGGAACATGACCAAGCTCTCGCTCATCTTCAGCCACACGCTGGCCGAGATCAAGGCCATCTTCCCTGGGGGGCATTTCCAGGGGGACTCCTTCCGCATCACCAAAGCTGACGCTGCAGATTTCTGGAGGAGGTTCTTCGATGAAAGGTGGGTTCCGGTATTTGTGTTTGTGTGTGTGTGCGTGCGTGTTTGCAGATGTTCTGTGTGTGTGTGTGTCTGTGTGTGTCTGTGTGTCTGTGTTTGTGTGTGTGTGTGTGTGTGTGTGTGTGTGTGTGTGTGTGTCTCTGTGTGTCTGTGTGTGTGTGTTTGTGTTTGTGTGTCTGTTTGTGTGTGTGTGTGTGTTTGTGTCTGTGTGTGTGTGTTTGTGTTTGTGTGTGTGTGTGTGTGTGTGTGTGTGTGTGTGTTTGTGTGTGTGTGTGTGTGTGTGTGTGTGTGTGTGTCTGTTTGTGTGTGTGTGTGTCTGTGTGTGTGTGTGTGTGTGTGTGTGTGTGTGTGTGTGTGTGTGTGTGTGAGATTATTTAAATCCAGTGTTGATGTAATGCACAGGCATGCATATAACATTTTTACAATATTTATGTTGCTACGGTGACGTTTTGAACCTTGACAGCAGTTTCTTTGAGACGTGTAACAGTGCGGCTTACAGGAAATGGGCAGCCTTTTGAAACAGCCTTTTTTGTAAACATCTCCTGCGTGTCGCCAACATCTTAAACAAGACTTGTTTTCCGGGAGCTGCTAATGTCTCTCATCTTTTAGAAAGGGAGATCTTTGTGCATCGTTGGCAAGAGTGTGAAATTCTCCTGGCCGTGCTTTACTGCTGAATTCAAATGTCTTGAAAAAAAGATAATAATAACGTGGGCGGCTGACTTCGCAGGCTGCCGTAAAGCATGCTGCCGCAAAGCCGCTGTAATGAGGGCGGCTGCCGTAAAGCAGGTTGCCGTAAAGCAGGCTGCTGTAAAGCCGCTGTAATGAGGGCGGCTGCCGTAAAGCAGGCTGCCGTAAAGCCGCTGTAATGAGGGCGGCTGCCGTAAGGCAGGCTGCCGTAAAGCTGCTGTAATGAGGGCGGCTGTGTGGGAGGCCCGCTTCTCTGGGGGGCTTCACCCACACCCCTTCTCAGGGAGGGAATCGCAGGGACGTTTTCACTTATTTGCACTTAAAAGCCGAAGTTCAGCGGTTCTCCTCCAGGTGTCCCTGTGAGCACCTTGAGTTCAGTAATCGTTTGGCAGTCGTCAGGGACACGTGACTAATGACAGAATGGGGTGAAATGGGGACTCACTATGAGGTTGTTCAGCACAAAGCGCTGAGATGATGATGAGGAGTGCGGAGGAAGTGAAGCACGGATGCACAAAGGCGTCAAGGCGCCCTTTCCGTGGAGCAAAGCGATATCCCGCAGGCACATGGCTTACTTACGGACTTCATTAGACCGCCACTCTAACACACAAAGAAACGGCAGTCCGAGACGGAAAGCGTAGGGGGGGAAAGATCAGTGCGAGGCGGCATTATTCAGGTTCTGATTTCACAGACGATTCGGGAGAAAGCCCTTGATTCTACGCCAGGCTCTTACGAAGGGCTGTCACTCTGAACAGAATTACAAAGTGCGCAGTAAGGAAGCGGCCAAACGTCTACGAATCTTCCCTTTGATATAGCTCAGAACAAAACATTTTCCAGTTTTGACATAGGAGGTCAAACGCTACTTGTCGGACCGTCTCTATTATTTTAAATCTCCGGTGCTACAACGTTTGCGTGTGCGCCGTTGATTGACGTGACCCTTGGAGCTCTGCCCTCCGAGACATTGGATTGAGAAAATGGAGTGGGTTTTTTTCTCCCTCTCCGTTTCATTGTTTCCACCCACCTGAAGCTCAGCCCTAGCTATGATTGTCCCCCCCAGCCTGTCAGCGTAAGACAACATAAATAGACTGGGGCTGAATCCACATGAGAGGTGATGTGATGCGATTTCCCCCGCCCCTCCAGTGAGCGCTTGGGTCTAATCTGTCTCTGTCTCTGACTAATACACGAAGCCGGGAGAGGAATGAGTCTGCCACAAATCCAGACTCCCGCTCCGTGCTGTCAGCTCTCCCAGATCCCAGGAGCTCTCCACAGAGGGCTGGGCCGTTACCCCTGAGCACGGTCAGATGTCCTGCCAGCCCGCCCGCCCGCCAGCCCACAGAACCGAGGCATGAGAGAGCACAGCTCCGTCCTGCGTATCCGTCTGCGTCGACGCTCCCTGTGACCTTGTGGATGTTCTGTGATGCTCTAAAGCATTGAGAACGTAGAGAGCAGGGGTGTCCGTTGTACAGTCTTATCTGAGAAGGGCAGGTGTTTGCTGTAGCCCAGCATCGCAAACCCGATTCAACAAATTCACTAATCATGGTCTGCAATCGAGGCTTAGATTTGTTGAATCTGGTGATTTAGCCCTGGGCTACAACAAAAGCCTGCATTCACACCTGCCCTTCTCTGATAAGATTGGACGCCCCTGGCATAGAGAATATGTGTCGCTCGCATTGGACCTCTTGACCTAGGCGGCAGTGTTGGCATAATGGTTTACCCTTGAGCAAGGTACTTAACCTGAATTGCTTCAGTAAATATCCAGCTGTATAAATGGATTGTATGTAAAGAAACGTGAAACTGTAAGTCGCTCTGGATAAGAGCGTCTGCATACACACAGCACACGCACACACACACACAACCTAACACAAGCTCTCAGCCTAACACACACATACACACACACACACACATACAGCACACACAACCTAACACAAGCTCTCAGCCTAACACACACACACACACACACACAGCACACACAACCTAACACAAGCTCTCAGCCTATCACACACATATGCTAAATGCCTGTAGTGTAATGTAATGACCTGGCGATTGTTGCTGTTGGATAGTGTGGTTTTGCTGGCTGGCTGAAAGGATCTTCTTGTCTTTAATATTCCATAGTGTGGTATTGTAGCAGATGTCAATCGTGTGAATACATTTCACATTCGCAAGACTGCCCATTTAATTTCTGCACGTTAAAAGTTCAGTTTTTCACATGTGACCTAGCTCTGTTGTTGACCAAGGTCAAGTATTTTACTGAACCGCACGTTTTCTCAAATTGTAGATCGCATGGGCAGCAAGTGCTGTTTCTAATGGCAGCAGCAGAAGGGGAGCTGCCGGAAGGGTATATTTTTATTTTTAAGAGGAAGCAATGCTAAAAGGCTCCTAGTGACCAATGACAGGAGCCCACCGTTTTAAATGGATTGCTTTTCTGTTCTTCAGACCGTCAACGTCCGATTAAAGGGACAACCCAAAGGCATTGTGCACCTGGAATCATTTCTACAGTCCTTTCCTCCTGGCCCCTGGCCCCAGGCCCCCAGTATGATCCGTCGTGCGCTGGGTCCTAGCAGAAGAGCAAGCTCTCCTCTCGGCTGACCGCGCTGTATACAGCGTTTGGCCGTCCAGCAGAGCAGAGCTCACAAGAGTCCCAGCCTGTGTGGGGGGGGCAGCACAGGAAAGGCTGCCATGGACTGGAGGCTGGCGGCTGGCGGCTGGCCCCGGAGTTTGCACTGTTCGGTTTCAGCTGCATCTCTGAAGCGTGAATCATTCCCAAATGCAGAGACCAACACAGCATAGAAGTAATGTCCTGAATCTTGTTTCCTCGTGGCCACTGTGGACTCTGTGCCTCGCGGTTGATTCTCCCGTGTGAAACCCCTGGGTCTTGGTTGTTGGCAGGTTAATTGGCTGCTCTCTTGCCCTGAGGTGGTTGTGTTCAGCTCCTCATTGAGCGATCCCACCTGCTTTAATAAGATCTCACCTGCTTTAATAAGTGGGGGCCACTCAAACGTGTCACTGCCTTGGCCAGCTGCTCTATCGACAAATATTAATTAGAGGACCTCTAATTATCTCTCACTTAATGAAAGGAAACAAGAGGACCAAGGGGCTCTGCAGTTCAGTAACGGGGATGATTTGACTGTTCCTGCTATTGGGTCTGTGTGTCTCAGTAGGTAGAGCGTAGTTCTGTGTGTCTCAGTAGGTAGAGCGTGGTTCTGTGTGGCTCAGTAGGTAGAGCGTGGTTCTGTGTGTCTCAGTAGGTAGAGCGTGGTTCTGTGGGCTCTGTGTGGCTCAGTAGGTACAGTGTGGTTCAGTAGGTGTGTGTCTCAGTAGGTAGAGCGTGGTTCTGTGTGTCTCAGTAGGTAGAGCGTGGTTCTGTGTGTGGCTCAGTAGGTAGAGGCGTGGTTCGTGGGTCTGTGTGGCTCAGTAGGTAGAGCGTGGTTCTGTGGTTCAGTAGGTGTGGTTCTCAGGTAGAGCGTGGTTCTGTGTGGCTCAGTAGGTAGAGCGTGGTTCTGTGTGGCTCAGTAGGTAGAGCGTGGTTCTGTGTGGCTCAGTAGGTAGAGCGTGGTTCTGTGTGTCTCAGTGGTTCTGTCTGTCTCAGTAGGTAGAGCGTGGTTCTGTGTGGCTCAGCGTGGTTCTGTGTGTAGGTAGAGCGTGGTTCTGTGGTCTCAGTAGGTGTGGTTCTGTGTGTCCCAGTAGGTAGAGCGTGGTTCTGTGTCTCAGTAGGTAGAGCGTGGTTCTGTGTGTCTCAGTAGGTAGAGCGTGGTTCTGTGTGGCTCAGTAGGTAGAGCGTGGTTCTGTGTGGCTCAGTAGGTAGAGCGTGGTTCTGTGTGGCTCAGTAGGTAGAGCGTGGTTCTGTGTGGCTCAGTAGGTAGAGCATGGTTCTGTGTGGCTCAGTAGGTAGAGTGTGGTTCTGTGTGGCTCAGTAGGTAGAGCGTGGTTCTGTGTGGCTCAGTAGGTAGAGCATGGTTCTGTGGTTCTGTGTGGCTCAGTAGGTAGAGCGTGGTTCTGTGTGGCTCAGTAGGTAGAGCGTGGTTCTGTGTGGCTCAGTAGGTAGAGCGTGGTTCTGTGTGTCTCAGTAGGTAGAGCGTGGTTCTGTGTGGCTCAGTAGGTAGAGCGTGGTTCTGTGTGGCTCAGTAGGTAGAGCGTGGTTCTGTGTGGCTCAGTAGGTAGAGCGTGGTTCTGTGTGGCTCAGTAGGTAGAGCGTGGTTCTGTGTGGCTCAGTAGGTAGAGCGTGGTTCTGTGTGGCTCAGTAGGTAGAGCGTGGTTCTGTGTGGCTCAGTAGGTAGAGCACGGCGTTGGCAATGCTTAGGTTATGGGTTGAATCCCCACTGGGACCACATATACTGAAAACACTTTGACTTTGACTTTGATATAGTAAAAATGTATACATTCACGACTGTAAGTCACTTTGGATAAAAGCATCTGCTAAATGGCGTATATTATTATTATTGAGGGGGCTGGTGCTCTACAACAGTCATTGGATAATATATGCCTAATGTCATTAAGTGCTAGGTTTTGTAGTCTTTTGGTGCGGTAATCTTGTTGCTATGGTGTAAAATCGGACCTCCTCAGGGACTCCAAACAATATTCTGTAGCCGGAGCGCAGTCTGTTATTCAGAGAAGCTGAAGAGGTGAAGATATGTGCAGTGTGATGGGCCTTGGGGGGTTTGGCAGATGATTACCGCTCTGTAGGCTGTCATACACCTGGAATAATGATGCTGAACTGGTCCCGTCTGTTTGAGTGAGTGCATTTTGTCAGTCACGCACACGGGTAATTGATGGCCCCCATAGCGATAGCCTAAGTGCGATTGTTTAGCATTGGAGGCCATCTTCCGCTCTGCTGTTGAACTCGACATTTTTAAAATCATTGAAATGTCCCCCACCTTTTAAATGAAATGCATGCCAAAGGGCTAAACGCTTCTGACAGATGACAAATGCTGCCTCCAGGGGGGGGGTGTTTAATATTTATCAGCCGCTAATCATACAGCGCGCCCCGGTGGCAGGAGGGTGTTAATGGGACGTGATCCGCATTGAGACAGCGCCCCAAGGGCCGAGGCGACGTCCCCACCACCAAAACCCATCCCACGTTCTATAGGGGAATCTATAAGGGGGATCTGTAGGGGAATCTGTAGGGGAATCTATAGGGGAATCTCGTAGTAGAGCTTCTCCTTTCCAATGAGTGTGCAAGTGATAATTGTGTTTGTTTACATATATACACTACCATTCAAAAGTTTGGGGTCACCTTCCATCTGGACTATGGCTAATCGGGCACTCCTTCATTCTTCAGCAAGATAACGACCCGAAACACACCTTGAAGTTGTGCAAGAACTATCTGGTGAAGGAGGAATGTGAACAACAACTCAAACTAAAGACCTGGCCTGCCCAGTGTCCAGACCTCAATCCCATATAACTTGTATGGGACAAACTGGAAGAGTCAAAGCAAAGCAACCCACAAGTTTCTCTGGGAATTGCTGCAGGATAGCTGGGAAAACATGTCGGGTGATTTCCTGCTAAAACTTATTAACCGAATGGCCACTGTTTGTGAGGCTATTCTCACGCCAAAGGGTGACTATTTTGAGGAATCCAAGATTCAATTTTCAATATAATTTTCTTGAACATTTCTTTGATGTTCATTTTGTTCATTGTTACGTGTGTTTTTTGTCATTTTAAAGTATTTACAGAAATGTATACGGTGTAAAGCATTGTCAATTATGAGATAAAAATAGTTTCCAGCAGGTGACCCCAAACTTTTGAACGGTAGTGTATATTTTTGACCCATTGTTTTCCCTCCACCGTTCCACAGACCGTCATCAGACGTGCTTAAACCAGTCGAGGTTCAGTCCCTCAATGGACCAGTCACACTTCTCAATGGCCGCTTTCTGGCAGCGATAAAATCGAACGTTGAACATGACGTTGAACTCAAGGAAAATACCATACTCTTACATTACTTTGTTATTTTTTTTTGGTGTTGTTGTAATAGATTTGGAGCGAATAGGCCCCCTTGAGATGGGGCTACCTTAAGGGTGTGGCTGTGTGTGCTGTGTGACGTGAAGACCCCCCCCTTGTGTGTTTCAGAACGATTGTCCCGTGGAAGGTGTTCCGCCAGTGCCTTAACGAGGTGCATCCCATCAGCTCTGGGCTGGAGGCCATGGCCCTCAAGTCCACCATCGACCTGACCTGCAACGACTACATCTCCGTCTTCGAGTTCGACATCTTCACCAGGCTCTTCCAGGTAACCGCCTGTTCCTAACGCCTCCACCAGAGGGCGACGGAAGGAAAGGCACGCGTAGGAGAGCAGCCGACTGTACCGTGCGCACGCCTTCGTCGTCCCCTTTCTGCTGAAGCTGTGGTTTATGTGTGTACAAGTTGGCTTCTAAAAAGACGCTAGAAAGTGGTCTAGTGGTTACAACGTTCGGCGCTGGCCACTGAGACTGGGGTTCGATTCCACCGGCCGCGCCAGAGTCGGCTCTGGTCGGGAGTGCCACTAGGGGGCGGCGAACGGCTGTGCTCCGCCCCAGGGAGGGGGGAAGCCGACAGAACGTTCGCTGCGCACAGGAGTGGCTCTGGAGTACCGGAGTTACGGTCGACGGCCTGGCGAGTGCCGTCTCGGAGGAGACGCTACCTTTGTTGCTACTGGTCACAGGGCTACGGCAGCTCACTATACGAGGGGGGGATTTACATGAAAAATAGCGGTGTGTAATTGGCTACTAAATTGGGATAAAATAGGAGAAAATCTGAAATAAATTCTTTAAAAAAGAGAGAGACTAGAAAAAAAGTTTTTCCGTTTTCATGAAATGACAGTAATTTGTTCAACAAAGTTGTTTACGTAAAGAGTGCTTCAGATCTTTACAGTTAGCCATTTAATTGCAGAATATTCCAGGAAAACCACTCCTTGTGTTTGGGTTTGACTGGAGCACAAACTGCTTGTGAGCAGGAATGCCACAGATGCATATTTAGCTTGTGGTTTACTTGTTTGAAAGGTGGAATTTGCAAGGAAACGCCCCGCACCTCTGCACATTGAGATAAAAAAAAAGAACACCGTTCAGTCGCTGTGTCCGAAACGTGGCTTCCCTTGCGGGCTCGGCGTCCTTTTCCCTCGGATGTTCCAGTTAATTTTGGGGGAAATATCCAACTTTGTAAAAGAGAGACCTTTTTACCTCCGTCGTTAAATTAATGCGCCAGTGGCATGCGACCACCGTGTGTCACAAACCTGTTCGGTGCGGTCCCAGGGCTTGCGGCGCAATGCCGTGTTTCACAAGCCCCCGCGTTGTGAGGCAAGCAGGGCAGCGCAACACCCCGCATTCCTCGCCAAGCACAGAGCCGGCCGCCTCGCGCAGTGGCTCCTCGGAGGCGGTGACTCCCGTCTGCCCGAGTCTTCATGGCCCAAAGCGCTGATGGGAGGACCAGCTAACTCTCAGCTAACTTTAAACTGTCAATGCCTGGAGCAGCTTGCCAGGTCGGGTAGTAGAGGCAGAAACGCTTGAGCTATTCAAGTCCAGGCTAGATGCAGTACTAGATACTCTTCAGATTAGGACATGATGAGCCTAGATGGGCCGAACGGCCAGCTCTCATCATTATGTATTCTTATGTTCTTAACCGTTACACAGACGTGTGAAAAAGCTACCTCAGGATCAGCACTGGCGGTCTTCCTACACCGTATGCTTGCGAGCCCATCTCCTGGGGAAACGGTCCCTCAATGACTGACTGGCTGTCGATCCTGTGTGTGTGGGGGGAAACGCCTCAGGGAGAGCAGCTATTCGCCGTCCAGACGTCACGCGCCGCTCACTGCACAGACACGCCGATGGGGTTTAAGCAGCTCTTCACAGACGAGCGACAGCCTGGGCGGGGGTGTGGCTGGCGCTGACGGGCCTGACTGATTGGAGGGCGGATTCGTTTTGTCTTCATCGGCTTCTCGCTAATTGATGGTTGTTAACCTCCATCTTTTGGATCGCTATTGATCCGGACCTTTTGCTTCGGCTGTCGTTTGGGGTTTCGTAAGGTAATGGCCGGGCTCAATCGATGGGTCAGGTTTCATTTAGCACGATGCTTTTAACCACAAAACGGACGCCGAGCGCTAGACAGATTTACGACGTCGGTGCAAATCCCCGAAAACACGATGACACTCGGACGCAGGGATCCGATGCTCAAATATACGTGTTTCCAATCGGAGGATAAAAACCCCACACACGCCCTACATGGGAATCACAGTCAAAACCCACCTTTTCAGACTCCACTACCACTGAAATCATGTTCATCTAGCCTATTGTCATCACCACTGTCTACTTGTTTAATACTTTTTGTATATGTATCCTTGCTCACTCCTCCAAAAAAATTAAATTGACTAACTTTTTCCTTCCCAGTGTTATGGGTCTGGTACGCAGCTGTCAACAACAATGTCTATCACTGTATTACTGAACTATGATTGTTCTTACCATGTATTAATGCGCATGTTGTAAGTGTCTCAGGATAAGAGCGTGTGAGTGCGCATGTTGTAAGTGTCTCAGGATAAGAGCGTGTGTTGTAAGTGTCTCAGGATAAGAGTGTGTGAGTGCGCATGTTGTAAGTGTCTCAGGATAAGAGCGTGTGAGTGCGCATGTTGTAAGTGTCTCAGGATAAGAGCGTGCGAGTGTGCATGTTGTAAGTGTCTCAGGATAAGAGCGTGCGAGTGCGCATGTTGTAAGTGTCTCAGGATAAGAGCGTGTGAGTGCGCATGTTGTAAGTGTCTCAGGATAAGAGCGTGCGAGTGCGCATGTTGTAAGTGTCTCAGGATAAGAGCGTGTGTTGTAAGTGTCTCAGGATAAGAGCGTGTGTTGTAAGTGTCTCAGGATAAGAGCGTGCGAGTGCGCATGTTGTAAGTGTCTCAGGATAAGAGCGTGTGTTGTAAGTGTCTCAGGATAAGAGTGTGTGAGTGCGCATGTTGTAAGTGTCTCAGGATAAGAGCGTGCGAGTGCGCATGTTGTAAGTGTCTCAGGATAAGAGCGTGCGAGTGCGCATGTTGTAAGTGTCTCAGGATAAGAGCGTGTGAGTGCGCATGTTGTAAGTGTCTCAGGATAAGAGCGTGCGAGTGCGCATGTTGTAAGTGTCTCAGGATAAGAGTGTGTGAGTGCGCATGTTGTAAGTCTCTCTGGATAAGAGCGTGTGAGTGCGCATGTTGTAAATGTCTCAGGATAAGAGCGCATGTTGTAAGTGTCTCAGGATAAGAGCGTGTGTTGTAAGTGTCTCAGGATAAGAGCGTGTGTTGTAGGTGTCTCAGGATAAGAGCGTGTGAGTGCGCATGTTGTAGGTGTCTCAGGATAAGAGCGTGTGAGTGCGCATGTTGTAGGTGTCTCAGGATAAGAGCGCGTGTTGTAAGTGTCTCAGGATAAGAGCGTGTGCGCATGTTGTAAGTGTCTCAGGATAAGAGCGTGCGAGTGCGCATGTTGTAAGTGTCTCAGGATAAGAGCGTGTGAGTGCGCATGTTGTAGGTGTCTCAGGATAAGAGCGTGTGAGTGCGCATGTTGTAAGTGTCTCAGGATAAGAGCGCGTGTTGTAAGTGTCTCAGGATAAGAGAGCGTGTGAGTGCGCATGTTGTAGGTGTCTCAGGATAAGAGCGTGCGCATGTTGTAAGTCTCTCAGGATAAGAGCGTGTGAGTGCGCATGTTGTAAGTGTCTCAGGATAAGAGCGTGTGAGTGCGCATGTTGTAGGTGTCTCAGGATAAGAGCGCGTGTTGTAAGTGTCTCAGGATAAGAGCGTGCGAGTGCGCATGTTGTAAGTGTCTCAGGATAAGAGCGTGTGAGTGCGCATGTTGTAAGTGTCTCAGGATAAGAGCGTGTGAGTGCGCATGTTGTAGGTGTCTCAGGATAAGAGCGTGTGAGTGCGCATGTTGTAAGTGTCTCAGGATAAGAGCGCGTGTTGTAAGTGTCTCAGGATAAGAGCGCATGTTGTAAGTGTCTCAGGATAAGAGCGTGTGAGTGCGCATGTTGTAGGTGTCTCAGGATAAGAGCGTGCGCATGTTGTAAGTCTCTCAGGATAAGAGCGTGTGAGTGCGCATGTTGTAAGTGTCTCAGGATAAGAGCGTGTGAGTGCGCATGTTGTAGGTGTCTCAGGATAAGAGCGCATGTTGTAAGTCTCTCAGGATAAGAGCGTGTGAGTGTAAATCCTCGCTCAGCCTTCACTGCAGACCCTCTCTCCTCTCCTGTAGCCCTGGGGCTCCATCTTGAGGAACTGGAACTTCCTGGCGGTGACTCACCCCGGGTACATGGCCTTCCTGACCTACGACGAGGTGAAGGCGCGGCTGCAGAAGTACCTCAACAAGCCTGGCAGGTACGACCCCACCGCTCCGACACCCCAGCTGCTGGGGCACGCAACTCCCCTCAGTCACTCCTCTGGGATAGATTACTCTCCCTCAGTCACTCTGGGATAGATTACTCTGGTCTAGTCACTCCTCTGGGATAGATTACTCTGGTCTAGTCACTGTCCTCTGGGATAGATTACTCTGGTCTCATCACTCCTCTGGGGTAGATTACTCTGGTCTCATCACTCCTCTGGGATAGATTACTCTGGGGTAGATTACTCTGGTCTAGTCACTCCTCTGGGGTAGATTACTCTGGGGTAGATTACTCTGGGGTAGATTACTCTGGTCTAGTCGCTCCTCTGGGGTAGATTACTCTGGTCTAGTCACTCCTCTGGGGTAGATTACTCTGGTCTAGTCACTCCTCTGGGGTAGATTACTCTGGGATAGATTACTCTGGTCTAGTCACTCCTCTGGGGTAGATTACTCTGGGATAGATTACTCTGGTCTAGTCGCTCCTCTGGGGTAGATTACTCTGGGATAGATTACTCTGGGGTAGATTACTCTGGTCTTACTCCTCTGGGATAGATTACTCTGGTCTAGTCACTCCTCTGGGGTAGATTACTCTGGTCTCCTCACTCCTCTGGGGTAGATTACTCTGGGGTAGATTACTCTGGTCTCCTCACTCCTCTGGGATAGATTACTCTGGGGTAGTCAGTGTAGTGTGGAGTGTGGAGCCGAGACAGCTCGTTACAGAGGCAGCAGCTCGTTACAGAGGCAGCAGCTCCTTACAGAGACAGCAGCTCCTTACAGAGACAGCAGCTCCTTACAGAGACAGCAGCTCGTTACAGAGGCAGCAGCTCGTTACAGAGACAGCAGCTCCTTACAGAGGCAGCAGCTCCTTACAGAGACAGAGACAGCAGCTCGTTACAGAGGCAGCAGCTCGTTACAGAGACGGCAGCTCCTTACAGAGACAGCAGCTCCTTACAGAGACAGAGACAGCAGCCCGTTACAGAGACAGCAGCTCGTTACAGAGGCAGCAGCTCGTTACAGAGGCAGCAGCTCGTTACAGAGGCAGCAGCTCCTTACAGAGACAGCAGCTCCTTACAGAGACAGACAGCGTTACAGAGACAGCAGCTCGTTACAGAGACAGCAGCTCGTTACAGATTGTCAGGCAGCTGCTCAGGAGCTCGTTACAGTTTCTCAGGCAGCTGCTCAGTGAGGTGGGGCTGGGTCCTCTCCTGGGGCCGCTTAGACCGAGGGGTAGGGAGGAAGGCGGGGCAGAGGAAATGAGCACTGCGCTTGAAGATTGACACTTTGGGCTAATCAGAGGGCCGCAGTACTGTGGTTCAAGAGAGGCCATCTCTGCAATTAAAGCAGTGTGTAATTAATTAATTGGCAGCTGGGTATAGGATTGTACTGCAGGGTGTGTAATACAACGCTTCCTGTCTTTTTTATTGTAACAAATGGGGTCTGAGTATCTGTTGGAATACAGAGATGTGAGTCACGCCTGTTCTCACTGCTGTGATTCATCGCCCTGTGCTCCAGCAGGGTGGGTGGTCCGCTGAATCACTGCACACAGACACCATTCTCCTGAACACAGGGGAAAGCAGCTGTCCCTGGAGATATCTGGACACGAGATGATTTTTCAGAGCCATTTGTCTCCGGCTGTCACCAACAGCTTCTACCTCCAGAGAAAAGTGCATCAGAGAGAGAGAAAGAGGGAGGGGGGACTGGCATTTCCCAAAAAGGGATTATGCATTATTGATGGAGCTAGTGTTCTTTACAGCAGCGGAACAAAGTTTTAAGCTTTGAAGAAAGCCCGGTTGTAAAGCGTTCCGGTACCTGAGGTGTGCTTGTGTTTGTGTCTAACTCGATTATGGCCCATTCTGTACCCTTGAGTTTTTAATAGCTACGATGGAATAGTTTTCGAAGTTCGTAGTGTTTATTATTTTTTGTGGGGGGTTTTTTCTTTCTTAAAAATCCCCCCAAAAAGTCTACGTGCACAGTCAATTTCACATGAAAAATAAATGGGAAATTAATAATAGATATAGCAATAAATATTGCATGAACCATGCTTAATTAAATGTTGCTGTTTGGCTTTCGTAGCTGTGTGGTGGTGTTAATCTGCACAGCTGATAGAGTCATTCTCTGGCTCAGACAAGGCCATTAACACGTTGTTAACAACATTCTGTTCTTCGGCGGCAATTGGTTCCAAATTAAATTTCGTCTTTGAGGATAATTTGTATTATCGGCTGTCTGCAAATGGCTTGCACCATTTGAATTTGGGGCTATATTGCAGGACGATATGAAGTTATCGAATGCCTTATGCGAAGATATGGCACACACGGGTTATTTATGAATATCTAATGGTTTACTGCGCTGTAGACAGTGGAGATAGTTGGCCAGCGAGTTGGCTGAAACAGAAGATCCTGTAAGCCCCACCAAAAATATCTTGTGTCCAGTGTTTTACCTACAGGGTCCTAGTTTAACTATGTGGTTGCTCCTAGCACCTAGGAACTGTACTTCCCACTAGGGTGGCTTTCAGCTAAACTGTTCTTGACTACGGTTAACACTTTGTTGTACGTCGCTCTGGATAAGAGCGTCTGCCAAATGCCTGTAATGTAATGTAATGTAATGTGTTTAAGCTGTTTCCCATGTCACCATTGGTTTGTTAAGGATTATAGTTCGCTCCATAAATATTCCATAACAGTTACATTTTTGAAAGGTCACAGGTTCCAGTAACCAGTCAGTTACACGTTCAAATGCGTCGCCCAAGATGAGACATTCCT
>JAINUG010000315.1:357500-370000 GCA_029706075.1 Aldrovandia affinis
GCGTCTGCTAAACGCCTGTAATGTAATGTAATGTAATGTAATGTAATGTAATGTAACACAATGTAACACACACACTGAAATGCGTGAGGCTGCCAGTGCATCTTTGGCACGCCAACGTTTCTTCACATCCGATATACGCAGTGACCTTCTCGGAGGTGGCGATTGTTTTACGGCGTGTCGGGGAGGCGCGCTGCTGCAGCCCACTTTAATGGGCTTACTTTTGACAAGCTGACAATTACGAATCCTCGGCCGACGCTTTGATGGCGCTCAGAGAGTCCCGGTGCCAGATGGTCGCCGCGATCGTCTCTTTTGTTCTCGGAGAAGCGGAGAAGGCTCCCCGGCTCTCGAAATAGCCGGACAGGAAGCTCTGTTATTGATGGCAGACTGGCTTTTGTAAATCTGACGATTCCGCCGCGCGGTGATAATTTGCCCTAAGTGCTCGAAGATGTTTGTCTCTCTGTCGGTGTGCACGTTTGTGCACGTGTCCCAATTGAACTCCGCCGAAGCGGAGAAAAGGAAACGCTGTTGCGTCGAGGCCCAGAGATGATGGTGAATGGAAGCCATGTGTGTCACGGGGACAGCTGTTGGCAATCTCCACTCGCTCTCAGATCCTGGCGCACGAGCACATGTCCTGCGGGCGCACGAGTACTGGGGCAGCATGTACATGGTTACTCGGATGACACAAGCAATACCCTGCCATTTATTATTACAGATTTGTTTTCTGGAGGATTGTCAAGCGTGTGTGTGTGCGTGTGTGTCTGTGTGTCTGTGTGTGTGTGTGTGTGTGTGTGTGTGCGTGTGTGTGTGTGTGTGTGTGTGTGTGTATGTGTGTGTGTATGTGTGTGTGTATGTGTGTGTGTATGTGTGTGTGTATGTGTGAGAGTGTGTGTGTGAGTGTGTGTGTGTGTGTGTGTGTGTGAGCGTGTGTGTGTGTGTGTGAGTGGAAGGGAAGGTTTGCCTGCATGTGTGAAAACGTGGTTAAAGAAAGAGCGCGTCGGGGTCAAGTGAAGGAGGTTTGCGTTTCCGACCCTTTGACCGTGTCCCCGCAGGAGTCTGACGGCCAGGGCTGCCCGTTCTGCCGCTGTGAGATCAAGGGCACGGAGCCCATCATCGTGGACCCCTTCGACCCGCTCAACCCCCGGGACCGCAACAAGTGCATCTTCCTCGACCAGTTCATGAACCCCATGATGGACCTGGACGATGATGACGACCGCGACGACTCCCTGGTCATGAACGGCCTGGCCTGCATCAGGAAGGTAGGCAGCGAGATGAACGGCCTGGCCTGCGTCAGGAAGGTAGGCGGCGAGATGAACGGTCTGCATCAGGAAGGTAGGCGGCGAGATGAACGGTGTGGCGTGCGTCAGGAAGGTAGGCGGCGAGATGAACGGTGGCGTGCGTCAGGAAGGTAGGCAGCGAGATGAACGGTGGCGTGCGTCAGGAAGGTAGGCGGCGAGATGAACAGCGTGGCGTCAGGAAGGTAGGCGGCGAGACTCTTGGGCGCAGGAGACCGGGCTGCCCGCTTCGACACCACCACCTTGAGTTCCCGTTTGCCAGTCAGTCCCTCGTGGGCCAGCCTCCTCACGCTGAGTTCAATTAAATAAAAATCTAACATACGCCATTTAGCAGACGCTTTTTATCCAAAGCGACTTACAGTAGTGAATGCATACATTTTTCAGTATGTGTGGTTCTGTGTAAACTAAGCGTTGTCAGTGCCATACTCTACCTACTGAGACACACAGAACCACGCTCTACCTACTGAGCCACACAGAACCACGCTCTACCTACTGAGCCACACAGAACCACGCTCTACCTACTGAGCCACACAGAACCACACTCTACCTACTGAGCCACACAGAACCACGCTCTACCTACTGAGACACAGAGAACCACGCTCTACCTACTGAGACACACAGAACCACGCTCTACCTACTGAGACACACAGAACCACGCTCTACCTACTGAGCCACACAGAACCACACTCTACCTACTGAGCCACACAGAACCACGCTCTACCCACTGAGACACACAGAACCATGCTCTACCTCCTGAGACACACAGAACGGAGAGGGGGTTGTGTATTGGGTTCACGCCCCTGTGTGTTTAAGCGTGCTCCTCCAGGCCGCCGTCGTCCTTGGTGACCGGTTGCTCGGTGACCGAAGGGCAGAACTGTGTAGACGCAATTATTACACAACCGCTCATCAAGGGAAATGGAGGCAGGAAGCGACCGTAGTCTTAATTCTGAAGCATCAGATCTGGTTTTAGTGCCCTCTCCTGAATTCAGAGAAAGCATGCATTTCTTAAGAAAGGGAAGAAAGAAAGAAAATGATCATGATGATGATAAATTGTTATTATTATTATATTGACAGGAAGAGAGTCACTTCATTAATGAAGTGCTGCTGAATTGTTCCCAGAATGCACCAGCTGCCAGTTTGCAATCTGTTCTTTTGGAGCAGATGTTGTTCTGACTGGTTTGTCATGTCAGGGGAGAAAAATCGGACTACTTTTGCCAATGGTCTCTTGTTCATTCTTTGTCCGAAAATGAAAAAGAAAATTGGAAAGTTGGCTGCAGAAGGAAAATATTGTATTATCCCTAACCTGAAGGCTATGCCTACAGAAATGGTGTTATTTTTACTGCTCTAATTCTTTTCTGAAAGTAAAGGACCCATATAATTGTACCTGACCTTAAAGGTAGAAGTTCCATAAACGGGTACTACTACAGTACATTCCAAATGTATTGAATTATTTTTTACAAACGCCAAATTCATTTACATTTGCATTTTAGGCATTTAGCAGGCGCTCTTATCCAGAGCGACTTACACAGTTTTACATTTTCTTTACATACAATCCATTCATACAGCTGGATATTTTACTGAAGCAATTCAGGTTAAGTACCTTTAGCTCAAGGGTACAACGGCAGTGCCCCACCTGGGAACTGAACCAGCAACCTCTAAGTTAGAAGCCCAGCTCCCTAACCATTACACTACACTGCCCCCCCAGAGTAGTGTATTCAGGAGAAATGAATGTCAGATGAAATGAAATGGCCGTGGCAGTAGTAAATCCCTGTGGTTTCTCTGTGTCCCAGTGCATGGACCGGCAGAACTCCCCAGGGATGTCCCCAAGCTCGTCCCCAGTGTCCCAGCGCAAGAGGCCCCCCCTGGACCCCCCTCCAGCATCCAGCACCTGACGCTGCCGCCCGTGCCCCCCCGCCTCGACCTCATTCAGAAGTCCCGCTCCCCCAGCGCCAGCCCCACAGGCTCCCCCAAGGTGCGTGCCCCCCGTCTCCAAACCCCCCGGGCCACTTCCTGCGCCCTGTAACCTAACCAGCTTTACCCCCCGTCCGTCTCCAAACCCCCCACGGGCCACTTCCTGCCCGTAACCTAACCCAATGTTTCCCAACCCATTCCTACAGGGCACACTGCCCTGCATGTTTTCATTCCAACCACCGCTCCCAACCTATCATCTGCGTCGGTTGTCTGTTCATGATCACTTGAGCATGATTAAGTGGTGGTTGGAATGAAAACATGCAGCGCAGTGTGCCCTGTGGGAATGGGTTGGGAAACACTGACCTAACCAGCTTTACCCCCCCTCTGTCTCCACACAGTCCTCTCCAGGGATGTCCAGGAGGCAGGACAAGCCTCTCCCAGCGCCCCCTCCACAGAGGACCCTCCCCCGCCGCCCCGACAGACCCCGCCCCGCCCCGGACCCGCGGCGCCCTGGCTGCCCCCCCCCCCTCCGCGGGCCTGCCCCCCGAGCCCCACGGCCCGCCCGAGGCCTGGGGTCCCGCCGAGACGACCAGCTTCCTGCCCGACGGCCGGCTCGGCTCGGACCGCTCCCCGAAACTGGCCCACAGCGCCCCCTGCCTGCCGAGCGCCGCCCACAGCGCCCCCTGCCTGCCGAGCGGGCGCACAGACGGGCGCCGCCGGGCGACATCATCACCACCGGACGGACGGCGCCACGGTGAGCGAAGCGCGAGCGAGAGAAGTCACTCGCCACGAGCCTGGTGACTGTGTCACACTCCGCTGGCCCCACGGTACTGCAGGAGAAGGCATAGCGCTGATTGGGATGAGAGGCGTTTCTCTCAGAGGACAACTGGTCACCTGGGGGCGCTGTTGGGAGAGGCTCAAGCCCCAGTAACCCTGCCAGCGCTGGGCCACCGTACCCCAGGCAGGACACGGCCGGTTGTGTCGCACTGCTTCTGTCATTACATTACATTACAGGCATTTAGCAGACGCTCTTATCCAGAGCAACTTACACAGCCTACATTTCTTTACATACAATCCATTTATACAGCTGGATATTAACTGAAGCAATTCAGGTTAAGTACCTTTAGCTCAAGGGTACAACAGCAGTGCCCCCACCTGGGATTGAACCTGCAACCTCTAACGTTACAAGCCCAGATCCCTAACCATTATACCACACTGCCGGCCCACACTGTCATAGCCCAGCGTGAGGCGCCGTTAGACCGCACAGTCGTGGGCTAGAGGCCCTGCTAGGACTGCCGTCCGGTGCATGCTCTTAAAACCCCGCTCTCATTTCAGCCTGATTCTGTTTTAATGGGCTGGGAGTAAAGTCACTTTCCCCCCTCGGTATCGGTTACCTAGCAACAGGGACTAATTTGTCGTCGTTGTCGTTAGGCTGCGGGGTTTGGCGGCGGAGCGCGGAGTTTCCTGTTCTCCCGTTCGCTCGTAGCGAAGCGGCTGGGAGCGGGCGGAGAGGCTCGAGGCGTTAGCAGCGGGAACAGGAGGGAAACGAGATCGGGGGTGCAGGACCTCTGCGCTGCTCCCTGGGACTGTGTGAAATGGGTCGGAGCGTGTCACCTGTTCACCCCCTCCCGCCTGCCCCCTGCAGGCCTGAGTCCCCCCCTCCTCTCCACATTGCTGGAGTTCAGACAGACACACAGACCGAGGGATCACGGCTTCACCTGCCCTCCCTTTTTAAAAATGTTCTTTCACTCTTTCGGTAACGGCCTATGATATATATCGGCGTGGGTATTTGGTGCCAACGTGCGACTGGTATTGGCAATTAAAATCTGCTGCTTATACGATGCAGAATGTCTATACTAGTGGTTTAACACAGGGCATTATACATGCTTTTATTTTTATAACTTGGGCAAAGATAGAATATTAGTAAATGGTTTGTTTTGTTTTTGTCCCATTCTGGGCCGTATACAGATCTAATAAACAATTTATCATTAAACGAAAGACCACACAGAGAGAGAGACCTGCCGACCTGTCAGAGATCAGATGAGAGCTCTCTGTCAGCCTGTCTTCCTCTCCCGTCCACAAGCGCAGCAGTCTGTCTCTCACACACACACACACACACACACACACACACACACACACACACACACACACACGGACAGAGACGCAGACACACACACACACACACGCACACACACACACACACACACACACACAGCAGAGAGTTGCTGAAAGATCAGATATGATATGAGAGGGAGGGAGAGAGAGAGAGTCAGACAGAGAGAGACAAGTGTACAGAGTCTCTCTCAGACAGAGAGAGAGACACAGACAGACACACACAGTGGAGATGTGTGTGTGTGTGTGTGTGTGTGTGTGTGCAGACGAGGTCCACCTTTCACTTTATCTTTTAATCACATTAAACTTCCGGGACGCCCCGGAGCTGAGCTGTGAGGTTTTCAGTCCGTTCGCGTGAAAGCGCCCATGGCCAATTTTGGAGAATCAGGTACCCCCAACTCTTCTGCTGCGCGCAGCCTGGTCAAACGTCAGTAGTCTGTGTGTTGTGTTAACGCTGCGCACTACAGCACACTGCAGTGCCCCAGTCTCAGGGCTCTGTCTAGCACTCTCGCCTCCTTCTCCCGACTGCTGAACATCAATACTTGGAGGCCAGTATTGTTTTTGTAATTGACTAGAAAATATCTGTAAATAAATATATTCATCGTGCCAGATAGGTAGGCAGACGTCAGTCTGTGTCAGTAGATGCGTATATATTGTACGTTTGCTTGCGTCTGGAGCTCACACACTCGTTTCCTCCCCTCTCCCTCCTGGATGGGCAGCCCAGGCCGGTGTTAATCCCAGCTAGCGAACGGCCACACGGGCCACAACAGCCACCTTTAATGGGAAATGATTTCCGATGAATTACGATGCGTGCTACTGGCAAGAATCAAACACGCATAAAGAAATATGTGCTGTGATCCGTCTGAGGCCTGCTCACATCGATGGAGGAGTTCCCTCGCGATGCGGGGCGGTGGGGCGGAAAGGCTGCAGCGATCGCTCTGACAGCTGAAGGGAACGTTTGCGGAGCGCATGCTGGTGTACACTGTGTGTGTGTGTGTGTGTGTGTGTGTGTGTGTGTGTGTGTGTGTGTGTGTGTGTGTGTGTGTGTGTGTGTGTGTCGTGTGTGTGTGTGTGTGTGCGTGTGGAAGGGAAGGTTTGCAGATCGCATGCTGGTGTAAACATGACGCATCAGCCTTGGGGGGGGGCGTAATTCCAAAACAAAATGTAATTTCCTCTGCAGAGGAATGACTGCCCCTCGCCTGATGGTCCTCTCCTCTCCTCCTTTCCTCCTCTCCCTCCCTCTCCTCTCCTCTCCTCTCCTCCCTCTCCTCCTCTCCTCCTCCCTCCTCTCCTCCCTCTCTCCTCCTCTCCTCTCCTCTCCCTCTCCTCTCCTCTCCTCTCCCTCTCTCCTCTCTCTCCTCTCCCCTCTCCTCTCCTCTCCCTCCTCTCCTCTCCTCTCTCCTCCTCTCCTCTCCCTCTCCCTCTCCTCCTCCCCTCCCTCCCTCCCTCTCCTCCCCTCCCTCCTCCTCCCTCTCCTCTCCCCTCCCCTCCTCTCCTCTCCTCCTCCCCTCCCTCCCTCCCTCTCTCCCTCCCTCCCTCTCCCCTCCCTCTCCCTCCCTCCTCCCTCCTCTCCTCTCTCCTCCCTCTCTCCTCTCCTCCCTCTCTCCTCCCTGCAGCCCTGCTCCGATGGTCTCCTGCCCACTGATGAGTATGATGTCCTGCCTCCCCGACAGCAGTCCCCTCCCCCGCCGCTGGCCCCCCCGCCCGGCCGGCAGCCACAAGTGAGTCCCCCTTAACCAGCTAGCTCCGTCTGCACCCCACCAACCCGCTCTGTCTCCTGAACTCATCTGTGCAGAGCCCCGTACGTCAACTTCCTGCATGGCGGTCAGACCAGAGAGGTCTTTACGGACGTCCTTCCCAGCGGCCGTGAGCCCGCTCCAATAACAACGTTAATTCAGTGTCGTTCGCCCTGCTGTTGCCTCCGTTTGAATTGGACGGAATCCATTCAGAGAGCCCTGTTTGCACAAGCGCCACAGGCCGTCCTCCTCGCGTCGCTCCGATGAGTGAGCAGCGCCGGGCTGCGTGTGGCTGCTGTCGTTTACTCGCTGGTTAGTAAACCGACACCGTGTCCGAGAGTGAGCCGTTGAGCTGCGATCACAGCAAGCGCGGGACTGAGTAAGCGCTGCACTTGGCGGGGGATGGCGTGTGATTGAGTGGCGCTGTGTGGCTGAGAGCGCGAGCGTGGGGCATTGGGGAATGGGGGGGGGGGGATGTGTCAGTGCTGAAGTCTCTCCAGCGCGGCGTGGAGACAGAGGCCGTCTCCAGGGGCGGGCGACACACTCCTCCTCCTCCTCCTCCTCCTCCTCCTCCTCCTCCTCTTTGATCACTTCTCCTGTAACCCCCGTTTGTGAATGTCAGGTTTGGAACAGGGCCGCCCTCTACAGGACATGTTAGGGATTGCGGTTTGATACGGACGCTCACACGGAGTTAACGTTGTTAGTTCGGCGCATGATGGCGATCGGACGTTTACTCGAGACCTGTGAGGGTCAGGCACTGCCTCGACGGATGCCCTGACAGGGTTAAACCTGGGTGCTGTGTGATCAGGTGGCTGGGCTTTATCTCATTGAGATGTTGGTTGAAACTAAACGACAGGCCCTGCCCTTGTTCTGACTGCTCTTAAAACCCTTACGTACTGTTCGGGTCAGGTTTGACCCGTTTTGACGTTTGAGTAAACGCAGTAAAAACACCCTAAATGACATTCTTTTAGCCTGAAATTTTCCGACTTTTCCTGAAGTGACCCAAAATTGACAAAAATGAAATATTTCCTAATTTTATATTTTTGTACAGCTGCTACACATTTTTGTACATGGAGGCAGTTCTTGGTCAAATTTGACCTGTATTTATTTAAATACATTTTTGGTTCACCAGAGGGGGGCCAAATCAAGGAAAAGGGTGGTTATGGGGAATCTTGAAACAGTGAAACTGTACATTGGCATGTCTGTGTATTTTCTTCATTGGGGTCAGGGTTTAAGGGGCACCTTGACACTGTCAGGAGAACTGCCCGTGTTCCCACCAAGGCAGGCTCCTGTGGGCCTTTGGGTCATGGGGGAATCTCGAGACAGTGAAAAAGTAAAATGCATAGGCATGATGGTGCACATAGGGAACAGAGGTCCCAGGGTGCCTCGACACCGTCGCCAGATCTGCCCCTGCACATCAATTCCCAAGCCAACCAACAGCTCAAAAGACAGAGGGGTTGGGGGCTGAGCTCACATTTCACTGGAGTTATGGCAGCAAGCCACACAGAACCACGCTCTACCTACTGAGCCACACAGAACCACGCTCTACCTACTGAGCCGCACAGAACCACGCTCTACCTACTGAGACACACAGAACCACGCTCTACCTACTGAGACACACAGAACCACGCTCTACCTACTGAGACACACAGAACCACGCTCTACCTACTGAGACACACAGAACCACGCTCTACCTACTGAGCCACACAGAACCACGCTCTACCTACTGAGCCACACAGAACCACGCTCTACCTACTGAGCCACACAGAACCACACTCTACCTACTGAGACACACAGAACCACGCTCTACCTACTGAGCCACACAGAACCACGCTCTACCTACTGAGCCACACAGAACCACGCTCTACCTACTGAGACACACAGAACCACACTCTACCTACTGAGCCACACAGAACCACGCTCTACCAACTGAGCCACACAGAACCACACTCTACCTACTGAGACACACAGAACCACGCTCTACCTACTGAGCCACACAGAACCACGCTCTACCTACTGAGACACACAGAACCACGCTCTACCTACTGAGACACACAGAATCACGCTCTACCTACTGAGACACACAGAATCACGCTCTACCTACTGAGACACACAGAATCACACTCTACCTACTGAGCCACACAGAACCACGCTGTACCTACTGAGCCACACAGAACCACGCTCTACCTACTGAGACACACAGAACCATGCTCTACCTACTGAGCCACACAGAACCACGCTCTACCTACTGAGACACACAGAATCACGCTCTACCTACTGAGACACACAGAATCACACTCTACCTACTGAGCCACACAGAACCACGCTCTACCTACTGAGCCACACAGAACCACGCTCTACCTACTGAGACACACAGAACCACGCTCTACCTACTGAGCCACACAGAACCACGCCTACCTACTGAGACACACAGAATCACGCTCTACCTACTGAGACACACAATCACACTCTACCTACTGAGACACACAGAATCACGCTCTACCTACTGAGACACACAGAATCACGCTCTACCTACTGAGACACACAGAATCACGCTCTACCTACTGAGACACACAGAATCACGCTCTACCTACTGAGACACACAGAATCACGCTCTACCTACTGAGACACACAGAACCACACTCTACCTACTGAGACACACAGAACCATGCTCTACCTACTGAGCCACACAGAACCACGCTCTACCTACTGAGCCACACAGAACCACGCTCTACCTACTGAGCCACACAGAACCATGCTCTACCTACTGAGCCACACAGAACCACGCTCTACCTACTGAGACACACAGAACCATGCTCTACCTACTGAGACACACAGAACCATGCTCTACCTACTGAGCCACACAGAACCACGCTCTACCTACTGAGACACACAGAATCACGCTCTACCTACTGAGACACACAGAACCACGCTCTACCTACTGAGCCACACAGAACCACGCTCTACCTACTGAGACACACAGAACCACGCTCTACCTACTGAGCCACACAGAACCACGCTCTACCTACTGAGCCACACAGAACCATGCTCTACCTACTGAGACACACAGAATCACGCTCTACCTACTGAGACACACAGAACCACGCTCTACCTACTGAGACACACAGAACCACACTCTACCTACTGAGACACACAGAACCATGCTCTACCTACTGAGACACACAGAATCACGCTCTACCTACTGAGACACACAGAATCACGCTCTACCTACTGAGCCACACAGAACCACGCTCTACCTACTGAGCCACACAGAACCACGCTCTACCTACTGAGCCACACAGAACCACGGTCTACCTACTGAGCCACACAGAACCACGCTCTACCTACTGAGCCACACAGAACCACGCTCTACCTACTGAGCCACACAGAACCACGCTCTACCTACTGAGCCACACAGAACCACGCTCTACCTACTGAGCCACACAGAACCACGCTCTACCTACTGAGACACACAGAACCACGCTCTACCTACTGAGACACACAGAACCACGAACCCGCTCTACCTGCTGAGACACACAGAACCACGCTCTACCTACTGAGACACACAGAACCACGCTCTACCTACTGAGACACACAGAACCACGCTCTACCTACTGAGACACACAGAACCACGCTCTACCTACTGAGACACACAGAACCACACTCTACCTACTGAGACACACTGAACCATGCTCTACCTACTGAGCCACACAGAACCACGCTCTACCTACTGAGACACACAGAACCACGCTCTACCTACTGAGACACACAGAATCACGCTGTACCTACTGAGCCACACAGAATCACGCTCTACCTACTGAGACACACAGAATCACGCTCTACCTACTGAGACACACAGAATCACGCTCTACCTACTGAGACACACAGAACCACACTCTATCTACTGAGCCACACAGAACCACACTCTACCTACTGAGCCACACAGAACCATGCTCTACCTACTGAGCCACACAGAACCACATACATCTATATATAGTATAGCTGTATCCAGCCTGATTGCAGACGTTTTGCGAAGCCAAAAAAATGGTTTACTCTTTTATAGGCTACGCTTCTTGTCACAATGGGCACCAGTGGTCTGTAACGCTGTGGGACTCAATCCACCCTGCAGCGCTTCAGTATGACTACAATACAGACGCTGGTGCGATGAAATGTTTTTATGACTTGGCTTCATCACAGGAGGGGAAACGGTCTCATTGTCGTCTCTGGCAGCAGTCTTTGTTGGTAGCAAACTGAAATGTTCCTGCTGCTAACAATGCAACACAGCGGTTTCGCATCAATTGGTGGTGCAGGCTACAGTTGGCTGGCTGTTGTGAATACCTTGTTGTGGAAATGTTTTCCGAAAATATTTATATTAATTAGCGTATCCGTACAGGTAAAGTTCCCTTTAGAGAAGTGTGAGAGTGAGTGAGTGTGGGAGTGAGTAAGTGTGCATGTAGACAGGTGTGAGAGTGAGTAAGTGTGGGAGTGAGTAAGTGTGCATGTAGACAGGTGTGAGAGTGAGTAAGTGAGTGAGTAAGTGTGAGAGTGAGTAAGTGTGTGAGTGTGCACGACACAGGGTGAGAGTGAGTAGGTGTGTGCATGTGTGACAGTGAGTAAGTGAGAGTGAGAGTGAGTGAGTAAGTGAGTGAGTAAGTGTGTGTGAGTGAGTAAGTGTGTGAGTGAGTAAGTGTGTGAGTGAGTAAGTGTGAGTGAGTAAGTGTGAGAGTGAGTAAGTGTGAGAGTGAGTAAGTGTGAGAGTGAGTAAGTGTGAGAGTGAGTGTGAGTGAGTAAGTGAGTGAGTAAGTGTGTGAGTGAGTAAGTGTGAGAGTGAGTAAGTGTGTGAGAGTGAGTAAGTGTGCATGTAGTCAGGTGTGAGAGTGAGTAAGTGAGTGAGTAAGTAAGTGAGTAAGTAAGTGAGTGAGTAAGTGAGTGAGTGAGTAAGTGTGGCAGTGAGTAAGTGTGCCTGTAGTCAGGTGTGTACACAGGTGTGCAGAGCGGTGTCTCACCTGCGCTGTGTGTGTCTCAGGCTCCAGGGCTCTGTCTCTGACTCCTCCTGCCCAGAGCGGGGGCCCAGAGGCGCCGCGGAGCGGGGGGGGGATGAGTACCAGGTGCCCTCCTCTCACCCCGCCACGGCCCCGCACTCCCAGCAGCCCCCCCTCGGCCTCTCAGCGCAGGACCCTGGCAGGTAAACACCCCGCTCCTCTCTCCCTCCCCCCCTCTGTTTCTCTGCAGCACTCAGTCTGCTGTTCCATCCCTGAGCAGAAGCTATTCACAGCAGAGGCACAGAACAGCGGATTGATATTAAAAGACATTTGAACAGCAGATGTAGGCGGCAGTGGCAGTGTAGTGTAATGGTTAGGGAGCTGGGCTTGTAACTCAGAGGTTGCAGGTTCAATTCCCAGGTGAGGGCACTGCTGGTACCCTTGAGCTAAAGGCACTTAACCTGAAT
>JAINUG010000315.1:372500-412500 GCA_029706075.1 Aldrovandia affinis
TAACCCCCTGCTCAGAGCCCCCGCCGCCCCCACCCTTGAGACACAGCTTCATAGAGCATTCATCGTCCCCCCCCTGCCCTCGAACCGTCGCCCCGCATCAGGACACGACACCATCCCGTTCATTCCAGGTAAGTCCCCCCCCCCCTTAACTACATTTACATTTACATTACAGGCATTTAGCAGATGCTCTTATCCAGAGCGACTTACAGAGTTTACATTTCTTTACATACAATCCATTTATACAGCTGGATATTTTACTGAAGCAATTCAGGTTAAGTACCTTTAGCTCAAGGGTACAACAGCAGTGTCTCCACCTGGGAATTGAACCAGCAACCTCTGAGTTACAAGCCCAGCTACCCCTAACCATTACACCACACTGGCACCATCGCTGTGTGCAGTAACCGCAGCCCGTTGTGTCCCAGACTTCTTTGAGCTGCTGAATGGGGCGGGGCCTGCCGGCGCGGGATCGAGGCACGGAGGGGACAAGCCTGCAGCGAGGCTGTCCCAGGAGTACGACCACCTGCCCCCCACCACAGGTACTGCTTTACTGCCCTCCTGTCTGTCCGTGTCCGTCTGTACTGCGTCTGTTCTGTTGTTGTGGGTCGTTCTATATGTCTTCCCAGGCTAGTTCAGCCAGAATGAGAATAACTTCACCATGTACAAAATCAGTTTTTCTATTATTATTGAATTTTACAGTAGTTGGTGCAAATTGTTTGCCCTTGTTTTTGGTCCTCTTAGTTAATTTTCTACATTCTACCTTTTACATTTTTACATTTTACATTTTAAGTATTTAGCAGACGCTCTTATCCAGAGCGACTTACAAGATAAGATGGCGTCTGCCAAATGCTTAAAATGTAAAAATGTAAATGTAATGTACAGCATTCAGTGGTGGTGAAAAGGTGGGTTTTGAGTCTCTTGCAGAAGATTATAATGAATGTGTACCCTGTTTGGGAGCCTCTGGTGTATTGGTGTGTTCACTGTGGTGCAGGAAGCTGCGTACCATACTACCTGTAGCACTGGGAGGGAGAAGGTTAGTGGTGATTATCTCTGTCAGTGCTTCAGCGTTGTGCCCGTGTGTGAGGTCGGTCAGTCGGTCAGTCACGCTGGCTCTTTGTGTTTTTGGGCAGCCCTCCTGACGGACGCTGTGCAGGCCCCGGCCCGGCCGCCCAAGCCCCGCCCCGGACCCCCTCCCGGAGGTGCTCCACCACCACAGGAGGTCCCACGGCAAGACGTCCGGCGGCCACCACAGCGCCGACGGCAAGATCGCCAGGCTGATGGGTGAGGGATACTCGTTTGAGGACGTGAAGCGGGCGCTGATGATCGCGCAGAACAAGGTGGACGTGGCGCGACACATCCTGCGCGAGTTTGCGCTGGTCGCCCCCCGACTCAACCTGCAGCCTTAACCTGGACCGAGGGGAGGAGGGCATTACCGCCCTGGGGGGGGCTGCTCCCGGCGCGTCGGGGGAGAAATTCACCCCCCCCAAAAAAACTATGGATTTATCCACCAACAATCAGGGTTGAACTGAAAAAATTAAAAAAACTGAACTGTTTACTTACTTGTCGAACTTTAAACCTGTGAAAAACATTGTTTACAGTGGATGGCTGGGTCTGCGGGGGGTTGGGGGTTTGCTGGTGCTGCCTTCTGGTTTCTGCTTCTCTTGGTTGGGGGCGGGCGTGCTGTCGTCGTCCCTCGCTACTGCCACTGCCACCACCCTCCCACTGACCCCCTCCTCACGCCTCATGGGCAAATCTGGCTGGCGAAGCCTAATCAGTCGATTATTTTTGTATTATTATTTTATATGACTTGTATCTTTTTTTCTTTTCTTTGAATGACTGGGCATTTAATTTGAATCTAATGCAAAAAGTATACAGAACAAGGCAGGGGAGATAAAATCAGTGCATGTGGCCTTCACTACTGAACAGCTCTGTGTTGGGGAAAGAAAAACGAGGCGCTGAATGTCGAGGCGCTTTTCCGCTCCCGTTAAATCACCGAAGCCAATTCAGACGCCGCGCCGTCGCCTGTGCTTTTGACAACCGCCGTCTCAACTCTTCAAATATGATTCTGCAAAAGGAAAAGAAGACCATGGAAGATGGAGAATGACCACCGCTTAACGCGTTGTTGTTTGCGCAGTGTCGGTGTCGGGGCATATCGGACACGAAGGACACGACTGTGGAGTTGAGTGGGTGTCGAACACAAGACCCAGGGAAGGCGTTTGATTGGACGAGCCGCGGAGGCCTTGAGTGGGTGTCGAACACAAGACCCAGGGAAGGCGTTTGATTGGACGAGCCGCGGAGGCCTTGAGTGGGTGTCGAACACAAGACCCAGGGAAGGCGTTTGATTGGACGAGCCGCGGAGGCCTTGAGTGGGTGGCCTTAACGGCGACTCCGTGTCTCAGCCCAGGCCGTTGTCCTGGAGAATCGTATTCAGGGGAGAACCTTGAGGTGCCATTGATCCTTTCAGTATTCCAGCGATGCGTGGTTCGGCTGAGTGCTGGGGCGGGTTTGTGGCGTGTTGCAGTGAGTTTGTGTGGGTGGCTGGGGGGGGGAGGGGGAGGGAGGGGGGGGGTGTCTGTTTTGTTACAAACTTTCTCAACAGAAGCGCAGAGCCTGCGATGTCGCGAGCTGAATGTAGGAGCTGAAAATACCCTGCCGCTCTGCAGGTTTCTGTCCCTCCCTCCAGCAGAGCAAATCCCAGAGCTTTCCAGCTTCTGATGTTTGTTGCTTTAACCAGTAATTGAACTCCTAGCCGCCTGTTCCTTTTCATTAGCAAACAAAAATAAAAAATGAAAAAGCGGAGAGAAAGTTTTTATGTGCAGGTTGTGGGGAGAGGGAGGACACTTTAAGTTTCGACTGCTTCCCAAACAGAAAGTGCCAAACCCTGTTGTTACATTTTTGTTTGCCGTTGCAGGAGAAAATAGGAGTGAAATGATCTGTTAATGTGCCAAAAAGAGGAGAGTAATGAAATTGGCACCAGGGAATATTGCAGGAGCAAAATGGCTGTTTATTGAACAGTACAATGTACGTGTAGGTCATTGTGTAGCCATTTTCACAGAGGCCATGGATCTGACAGTTCACAGTAAAAAAATATTTAGTAGCCAATTACACCCTCTGTTTTTCATGTCAATCCCCCCCCTCGTATTGTGAGCTCGCTGCCGTAGCCCTGAGACCGGCAGTGACAAAGGCGAAGTACCGTCTCCTCCGAGACAGCACTCGCCAGGCTGTCGACCGTAACTCCAGCACTCCAGAGCCACTCCTATACGCAGCAAACTTCCTGTCGGCTTCCCCCTCCCTGGGGCGGACAGCCAATCGCCGCCCCCTGGTGGCACTCCTGACAAGAGCCGACTCTGGTGCGGCCGGTGGGATCGAGCCCCGGTCTCCGTGGCCAGCGAGTAAATTTTTACTTAATTCTTTTACTGGTTTTGTCTTTTATTTTCCTCCCAGTTTGGAATGCCCCAATCACATTTGTAGGTCCTATTTAGAGAAATGGTTGAACATTGTAAAAGTTTGACTTTAATAGGCACATCTGTCATAACCAAAGTGTACCCTGACCGCTATAAGTAGAACCGGTGTATGACTGCATACACTAATAATGTGACTATTTTGCTAATTACAAGTGATAATTGCTAGACACAAAAACGAAATCTTGTTGAAAGTATTTATATTAGCAAGGTTTGTCTCACGTAGGCAGCCAGGTGAAGGTATGAACACATAACACAACACACCTCCTCACGTGTCACTCAAGTGGTGCCAATGCCACGAACCAATCAGAGCCATGCTATGTCTGGGACCCATTATTCATAAACGAGGATTCAGACTGATGCCACAAATTTACAATGCCACAAACAGGCCACAAACACTGCATTTTTCTCACAGAAGCTCTTTCTCCGATCGCTACCGATTTCTCCTCTCCGTTTATCAATATTATAATTTTATAATGTTGCCTCCTGTTTCTTTGAGACCATGAGACCCCACATTGCGACTCCTGTAACCGTACTGTAATGTAAGTTAAGGATTCGGAAAATAAAATACAAAGGCCTTCTGTGGGTTTTAGCATCACTTCGCTCATTCAGTCTCACAAGCGACGTCATTTGTGAGGAAAACATTCAAGTCACGTGAACAAGATGGAGGCTTCACCTGGCACCCCACCAGACAGCCACAGGCTCTCAGTTTGTGTCAGTCTGAACATAAGAACATAAGAATACATAATGATGAGAATGGGCCGTTCGGCCCATCTAGGCTCATCATGTCCTAATCTAAAGAGTATCTAGTACTACATCTAGCCTGGACTTGAATAGCCCAAGCGTTTCTGCCTCTACTACCTGACCTGGCAAACTGTTCCAGGCATTGACAACTCTCTGTGTAAAGAAAAACGTACTAATATGTGTGCAGAATTTGCCTTTAACTAATTTCCACCTGTGGCCTCTTGTTCTGCTGACCCCACTTATCTTTAAAAATCTTTGGTATTTTACTTTGTTAATCCCTTTTAGGAATTTAAAAACCTCAATCCAATTCCCCCCTAAGTCTCCGTTTGCTAAGTTTAAATAGATTGAGTGCCTTAAGTCTATCATCATAACTTTTACCTTTCATACCAGGTATCAGTTTAGTTGCCCTTCTTTGGACTTTTTCAAGAGCTTCTGTATCTTTCTTGTGGTGCGGTGCCCAGAACTGCACACAGTATTCTGAGATGTGCTAGGACAGGTGCACGCGGGACAGTGACCATTGGTGATTACAGATTGGAGAAAAAATAGGTGGGGGGGGGGGGGGGTTGGAACAGCTTCGACTAATGTATGAAAGAATTCACTTAATTGCGAGCGCACAATCCTCTAAATGTGGGCATTGCAGTCCTGTGGTCAGTGAACGACCTGAAATTCATGAATTGAAGAAAAGCTCTCACAGGGGTGTTTCCATTGAGGGATTGAATTTCCATTCCTCTCCTCGATTGACTGAACTGGAGTGGAATTGAGCCCTTTCACAGCTCCCAGTCCTTTCAATGGCGCTTTGCTTGAGCTGCATTAACTCTCCTGTCCTGTGGCAGCCCTGCCTTCTCCAGTGCTAATGCGCCGCTACGCTACGCTACGCGATGACCCCGGAACGCTTCTGCCTCCCGTTATTCCAGGAAGAGTGCTATAGACCTGAATATCCAACTTCTTAAAATAATGGCCTAAGTCATATTTTCAAGTTTTTCAAAAAATGGAATAAACTGAACCAAATATAGAATATATGATATTTATTAATCATTTCACACAAAAAGGTTATGACAATATATGACTATTGACATACAAATAACGTTGTCTGTCAATTATGTAACAAGAGGATTAGACTACTTAGGCCAATTTACGAACATGCCGTTGTGACCATTATTTTAAGGTGACGATATCCAACTTCAGACGCTTATTTAAACCATGCGCTGCTTTGAGTGATACCATAGTCACCAGAACTCAATAAAATAAAAAAATTAAGTATTTGTAGCACAGTGTGCAGGTGCTCTGAATCAACAGAGCTGCCATCGTCTGTCGGGTTTATATTGTGGGAATCACTGCGAATGTGTGACCTTTGAACCTGTGGGAAAAGCTGAAGATAATGTGAAAAGTCAAGAGCAAAAGGAATACCCATCCACAGCACGAGTGACAGTCCTGCTTCCGTCTTTCCCCCGGAACCCCGGGCGCGTGGAGGAAAGCCGGGTTTGGGGCTCAACACCCTCCGCTCAGGACAGGTCCAGCCAGAGAAACGGTACTGAAGTTGTGCGTAGCGCTGGATCCGAAGCTCTCCTCCCGCGTGAAGCCTGAACGCTGCGCTCCTGCTGGAAACGTCCGTGTTACCAGAGCCCCTATCTCACGCATCTTTACAGTCCTGAGTGATCCTGAGAATCTGTGTCGTTTAAGACATGCACGTCAAAGCAACGCACAGCCCCCCCCCCCAGCCTCTGTTTGAGGCAGCGAGCGTTGTCCTTTACTGGACTGAATGTAAGCATTCATGTAATAATATACGCCATTTTAACCAAAGCCACTTACAGTAGTGAATGCATACATTTTTCAGTATATGTGGTCCCAGTGGGAATCGAACCCACAACCTAAGCCTTGCTAATGCCATGCTCTACCTACTGAGCCACACAGACCCACCACCATCCCCACCACCATCCCCCCACCCCCCACCCTCTCACTGTTTACAGTTTAAATTTGATCTAAATCTAAGACTCCAAAAGATGCATCGTTCTTGAATGTTCTTTTTTGGGACAGTGGGCCGTCTGGGCGGTTTCAGAAATGCGGAGTATTTATATTCCCGCAGGGTCGTCTCTGAGAGGGCGGGCTGAAGGCGATCCGTGGCTCAAGAGCTCATCGAGCATCACAAAGCCAATCCTGAAATACATCTGCAGCACCACGGAGTCCGTCTGCACATCGGAGATTATATCGCCTTTAGAAAGAGGGAAAAAGATAATGTCACAGGAGCCGGTCACCTGAGAGAGACCGCAGTTTTAGAAGCATTGGTATTGCATCGAACATAAATGGATGCATCGCTTACGAATTCTGCTTAAACTTAAGTACGTACATACTTGCGCTTCACGGCATGAATTTACGAGACCATCGTCTTCGCTAGCGGACGAGCAACCGATGCAAAGTGTTCGTGAGCCTTTCAGTATTCATGGCGGTTGGTTAATGAGGCCTTTGTCGAGTGAGTCACCTGCCCTTGTTTATTCCAGGGTGACTTTGCCTTGTTCTACCACTTTTCTCCACAGCCATGTTTTTCTTTATTACTTTCAAGCCTTATTTTGCAAGCCCCCACTTATCTTTTGTCTTAAACTTGAGTCTTAAGAGTGATCATGAGAAGCCTGTCAGGGTGGGTGCTGTTCTCAGGTGGCAGTCAGTTAAAGCTCTGCTCTTATTTTTCCCCCACTTTGTTTTTTTTTTTAAGAAAATATATTTGTCAACTTGCCTTGTCTAATATGTAAAGCTGTGACATGTTCAATTAATTTATATTTTATTAAATCATTCTATAGTTTTTTTCTTCTGTAATTCAAGTGGCCTACAGTATAATCTGTGCAGTATTTTATATAAATTGGTATTGCAACATTTAGAATTTTATTTGTTATTCAATTGATTTTTTTATATGAAAATTATGCTTGTGGGACCAGTGGCACTTTGCACTCCTTCCACCAGAATGTCTTCAGTTGAAAATGACACATCCAGTAATTGATCAAACGCCTCACCAATGCAGCCAGTGTGAGTCTTGAGGGAGCGCTCGCATGCAATTTACTGGGAATTTAAACACAATGTGAAGACTCTCCAGAGGTTCTATTTCCATTCCTTATGTGAACATCAGCCAAGACGCTTATATTACAAGATGTGTTAATGTAACCGCCTCTCCGTTTATTATTGTCGTGAGGTGAGCTCCTTTGTGTGAACTTTTCACATGGAGGTGTTTCATCACCCGACTCATGATGTGTGATTCTGATTCATTTGCTCTTGAACAGAATTAGGTGAGAGTCCATTCTTCAGTGTGAGCTTCAGAGTATAACCTCCGTGGTGCTTTTTGCAAATGATCTTAAATCTTAAATGAAGCAAATGATACTGGCGACCGAAAAACTAATCCAGAGTCAAGGTAGTAGCAAGACATGGTCAAGCTGGTCTTGAGTGAAGAGAGATGTCCTGATGGAACGCCGTTCAGTTGAAGCTACAGTATATACAGGGGTGCACATAAGTGGTACGCCAGTACGCATTCGTGTCCTCAAACGTTAATTGCGTACCAAGCAAGACGACAAACTTCAAACATATGCAACTACATTTACATTTACATTTTAAGCATTTAGCAGACGCTCTTATCCAGAGCGACTTACAAGATGTGCATCAATACATGGTAGGAACAATCACAGTTAGCGCACGAGATCAGTGCAGGAATACAGCAATAGACATCATTGCAGGCATCTGCGTACCATACCTGTAACACCGGGAAGGAAAAGGTATTTTACATTTATTTTTATTTTTTATTTTTTTAATAAAAGTATAGTGTTGAACAAGTAGACAGTGGTGAAGACAATTTAGCTAGATGGACAGAGATCAGGGGTAGTGGAGTCTGAAGAGGTGGGTTTTGAGTCTCTTGCGGAAGATTGGAAGTGATTCCGCAGTCCTGACCAATTGCGGAGGTCGTTCCACCAACGAGGGACCAGGAGAAGAGGCGAGACCGCGAGGAGCGCCAGGCGCCCGGAGGGATGGGGCAGTCAGTCTGCCAGCGGAGGCGGAGCGGAGAGGTCTGGACGGGGTGTAGGGCGTGATGAGTGACTGGAGGTATGGGGGAGCAGTACCTCTGGCCGCTTGAAAAGTAAGCACCAGTGACTTGAATCTGATGCGTGCTGCGATGGGGAGCCAGTGCAGAGAGGAGAGTAGAGGGGTGACGTGGGTGAACTTCGGCTGGTTGAACACCAGGCGAGCAGCAGCATTCTGGACTAGTTGCAGTGGCTTGATGGCACAGGCCGGAAGGCCTGCCAGCAAGGAGTTGCAGTAGTCCAGACGTGAGATCACCAGGGCCTGGACCAGGAGTTGAGTGGCCTCTTGGGTGAGGAACGGTCGGATCCTCCGGATGTTGTGGAGGGAGTTTGATCAGCCTATCACTGGTAAGGTAATTTACTAACTAAGTTAATAAACTTACCAGTGATGGACTGATCAAACTTAAAGTCGCGTATGTTTCAAAAGTTTGTCGTCTTGGTTGGTACGCAATTAACGCTTGAGGATGCGAATGTGTACTGGCGTACCACTTATGTGCACCCCTGGCTATAGTCCCATTTGTTGATCTTATGATATAATGTAGTACCAGACATTTTGCTTTGAATGGGACAACGGGAAACATCCCACAAGATGCATGAGGCGAAGGAAAATGCGGTCTTTTTTCCCCTTTGTACATTTACATTTTACATTTTAAGCATTTAGCAGACGTTCTTATCCAGAGCGACTTACAAGATGTGCAGTAATACAAGGTGTCCCAGTGACACCCAAAGACCAACTTTAAATCCACTTTGTTTTGATAAATGCTGCCGTGACACGCACACACACATTTTGCAGTATCATCACATTTTAACAGGCAGTGCAGGGAAAAGCAGGCCCAGGATCTGCAGTAGAACATTATTGAACATTGGATTTATATAGCGCTTTTCAAGGTACCCAAAGCGCTTTACAACGACAGTGAAACCTCAACCAGCACCAATGTGCAGCACCCACCTGGGTAAATGCGACGGCAGCCATTTTGCGCCAGTACAAACCACTGCACATCAGATACACAGTGGAGAGGTGAGGTGATGAATTCATTCCATGTATATATATATATACACTACCGTTCAAAAGTTTGGGGTCACCTGCTGGAAACTATTTTTATCTCATAATTGACAATGCTTTACACCGTATACATTTCTGTAAATACTTTAAAATGACAAAAAACACATGTAACAATGAACAAAATGAACATCAAAGAAATGTTCAAGAAAATTATATTGAAAATTGAATCTTGGATTCCTCAAAATAGTCACCCTTTGGCGTGAGAATAGCCTCACAAACACGGGCCATTCGGTTAATACGTTTTAGCAGGAAATCACCCGACATTCCCGTTTTCCCAGCTATCCTGCAGCAATTCCCAGAGAAACTTGTGGGTTGTTTCTGGAAACTGGACTCTTCCTTTCCAGTTTGTCCCATACAAGTTCAATGGGATTGAGGTCTGGACACTGGGCAGGCCAGGTCTTTAGTTTGAGTTGTTGTTCACATTCCTCCTTCACAAGATAGTTCTTGCACAACTTCAAGGTGTGTTTCGGGTCGTTATCTTGCTGAAGAATGAAGGAGTGCCCGATTAGCCATAGTCCAGATGGAAGGTGACCCCAAACTTTTGAACGGTAGTGTATATATATATTGTTTTTGGTTGGGAATTTGGCCAGGACACTGGGTTATCACCCTAGTAGTTTCCTCCTTTGCACAGGTTGGGGGCCCGTTTAAAGTGTGCCGAAAATGCGGTTCAGGTTCCCCCTCAAATCAAGTTTCCATTTTCCATCACACATTTAAGGGTTTCAATGACCTTTTTTTGCGACTGATGGAAAAATGGGACTTTACTTTCCTAACTTAACATGTTTTGTTGCCAGTGCAAATACACATCTCGTGTGTGTGTGTGAGTACAGGCGTGGCAGGTGGCATCAACGGTGATATAAAAAGAATATATAACGTTACATGGAATCAGAAATTTCCATGACGTACAGCTTTTTCATCAACTCTCACACGTTCATATGAGCATGTACGTATGCGCATGTCCTCGCAGACAAATTCACACACACACACACACACACACACACACACACACACACATCTACACCTATATTTCTGTATTTTAAGTGTTGCTCTTATTTTGGCACAGTTATAATACATGTACGGTAACCTCAAATTATTCACACCCTTCATGAAGATGAGCAAAGATGGCTGTATAAAGTAAACAATACAGATAATGAGCAAAAAAAATGGGGAAATGGGCAGGGGATAGCGGAGCGGTCTAACGCACCATATCTTGGCTGGTCCGATATGAGTGTGCACTGCCTGTCAGGGACGCGGTACGAAACCAGACCGGCCCTGGTCGTCAGCCCTGATCGGGGGCGGCGTTTGGCTATCCGCCCCAAGGGGAAGGGGAGGGTGAGCCGGCTCGAGTTCATGGTGAAGCACGTAAGGGAGTCTCCAGAACGTGGTGGAGGCGAATTCCGTCTCAAAGGAAGCAGAGTTTGCTGCCCTCTGAGAATTAGCTTGCCTCGTAGAGACGAGCGGTGAACTCATGTGGGGGGAGGGCAAAATCGAAATAGAGGGAATAATTGGCCACTAAATTGTGAGAAACAAAAACAAATGGGGAAATGATATTCCTTTATATCAACACAATTACTCAGAGAAAAAGATGAACACTTTCATTTTCTCAAAGAAGACCACAATTACTCACATCCCTGTGTTTTTTTTGGCCAAAATGTCTTGATGCTTGCTGGAGTGTGATTCCATTGACCTTAGCAATAGGCCTAGGGCTAGTAGGTACAAAACAAGCCCATAACATCAAAGATTCACCACCACATGTCACTGGAACGGTGAAATATTTCATTTCGCTCGGCTGTCAAAGCTTCAAAGCGGTGGAGGATACCAGCCCTCTGCCAGTCTGTGACCTCTCGGGTCATCGCTGCTCCAGCCACAACTTTATCTTGCCCTCTTAACTCTTAACCCTCTTAAGATAAGCATTGCCTATCTGGAGCCCCAGCTCCTCTCACCCCGGCACCCACACCTTCTTCCAGGGCACATGTGCAAACTGTCACAACGCCTGAGGTGGTGGTGGGACAATGTAACATTTTACATTTACATTTTAAGCATTTAGCAGATGCTCTTATCCAGAGCGACTTACAAGATGTGCATAAATACATAGTTCACGGAAGAGATCAGTGCAGTAATACAGCGATAGACATCATTGCAGGCAGCTGCATACCATACCTGTAACACTGGGAAGGAAAAGGTTAGTAATTCGATTTTTTTAAATGAGGAATAAGCAGGAATACATATACAAAAAGTATTGAACAAGTAGGCAGTGGTGATGACAATTGGCTAGATGTACAGAATTCAGTGGTAGTGGAGTAGGTTTTGAGTCTCTTGCGGAAGATCGCAAGTGATTCCACGGTCCTGACCGATTGCGGAAGGTCATTCCACCAGCGAGGGGTCAGGACAGAGAAGAGGCGAGACCGTGAGGAGCGGCTGCCGGGCGCCCGGAGGGATGGGACAGTCAGTTTGACAGAGGAGGCAGAGCGGAGGGGTCTGGCTGGGGTGTAGGGTGTGATAGAGGAGGGGTCTGGCTGGGGAGGGAGTGATAGAGGAGGGGTCTGGCTGGGCTGTAGGGAGTGATAGAGGAGGCGGAGCGGTGGGGTCTGGCTGGGCTGTAGGGAGTGATAGAGGAGGCGGAGCGGTGGGGTCTGGCTGGGCTGGAGGGAGTGATAGAGGAGGGGTCTGGCTGGGCTGTAGGGAGTGATCGAGGAGGCGGAGCGGTGGGGTCTGGCTGGGCTGGAGGGAGTGATGAGTGTTGGAATGGGGGCGCACAATGGACCGCTGGAGCATCGGCCCAGAAAAGGAGGCGATGCCGACAATGGCACTGACACCAGGACAGATATAGTACGCATGTGGTCAACGGGGATCCACGTGAGCAAGAAGCCAGACGACATCACGCCTTCTGTTGTGTGACCTCCGCTCTCCCTCCGCTGCTAAAGAGACTGCCAGTAACCAAACTGGTTAGTGCACACACACACACACACACACACACACACACACACTCAGAGGTAGAGAAACTAGCAACACCCCCCCCCCCCATCTCCTCCTCAGCACCATTAATCATTAAACGGCATCCTGGAAAGTCATTTTCCCTGAGTGCAGGTCTCCTCGTTGACTGTTGGCTGATACCCACAGACCTGTCTGTCCTGTTACTGTGTCTGAATTATTCATAGAGTAGCCATTCCGTGGACTCCATCGCTCACAGAAGTTCCCCTGAATGGCCTAACCCCCCCCCCCCCTCCCCGACCCCTAGGGCATCCTGCTGAGGGGAATGAGTCTCGGTCCCTCTCCGCCCGTTGCAGTGAATCGAGTGATACTCCTGGCCTTGTTACTCGGTTCATCGCCTGAGGTAGTTTCCCCAACATGGTGGCAACAAACATCTGTACGAGCCACACTTGTCTTCCCTAAACCCTGACATAGCAATGCCAGCAGAAATACTCATCATGAGAGGATCATTTCAAAAAGTGTGGCAATTTGGTCTTTTTCCTTTCTATGCATTCTATGAGTTCTTGCATTCTTGGCATCTGCTTCTGGCTCTCAGGTGGCACTTACATTTACATTTTAGGCATTTAGCAGACGCTCTTATCCAGAGTGACTTACAAGATGTGCATTAATACATGGCAAGATTAATCATAATCCGCGCCAGAGATCAGTGTCGTGATACAGTAATAGACATAATATATTACTGGCAGCTGCAAACCGTACCTGTAACACTGGGAGGGAAAAGTTAGGTGGGTTTTTTCATGTTTTTTTGGAGGGGGACAGTCGTCAACATAGATACATAGTACAAAATGCAGTATTGAACATGAAAGCAGTGGTGATGACAATTAGTGGTAGTGGAGTCTGAAAAGGTGGGTTTTGAGTCTCTTGTCTTGACAGAGAAGAGGCGAGACCGTGAGGAACAGTACCTCTAGCCGCTTGATAAGCCAGCACCAGTGATTTTAATCTGATGCGAGCTGCGATGGGGGGCCAGTACAGAGAGGAGAGTAGAGGGGTGACGTGGGTGAACTTGGGTTGATTGAACACCAGACGTGCAGGAGCATTCTGGACCAGTTGCAGTGGCTTGATGGCACAAGCCGGGAGGCCAGCCAGCAAGGAATTGCAGTAGTCTAGACGTGAGATCACCAGGACCTGGACCAGGAGTTGTGTGGCCTCTTGGGTGAGGAACTGTCAACGGTTGGGTAAGAATCAGCAGGTCTGAGTGATCACCCAAGAAGCACAGCTGGTCGTCCAGGGTCACTCCAAGACTCCTGGCAGACTGGGACGGAGCCACTATGGAGCCTTCCATGGTGATTGACGCATCAATCATCGGGGAGCCCTTCGCTGGGAGGAAGAGCAGCTCTATCTTCCCCAGGTTCAGCTTCAGGTGGTGGGTGGACATCCAGGCAGAGATGTCAACCAGGCATGCAGAGATCCGTGCCGGGACCTGGGTCTCAGATGGAGAGAAGGAGAGAAAGAGTTGTGTGTCATCGGCATAACAGTGATAAGAAAAGCCATGAGCAGATATAACAGAACCAAGTGACTTGGTGTACAGAGAAGAGACAGGGACGGGGCCTAGCCCTGCGGGCCCTACAGAGGGTGTGGGGAGAGGAGAGGGATCCTGTCCAGGCCACCTGGTAGGACCGGTCAGCCAGGTAGGACTTGAACCATGTCAATGCAGATCCAGAGATTCCCATCTCGACGAGAGATGAGAGCAGGATCTGGTGGTCCACGGTCAAGGAGGAGGAGGGCGGAGCTAAGGGATTGGGACTTAGCCCTGTGAAAAGCCTCAGTGACCGCAAGGAGAGCAGTCTCTGTGGAGTGGCCTGCTCTGAACCCAGATTGGTTAGGATCAAGCAGGTCATTCTGTAGGAGATGAGCAGACAGTTAGTTATAGACAGCCCGCTCCAGTGTTTTGGAGAGGAATGGGAGGAGAGAGACAGGTCGGCAGTTGGAAATGACAGCAGGATTCAGAGAGGGTTTTTTGAGGAGGGGGACAACATGGGCGCTTTTGAGGGGAGAGGGAAGTTGATAACATTGGAAACAAAGGGGAGAATGTCCATAGCAATGGACTGGAAGAGGGGGGAAGGAATGGGATCGAGAGGGCAGGTGGTGGGATGGTGGGAGTGAACAAGTTGAAGGATGTCCGAGTCAGGGAGGGGCGAGAAGGAGGACAGAGGGGTGAGAGGTTTAGGTAGCGAGATGGGTGAGGGAGAGGATGCAGGGTAGGAGTTGCGAATGTCATCGACTTCTTCGTGCGGTTAGAAAGAAGGGTGGGGGGGGGAGAGGGGTGAGGAGAGAGGAAAACGTAGAGTAGAGTTTGCGAGGATTAGAAGCAGAAGATTGAATCTTGGAAAGGAAAAATTCAGATTTAGCAGAGGAGAGATTAGAGGAAAAGGTACCCAGGAGTGTGTGGAAGTTAATCAGGGCCACAGGAGATTTGGATTTTCTCCATTTCCTTTCTTCTGCTCGCAGTTTGAGTCGGTCAGCCCAAATGGAGTCAGTTAGCCAGGGGGTGGGGGGTTGGAGAAGAGCAGGTTTAGTGGATAGAGGACAGAGTGAATCAAAGGAGGAAGAGAGAGAGGAAAGTAGGTTGAGTGAGGTCTGCTCAACTCCTTAGAGGGCAAGGTAAATGGCAACAAATACAATGCCATTCGTACTAAGCATTTCTATCCTGATGGGAGTGGTCTCTTCCAGGATGGCAGTGCCCCCATCCACAGGGCACGAGTGCTCACTGAATGGTTTGATGAGCATAACAATGATGTAAACCATATGCCATGGCTGTCTCAGTCACCAGATCTCAACCCAACTGAACACTTATGGCAGATGTTTTCACATCAGATGCAGATGTGAAAGATAGTGTTTTCCACCACCATCAACAAAACATCAAATGATGGAATTTTGCATGGAAGAATGGTGTTGCATCCCTCCAATAGAGTTCCAGACACTTGTAGAATCTATGCCAAGGTGCATTGAAGCTGTTCTGGCACCTCATGGTGGCCCAACGCCCTATTAAGACACTTTATAGAACTCCTTTACTTTGGCAGTTACCCGTAGAGTTGACGTCTAATATTTTGACTAATATTCATCCACCAGTTTGCTCTGCCTATCAAATAATGTGGCAATTTAATTGATAATTGGTATCATAGGTAATTATTGCATTTAATTAAATAATTACCTATAATTGGCATCATAGGTAATTATTACATTTAATCAAATCAAATATTTCTCATGCATGATAAGGGAGGGGATTCAGCACGTAACACCACTTGTGTTCAGTATGAACTTTAAGAACTTTAAGAGTGCTGAACTTTAAAGGGCATTTGAATATGAAGACTACTTTATCCAGAATTTGATATTTTTAGCAAATTCTCACCTGCCCGACACTACCAGTATTGCTTATTTTCTACAGCCTTCTTTGCCTAAGGGGGTGAATCATTGTGGAGGGTACCGTTTGTGTGGGTATATGCAGTTGTCACAAGGTGTGGAGTAATTTGTTGATTTGTGGAGGGGGTGGGGGAGGGGGGCCTGACAGCTCTTTCACATTAGCAACTCCTAGAAAATGCATCACAGCAGATTTAGCACTTCATAGGTGAATCAAATTGTTTTAAGAATCCATTTTCCGTAGATTTTTAAAAAAATGACGTTTTTTGTGTGCGTGTCCCATCTCTGACACCAGTACACGATGGCGTGAAATATTCCATAATATCAGGCCTCTGCCAGGTAAACGCCCACGCCAGCCTGCTTTAAATGTAGATATTTTGGGGAAGGTGATGACCAGCTGCCTGAGCCTATGAGGGTTCGACTGGATTATGTGGAATAATGAGCTCATTCAAGTGTGACGGCAAGCCAGCCCATTTAGTGCGAGGTGAGGAAGGACTGAAATCTTCGGGAGTCTGCTTTGTATTTAATGAGAAGCCTGTCAAGAGAGGCCAGGTCAAACGATGAGGTCTTTTTATATTATTTTTGTCACAATTCTCCCAGTGGCAGACTAATTGCAGAGCGATTCAGCTTTGAGGATGCAAAGCCCTTGATGGGGTTTTCTTCACCTTTGAGCGATGGAAACATTGCAAGACAAAGATTCTTCCTTAAGATAAGGGGAAGGGGGGAGGGAGGGGGTAGGTGCACTCTGGAAATCCATCTATCAAATCTAGAGGATGATCTGCGTCTGATATTACACCGAGATCTCTCACTGCTGTCCTTAAATAGATGTGTACTCTGTGAGAAAAAGAAAAGGCTTCCATATTAAACACAAACTGAAAATCCCATCATAGAAAACACTCAGCGCCAAGAATCATAATTTCTGTTTTTGCAGTTTGGAGAAATTGTAGTCATCAATTGTAGTTTGTAATGTCATTAAGGCACACTAGTAATCTCTGGCAGAGCGGGCTGATTACATTCAGACACTAAGCATCATATCATCTGCATGGCAGTGGAAACGTAACACCGCACTTTCAAAATAACCGGTAAAGAGGCAACGCGTGGGCTCCTGAGTGGCTCATGCTGTTACGGCAGTGTGTGGATGAGCCCCACGGTCTGGTGTTGAATACAGACTGTGCCAGTGCCAACTGTGACCAGCAGCCCTGCAGGGCAATGCATAATTGGCGGTGCCGTCATCCAGGGAGTAAGGGATTTAGCATCTTCCTGCGACTCATGTCTGTGCAAGCTTAACTTGTAGGCTGCACTGTGGTGAGCATGTGTGGCTTAGGCACGTGATTGGGCATTCCAAATTGGGGGAAAAGGTGGAATTTTTGTGTTTTGTATTTGTAAAGCAGCAGTGTGCTGAGTGGATGTCTGAGGCCCATAAGCTGAGGCCTGTGGGACTCCATATTTCACTTCACAGGGATCAAAGGGAACCTGAGCTTTGATCTGTGCAAACTTAAAACCATCTGGTGGGAATGATGCAAGAACTACCAGAGGGAATCTCCCACTTAGCAAGCCAACTGGACATTGTTATCGATTCAAGTCTTGACCAGCGGTACAGTATGCTGCAATGAATCCCAAAGAACATAGCCTCAGCCACAAGACAAAAAACATTTTTAATTGCCACAAGAAGCACTGCACTATGGCCCATCGAAAGGGTGAGGACTTGCACAAGTAAATGATGTGCCATCACTTTGCATGATTTTGATTTATTTTTGATTTCTTAAATGACAAATGTTTGGCCTCATCTCAACTAAAAAAACTTTGAGTATACAGTATACCATGCATTAATGTACATCTTGTAAAAGAACAGCACTCAGATGAGTGGATAAGAGCATCTGCTAAATGCTTAAAATGTAAATGTAAAATGAGTGCGGACCTTTTACGAATGTAGTTAATTATTCTAATCTATTCACCTTTAAAACTGAAGTGCATAAAAAAAGAGCACAATCCCTTCATATATTTGTTAAGTACTTGCAAGTAGCCTCCCTGAAAATGCAGTCTCTGATTGGGAATTACTCTAAATATCTCACACTTGTGGTGACTTTGTAGCATTGGTGTCTAAAAGGTTGCCATCAGCATGTGACACCATTTCAATCATGAGGTTATTCTGCTGACATACATTCACAGTTGACATTTTAGGCATTTAGCAGACGCTCTTATCCAGAGCGACTTACAAAAAGTAATTCCGGACAAGATATTACATATTTACCTCATCTGAGTGCTGTTCTTTTATGAATGTTTTAAAAAAAAATTGGAAATATGTTATTCTCAGTGTTTCCTGGATCTTTTCTTTTTATACCCAACTCATGATTGTTTTTTCTCCCAGTTTTAAATTCCCAACTGTATCAGCCAGCGGCCCGCATTGCTCCAACATCCTTTATAACGTGCACTGTTGTCAGGCACTTCTTTTCACTCTGACAGTCCTCCAGCTGAGCCGAGCGCTTGCTGACGATTGGACAACGCGATGGCTCAGGCAGACTGAAGGTGCCAAAAGTTGCCGTTGAGCAACGAGGTCGGAAATATCCTCACCCCGGCGGTGCTATGGCCAATTATGCGCCATCACGCTGTTTGATGTCACGGCTCTCACATGGTTGGTCAGGATTCGATTCACATCGCCACGCTAAGACAAGGCTCCCCAGCTGAGACTGCCACTGGAGCCCCTAAATTTGGCTTGAACAGCCATTATGACAGCACTTTTGAAGATGTCAGGCACCTGCACTTTCACTGGAAAGAGAAGCATTGACGACATTTGTGTAACAGGAACAGTAGCAGTTCCTCTACATGCCTCCTGGGAATGACATTTTGAAGTCAATTACTTTTGGTAGTTAGCGTGTAGAGACCAATTGTTCTACACTGTGTACCTTGCATAATTGGAACATGGGGACGTTGGTAATGAAATTGGGTATTTCATGCTTTATAGACTCATTTAGAAAGGCCCAAGGTACTCCTTCGATCAAAAGGCATGTACATGCGGAACTGCTGGGATTTACTGCCTGAAATTCACACAACAATCATGACACAATCCTGGCATTTTGGAGAATTCAAGGTTCCCACTCGAAACAGTTATATTTTCCATGACTTTTAAATGACATTTCAAGGATGAATGTATTTTTAATGCTTCCATGTTCCGTTTGACAGCTTTCAGTTTGAGCCAATGGGGGATATTCTTCGATGTAATATACAAAATATGTTGCGTCAACCTGGATGCACAAACTCGCGGATACTCTAGACCAGGGGTGTCCAATCTTATCCGAGAAGGGCCGGTGTGGGTGCGGGCTTTTGTTATATCCCAGCACTAACAACACCTGATTCAACTAATTCACCAATCACGGTCTACAATCAAGACCTTGATTAGTTGAATCAGATGTTTAGTGCTGGGCTAGAACAAAAGCCTGCACCCACACTGGCCCTTCTCAGATAAGATTGGACACCCCCCGCTCTAGACCATGGCTCCCCAGCCCTAGCCCTGGAGTTCCACACGGGCTGTCGGTTCCCATTGTTACTCAGCACTTAATTTATCAACGAAAGCAGTCGATTATACAGTCAAGTCATCTCACTGGGTTTCTTGGGTATGAGTTGGTGCTGATTTTGAAGGTGAAAACAGAAACAAGCATACCCTGTGGTCCTCCAGGACCAGGGTTGGAGACAACTGGTCTAGACATTGGCTGTGTCCCGATGCTCTTTCCTCTTTCCTCCTCCTCCTTGTCATTTTCATGAAACGTCAGAAGGAGACGATGGTAGGAGACAAGGGTAAAGACGAGGAGATGAGCAGCAACATGAGCAACACGCACCACCACCGTGACACCTACACATCGCCACTGTGTGATATAACATACACCCCCACCTTGACAAATCAAGCCTCGATAACACAGGGATTCAGTTAACTCGCGGTGGTGGAGTTGACACACATTTTTTTTTTAAGTGCATTGAAAGCGCACAATCAGTCATCGTTAAATGGGTGGCACTCAAGCACAGACATGTTATTTTGTTGATTGGGGCAGCTGTGCACTCAGCGAAAAAAAGTCTAAAAGAAGAAACATGCTCATCCAATCGAGAATTGAAACGCAATGGGAAGAATTCGAAAGGGAGCAAAACAAGTAGAACCAGATGATGATTCGCTCCTTTACGCACAAGGTATAGACCGTGGTAGGAGGCTTGATAGGAAAGGCCAGAAATCAGTGGGTTACTGCGACATTAAGAAAGCTGTGCACTAATGACTCGTTTACCATACACAGCATGACGCCAATCGATCTGACCTTTCAGGTCCCAAAAGCAAAGCCAAGGAAACTAATGAGTGACTTTTCCAGAAATTATGATAAGCGACAGTCCTCCAATTGCACTTTGTTAACAAAACAGCAAAAGGTAGAGAGCTATAATAATGCATTGCATTTATCTGCAGTTAAATGTGTGTAGTGTTGCTAGTGGGCTATACTTTATCTTAGGTCATTTTCACTTTTAGAAGATAATACTTTGACTCCAATTAGTTTGTCTGCAATGAAAGTTAGAAAGGTTTTTTGCTGAATGTAATATCCTAAAGTTATAGGTTACACAGTATTTCATACAACACGTTTTATTACATTTATTAATGTAGGTTATTAAACCTATTTTATTAACTTTTTTTCCAGACTTTTAATCATTTAGGGGATTGTGTTTCAGGAAATGACATAACAATAAGATAAGATGACTTTTATTAATCCGCTGGGGGATTTGGTTTGTCACAGCAGCAATGATACAGGAGGCAGGGAACACACAAGATGGACATCACAGTATACTGAATAATAAATACAAGATAAATATATTTAAAAACCAGAGTAAAAACCTAGCAGGGACATACAGAACATCCCAGATGCTAAAATACAAGAATTACATTTTTTTAAAATAACAAAACAACCCCTCATACTGGAGGTAGTGCAAATCCCCAGATAGACAGCGCATACCAGTGAAATGACTAAGAAAACAAGCATTAGAGCAGTTCTTACAAACCAAATGAGGATGACTCACGGCAGGCTCTGCTCTGGGTACAGCCTAGGCTCCTAATCAGTTCTAATCCCTCAAATTGCTCCATGGCAATTGCAATTCATATTTTTACATTTAAATTTTTGATTTAGATACTGTCAGCTAGCCAATGTTAGCTAATGAGTGAAGAGAAACTGGCTACTAACTTCAGCTGTGAAACCAGCGAAGACTAGCTAGTTACCTAGCCAGATCGACATGCCAGTGTGTATTATTGTGCCAATGCACTCGAACAAGGTAGCAAGCTCAGAGCTTAGCTAGCTAAGTGATTGGTATGTACTGTCCGATCTCCATCACCACTAAGTTACAAAGAGGAAATGAGTTTGCCTAGCAACATTTATTGCTCACAGCAATTGCTATATGAACAACCCAAAACACATACATCTATTATGACTAAATAAACAGTACAAATGTCTATCTTTTACAAGAAACAACCTAAGCTGGTAAACTGACTAACCTAACTTGGTTAGCTGCTAACAACATTTTTGAACTGCTAGTGCTCAGCGTGGGAGTGTAAATGTTGTTGAAAGCAAGTTACAAGGTTCCCATAACAGCACTTTAGTGGGCTGCCATTTTGGCTCTAAATAAAGGATCTTGATGGCTTTGTTTGTTCCAATGGCTTCCAGTTTCCAGCATTTGTGTACTGAAGTACACCTTGCTAATACACAAGCTAACATTTCACCATTCATTTTGAACAGAGCTTTGTTTCCAAAAACCTCAGTTGTCGGTGCACTTAGCCGTCTGACATGTTACGGTTTGGTAAGAAACTGTCTACTGCTGTAAAAAGATGGAATAGCACAAAATAATTCTCACACAATGCTAATGATGGTCACTTTTCTTTTTAATAAAAACTAGTGAACAGATCATCTGTATGAAAATGCAAGGATGAGCTTGAAGAGTATTTGCCCTTTGGCAAAATATATAATCAACATTGGCGCTGGAATGGAGTAAGGAGGAAACCAGTGATTTTCAGATTTCAGTTGTGCAATATGATGGGAACTCAGAGCTTTCACATTAACACAAGTTGGAGAAGTACAGTAATGTGGAATGAGTGGATCCTGTGCTGTGATTCTTATAAATAAATGCATTCTATTTTCATAAATGTAGGACGATGAGGTGCCAGCACAGTTGAGTACAGACCCAGGGGCAGGACAGGAGAGTTTCCACTGGCTGTTACTTATTGAGACTGATGCCACATAAATAGGTGAAATAAAATAGTGTACTAAAGACAAAATGTTTATTTACACCTCATATGATTAAGATATTCCAATGTCACAGGCGGTTACCCCATTTTCCTCTAAATTCTGTTAACAGCTCATAAATTACAGCGTAGCAGTGTGTAACCCAAATTGACACAACACATTTAAGTTATCTCAGATTTAAATTAATTAAATCATGCATTGACATAAATTATAAGACAACGTTTGCCCATATGAGGTTTTATTTTCTCTGTTGTACTGCTCAGAAAACTGTTTCTCTGTTGTACTGCTCAGAAATCTTAAACTACTGCTCAGATGCAGTATATTTAAGCCTCATCATGTAACATTTCTTTAGGGGATAACCCGTTTTGGATCAGCCACCCCCCAATATTCAACACAAATATAGTCATGTGCCTAGAACTCACCCCAACAGCTGCAACTAATCCGTGGTGGTGTACAAGCGATGACCTTGAAGTCATACGCTGAGAAGTGCCACTTGTTACGACCCTCTGCTTTGACCCCATGACATGCGCAGTACAGGTCTGTCTGACAAAATGGTCTAACAAATGATGTGTGTACACTACCGGTCAAAAGTTTTAGAACTCCCCCATTTTCCAGTTTTTACTGAAATTTAAGCAGTTCGAGTCCAGTTAAATGGTACAAAGGTAAGCGGTAAACTGCCAGAGGTTTAAAAAAAGAAGTTTAAAAATGAATGTAAATTTCAGAGTTATAAAAAAAAAAAAGGCCCTACACCATCAATAGGCACTTGGAGACTGGAGGAAACTCTGACAGGAAGAGGTCTGGCAGACCCAAAGCCACAACAAAATCAGAAGACAAGTTTCTGAGAGTCAACAGTTTGCGTGATAGGCGGCTCACAGGACAACAGCTTCAAGCACAGCTTAACACTGGTTGAAGTAAGGAAGTCCCAGTTTCAACTGTGAAGAGAAGACTTCGAGCTGCAGGTTTGACAGGTCGAGTGGCAGTAAGAAAGCCATTGCTAAGATGGCAAAATAAGAAAAAGAGGCTTGCCTGGGCCCTGAAGCAGTGGACTACTGAAGACTGGAAGAAGGTCTTATGGACCGAGGAATCAAAATCTTGAAATCTTGAAATTTTGAAAGGTTTTTGTAGGCCGTCGAGTAGGCGAAAGGATGGTTCCTCAGTGTGTGACACCAACTGTCAAACATGGGGGAGGAAGCGTGATGGTCTGGGGCTCTTTCACTGGATCCAGAGTCGGCGACTTGCAGAGTGACTGTTAACCCACGTTAACCCATTACTTGTTCCCTGAAAAGGGTCTTTTTTTATAGCTCTGAAATGTACATTATTTTTCAGTTTTTGCTAACCTAAACTTTTGTAAATTATTTTTTTACCTCTGGCAGTTTACCGCTTACCTTTGTACCATTTCAGGTTATTCACTGCTTAAATTTCAGTAAAAACTGGAAAATGGGGGAGTTCTAAAACCTTTGACTATCAACAGCCCTCCGCCCCTGAAATATGCAGAACAACCTTCATTTTAAATTATATTAACTTACAATTCAGACTGAATATGCACACGCTTGGCTCTTATAATATGCACATGACCTTCACTTCAAACTATGAACTTAAAATCCTGAATGAATATGCTTACTTTGGACTTAATACCGTTGGGGCACTGCAATAGCTTGCTGACGCGTGCTCAAGCAAAGTCTTGAACGCAAAATAAATCGAGAGCGTGCACAACAACAAGACAGTGATAGTGGAAAATAGCAAATACTGAGGCCAGTTCATTTTAACAGGAGTCTATGAGTTAAATTAATATGCTTTTTTTTAAATGCCAAATTAATACGGAAAAAATAACCATGACCTATATGGAATATAACCATTAACGTTAGTCGAGAGATACTGTTACTGTTAGTTGTAACAAAACCTCACCATGGAGGAAGTAGATAGGTGTGAACAATAATTCAAGTCCCAGGCAATCAGACTGTTATAGTTTATTACAACCAAATACAGTTACTCCTCACTTAACGACCTACCTGTTTAACGACCGCGCGGATTTACGACCAGCTCTGACCAGTCGGTACTGTACGCTGTACGAGAACTTTGGTCGTGGAAACGGCAGCGCGGCGTCTCAGCGTCAAGCATCTCATCTCGCATCACCCTTTCTCAGTCTCGGTCTCAGTCTCGTTCCCGCAGTCGGTCAGTATTCACTACACTAGCGTTCGCTATCTCCAAGACTACATATTTTGTCTATACATTTTCGCTGATTGTATTTTTATGTTCTGTAATATGTAAGAGTTATGCTAATAAAAACAAAGTTATCAAGTTGGAGTTTCCTTTAGGCCATTTCTTTATTCAGAATAAATAAAAACGATTACCTGTATTTACAGTATGCAAACCTAAGTAATGTATATTAGAGCTGATTTCCTCTATTCTGTTTATTACAGTATACAGTACACTACTGTATAAACATTAAAAAATATACTAAAAATGTTATAAATGGTGCAAGGGTGACATTAAAACAATGTCTAAAGACAGTTGACACAAACCCACTAACAGTTCAGTATGCTTGAAATATTGGTAAGGGGTGGCTCCTCGCTTATCGACCAATTCGTTTAACGACCTAGTCGAACGGAACTCGACGTTAAGTGAGGAGTACATGTAGGCCTATAGCAAAAGACACGACCATTCTAGCCCTGCCTGTAATGATGCCACACAAATAAACAAATCATCAAATGAAGATGCACACAGTTAACTCTTTACAGTTTTTCAATTATACTAGATACATTTATTACCTCAATTACACAGGCCGGTAGTGGCTTATTAACATAAGAATACACAAAGATGAGAGCTGGCCGTTCAGCCCATCTAGGCTCGTCATGTCCTAATCTAAAGAGTATCTAGTACTGCATCTAGCCTGGACTTGAATAGCCCAAGTGTTTCTGCCTCTACTACCCGACCTGGCATCACTTTATATACAAAACAATACTAGGCAAGACACCATGCTACCTCACTTCTCTCCTCCATATAGCCTACAATGCACACAACACTAGGTCAAGTGAGTACATCAAGCTTTCCATCCCCAGCTCAGCCAGATACAGAACTGACTTCGGCCGCACCTCCTTCCGCTTTGCAGCAGCAAATGACTGGAACACTTGCCAAAGCACTCTTAAACTCGCAACCTTGACATCACTTTCCATCTTCAAGCAGAAACTCAATCAATTCTTTGTTGACTGCTGTACCTGCTGATTAGCTCCGGATCTCACACACACACACACACACACACACACACACACACACACACACACACACACACACACACACACACACACTACCCCCCTCTACAGTTTAGTAGTAGTGTAGTACCTCCCAGCCCTCTCTTCACATTTCAGCTTTCCACTGCTTCCCCATGACTTAGTTACGTGCCCCATATGATCAGTGGATTCCTGCTTTTGTACATTCTGTGTATATTTGTACATATGTTGTTACTTGTTTATATGTTTATTCGTTGTTGTTTTTTATTTTGTTATTTACTAGACTATGACAAAGTAGCTATTCTTACCTGGCCCTTCTTGGCCAGATCATGAGAGTCTACATTGCCCTATAGGTGTGAGTGTGTGAGTGAATGGTGTATGTACCCAGGTATGTACCCAGGCCGCCATTGTAAATAAGAACTTGTTCTTAATGGCTTGCCTAGTTAAATAAAGGTTAAATAAAAATAAATAAAAAGACCTGGCAAGCTGCTCCAGGCATTGACAACTCTCTACCTAACAAACTCTACCTACCTACCTTTCTGTGAGCCTGATGCAGCTAGTGATAGGGACTGGCCATTGACCCAGGCCACGGGCTAATCTTCACCCGGAACCAAATATACATGTATTAACTCTAACCTAATCGAAATGCAAATTTATAGCTATGCTTCTGAGACAGTACGGATGTATAAAACATATCTAGGCAAGAAGAAAGTCAGTAGGCTACATGGATTAGCCTGCATTTAATACTGCGTATTGGGATAGTTCTACACTGGCGCAATTACAATATTGAATATACAACTCTTAGCTGTAGTCTAGATACAATACAAAAATAAACTAGAGTGGGAGAGAGTATGGCTCAAGGGGGAACACAGGTCTGCAAGGCGATAGCCGCGCTCTGGAATGGTCTGGGCGGCTGCAGGCGGTGTGTGGGAAGTGCTCACAGGAAATGCAGAACGTGTCTCTGAGCACAACGCAGTTCTTCAGATCGAAGCCCCAACAGTTCTTTCAAACATCCTTTAACGAGGAAGCAGCACAAGCGCTGGCTCAGTGGAGGCTAGGGTGGCAGTGTAGTGGTTAGGGAACTGGGCTTGTAACTCAGATGTTGCTGGTTCAATTCCCAGGTGGGGGCACTGCCGTTGTACCCTTGAGCTAAAGGTACTTGACTTGAATTGCTTCAGTAAAATATCCAGCTGTATGAATGGATTGTATGTAAGGAAATGTAAACTGTGTAAGTCGCTCTGGATAAGAGAGTCTGATAAATGCCTAAAATGTAATATGTAAAATGTAAAATGTAGCTACCCGTGTTCCTTGCTCTCGTCCGGTTTGTCCTTGCACCAAACAATAGAACCTGCACAAAAACAACACACATATTTTTTTAATTGGTCCTCCTGCTCCGTCTCGCTCGTGCGCAGTCAGTCTGAACAGTTGCGTTAATTAAACTATCCGTGCGTGGCAGGTAGACCCCGTTAATAGGGCGGTCATTTCCAAAACCCCAGGGTGGAGGACACTTCAGGCAGCTGTAATTTAACAGGTAATTACATGACCAATTTAAAAACCATAACCTATAGTCTTAAGACTCCACTACCACTGAACACTGTCCATCTAGTCAATCTGTCGTCATCACTGTTTACTTGTTCTACACTGTACAAAAAAAACACTAACCTTTTCTTTCCCAGTGTTACAGGTATGATACGCAGACGCCTGCAATGATGTCTATTGCTGTATTCCTGCACTGATCTTGTGTGCCAACTATGATTGTTCCTACCATGTATTAATGCACATCTTGTAAGTCGCTCTGGATAAGAGCGTCTGCTCAATGCTTAAAATGTAAAATGTAATGTAAATCTATACAGACTGAGATTGAAAATGTCTAGGTAGTCTATTCACAATAGCATGTCGTTCGATAGCACTCTTTCCTTGGCTACTGACGACCACCTCACTCCGACACGTTGTACAGAAGGCACGATAATCGTCTTTTCTGCTTTTAGAAATAAATCTGTGCTCTTTTGACCACTCTGGGTTCTATGAAGTCTTCCTTTCTGCATTTTTCAGGGCTGGCTATAATAGCACTGAACACTCTCCGATAGCACTTAAAGAGAAATCACGTGGCTTGCCGCTCGTGCCCACAGTGTACGTAAGAACGTCATATTAAAGCGTGGTATTTGTTGACATTTATTAGACCAACGACACAGGCGATTCGTTATTTGACAAATACATAAACCAATAAGAAGCACCAGTTAGAATCTTCAAACAGTGATTTAATGAAGAATTGAGTGCTTTTCTCATCTAGACCTCAAAAGGAGGACAAATGGGTGTCCGGCAGAGGATGGTGCCGGACAGAAGGAGAGAGCGCTTGAAAACCGGACTGTCCGCCATAATGCCAGATGGATGGCCACCCTACCCGTTCATCACAGTTCAATCAGTCAATCTTTATTTTTGTATAGCGCCATTTACAAACAGGTTGTCACACAGCGCTTCACAATTGCCATTTTCCAGAGGGAATCAAAAAAACAGAAAACCATTGGAGCCAATGTGGGAGACTGGAAAATGATTCCCTGACCCCTTAAAAGGCGGTCGAGATGAACTCCTGGAAAATGGTGGGATACAGAGAAAAACAAAACAAATAGTCCTCGAGGCTCATGAGGCTTAACAGTTGCATGAAAGCTGCTTGAGGGTTATCACTAGTGCCATCTATCGGTAACTAACCTAGCTAGCATCGATGACTAGCTTGGCAGATAGCCCAAGATGGAAGTTAGTTAGATAGAGGTTGGTTATTTTAACCATTGGTAATTCTAAAACGTGCTAAATTGTTTAAATAATCAATTATGATCAGATCGATAACGTTACTTACTTCCAGATTGGATATTTATGTTTGTTCTGACTTGTTCCCATTGTCAGATTTAACATTTGTCAAGACATTTCCCTTATCCTCCACCCCGTGTCTACCTCTGACGCATTGGGATGTAGATGATGACAAGAAGATGAGAGTAGCCTAGTGAACGAGACAAGGTAAAAAGGGAAGAAGGAAAAAGTATTGGGAAGCAGCCGTTGGCTTTTGGTTGTGTTGGCTGGCCTTTAGTTTAGGTTACATGCCAGTGAATGAGCAAATGTTAGCACACTGACATTATTAGATTTGATAGCCAGTTATATTGTGTTAGTTGGCAAGAAATGTTATTTTTTTGTTAATAATTAAGTCTGGTATTGCATGCTTGATAGATTTAGTTAAGGTTGTCCTGCCATGGTTTTGTTCTATTGGTATTTGAGAGGTTGATAGTGTGTCATAAGGCCAAACTACAGTGAAACATGACAATTCACAGGCCATAGCTGTTCAAAGATGATCATGCAGTCACAAGCAGGCACACTTACTGTCTCCCTCAAACACTGTACACTGAATGACTCAAAGGCAATGAAATGTATTTTCAGGAGTTTATTGTTTTCTTCAAAATGTACATTTTATTTTAAACAAAAGTACAAAACAAAAGTCAGTATTTACAATACTTATATGGCCTTCTCACTTCACCCTCTTTGGTTTCACTGCTGACCTGATGACTTAAATCGATTGAAAAAAGAAACGATTCATGAACACAATGATGGTTGCACATTCCCCCCAGAACCTCATCAGCAACACGTCCTTCAACGAAACCCAGAAAACAAAAAAAGCGACAAAGAAGAAAATTGGCTCACATGACATAATACAGCGTATTGAAAATAGTCCAAGGCATTGAACTACTGTACACTACCTTCTCAAACAGCTGAAGTAATAGGCTTTGAAACAACACAGTCGGAAAGGGCATAATTGACTATATCTAACGGTAGCGCATAAGGTGTGTCATACAGTATAAACAGAGCAACAAAAAAAATAAAAAAAAGTCTGCATACGCACCCGCCGTATTTACAAGTACAGTGAACCTCCTCAAACTACAGTGAGCACACGTTTGCTTTAACAGTGTTGCCGCCTGACTGACAAACCAGGCAAAGATACCAGAGGGGTGCCGACGGACAAAATGAAATCCAACACTGTTTATTTCAGCTTGTTTTTTTGTTTTTTTGAGTCATTAAATATTCCTCATTATCGTGGTGATGGAACGAGAGTCCAGAAGTATAAGACTAAGCAGTGTAACTTTCCCAAAGACCGGCAAACCAAGAAAGAGGGTGGTGCAGCATTCCGCTCACAATTTTACAAACTCCCAATCATTTAATGTTATGGAAAACAACAAAATCCCAGATGCTGTACTCCACCCTTCCCCAGAGGGAGACCACCCAAATAATCAATGTTAAAACGATATTTCAAACAAAAAACAATAGATGCAAAAAATTATTCTTGAGGTGTAGTGTAGTAGAGTAACAGCAGTGAAGTATCTTCAAGCGAACACACCCACAGATTCACAATAACAAGCATAGATTCTTCCCAAAATTGTCCAATTAGTTCTTGGCGTACAGCAATCCTACCAGAGAGCAGAAGAAATGCACTATACTTGCCCATGAAACCACCAGCTATGTATATTTATTTTGTCCTAAATAGTGTACAGTGAATTGACAATTTTTACTCAAAGGAGAGAAAAGGAAAAAAAAAAAAGAAAGAAAAAAAAGACAGTGAAGAAATAGCAGACCTATTTAACGGAGTACGAAAGCGCATTCACCAGGAACACAAAACGAGGATAAAGAAGTCTTCAGTGCAGACTTGAAATAAAAATCCATATACAGCACATTCTTTCATTTTAATCTTTTTTTTTTCTGTGATGGTGGGAGAGTAATTATGTACATCTCAGGATTTTGGGAGAGAACTCTGCTGGTCAAGTCGCACAGTAAAAGCCTGATAGATGTCATGTATGTTCCAGAAAGAAAAGGCTCTTTGATGTCTCCTTTTTGTTATTTTTTTCTTTTTCTTTTTCTTTTTCCCCTCAAACAGCAAGACGATGCACAACGGTTGCTCATTACTGTTTCTTCCCTACGATAAAAGGAAATACAAGAAACAGGAGATCAGTATTTCACAAATCCTTTTAAAGACCATAAAACATTTTCTAACATCATTACTAATTTCCACAAGTTTCACAAAGCAATTTCAGACTAATATTACATTAAAGAATGGTTAATGGTAAATGGTTAACCCGGACTTTAAGATTTGAGATGGGGGGGAAAGCCTCACCTTCCTCGTCCCTAAAACGGTCCCTCGTTCCGCTTCCTCTACACCTCCGCTTTGTGGTTGTTCTCCTCCAGTTTCTTGCTCTCCTCCGAAGTCCCAGCTTCCTTCTCCCCTGTCTTCCAGGTACCTTGTCTGAAACAAAAGTCACCCAATTGAATATATATATATTTAAAGAAAAGAAAAAAGGATTTTACTGTACGTCTGTGCTTGTAACATCGCGCCATTGGCTGCAAGGGAAATCTCGTTTAAATCAAATCATTTAAATCAAATCGTTATTCCGTTTAGCCTGTGACAACAAGCAGGTTTTATAATAATAGACAGTTCTTTTTTCATTTTGTTTTAACTATACGTTCAGTGGGTTTCCCCAGGGTACGTACTTCCTGACATGGACCTATTGAGTCGAAACAGAAAATGACAGCCTATTCGGACAGGGTCAGACAGCTGGACGGACCACACTGCTGACAACGGTGGGCCGAACATTTGAACGATCCCCAGGCATATCACATAGGTTAACCACAGTCCACACCCTGCACAAGCCCACAATTATCAGGCATAAGCCAGAAAAAATAAAATACCGTTAAAATAAAATAAAATATTATAATAATGTTTTTTAATTGTGTATTTTTTACTGGAAAAACATCTGAGGCGGTGGCATTTCCGAAGCAGTGCCTAGCAACGGGACAGCAGGGTGAAATCAATCACTTGTTCCCTGATGAATTTGTGGTGGGATAACACCTTAAATAGGTTTACTTGGTGTTCTGTAGATAAAACTATGCAGTAAAACTACATACGGCTTGGGACCTTTGCACCTGCTGTTTTCTTTTTCCAGCTTTCACTTATTTAGGTTTATTCTTGGGGGAAATGGAAACGACTTGCTATTCAACCTCAATGGAGGTTTTCAACATTCTTAAAATGAGAAAATAACAGCAATTTACAGCTTTAACACCACTTAATTGCAGTTTGCCTTGATGCATATTGAGCCACAACACTTTGCGGGAAGTGTGGATAGTCTTTAATGCTGCAGTGTTTACATGTTAGTACTGCAAAATGGTTTGGTTGAGGGCTCTGCAAAGTCTCCCTTAATCCACTCAATGTCTCAATTAGTTCTCAAATATGCCGTTTAGCAGACGCTTTTATCCAACGCGACTTGCAGTAGTGAATGCATACATTTTTCAGCATATATGGCCCCCAGTGGGAGTCGAACCCACAACCTAAGTGTTGTCAGAACCATGCTCTACCTACTGAGCCACACAGAACCACAGAACATATAATAATATATATATATATATATATATATATAAAAACCAATGTTAACCCCAGTTTTCACTGTTCTCCCTTTTGACCAATGAATGACCAATTGTATTTGTAGGCCCTTTGCATCACCGTGACACCCTCACTCAATGTGGTGTGGTGTGCAGAAGCAGACACTTTGTTTCACTGCATGAGGAGTGCATTTCCTGTGCAGATGGGCCAGACACACTGCAGGCGCCCAGGGGGCCAGAGCAGGCCCTCAGAGAGACAGAGACTTTGCTGACTGAAACATTCCTCAGATCATGCAATGGCAGATTATGCGCCACTCTGGTACCGTACCAGACCTGGAAACCAGAAACCAGGCTTGGGATCAATCCCATTTCAATTCTGTCAATTCAGGAAGGTAAATGAAATTCAGTCAATCCATTGAAAACATAGGCATTTTTCAATTCGTGAATTGAATTTCAACCAATTTCCAGAACTGACTGAATTGAAATGGGATTGATCTCAAGCCTGCTGGGAAATGGAGTCCATGGAGACATAGAACATGTCTTTAAAGCTGACTTTAAAGTCAGTAAACACTTCCCAGTGTTACAGGTATGGTACGCAGCTGCCTGCAACGATGTCTATCGCTGTATTACTGCACTGATCTCTTGTGCGAACTATGATTGTTCCTACCGTGTATTAATGCACATGTTGTAAGTCGCTCTGGATAAGAGTGTCTGCTAAACGCTTAAAATGTAAAATGTAATAAATATAATAATATATGGCATTTAGCAGACGCTTTTATCCAAAGCGACTTACAGTAGTGAATGCATACATTTTCAGTATATGCGGTCCCAGTGGGAATTGAACCCACAACCTAAGCGTTGCCAACGCCATGCTCTACCTACTGAGCCACACAGAACCACACATGTAAAATGTAAAGTGTAGATGCGCGTCAGTGGCTGTGAGCGAGGCTTACTTAGATTTCTTCGTGTATATCCAGTACACCAACCCTACGACCACCGCGGCCAGCAGGAGGCCAACCACGATCCCCACGATCAGCTTGGCCTGGTCGCCCGAGTCGTCCGTCTGGTCTGTGACAGCGAAACAAACAAACAGGGAAATAAATAAACAAACCGCGTTCACAGAGCTCACATCCGCTCATCACTCTCAACATACTAAAGGCCTAAAGCAAACCATACTTTATACTGCCTTTAGCAATGTAGTCAGTAAAGAGAAAAACGACACCACAGTGTCTGACTAGCGTGGATCTTTAAAAAAAAAAGTAGTTTTTTTTTATTGTAAAAAAAAGGAAGTACATGTTTCTGAATGAAATGACTCATTACATCGTTTTCCCACCAGAGATGAGTAATGAAGGGGTGGATTAAGCGTTGGGTGATAAGAGGTTTGTCAAGGTGTCGGGCTGCTTGGTAGCTCTGGTTAGACTGGGTGTCAACATTGCCCTCCTTTGCGCTCAGAGAAAACCTTCAAATTAAAAGGTAAATTCTTGAAACGCATGTTGCCTCACTGCAGTCTGCTGTCTGACGACTCGAATGTGTGGACTAGGGCTCCTCTTTAAAGGGTTTCGGCGATTTCACATAAGATATAATCACGACTCCAAGGAAAACGTTTTTTTGGGGGGTTTTGTTAAAGATTACAGATCGCTTCCAGTTCCAGTTCCAGTTCCCGGTTCCTTGCGTGGTACATAGACTGGTACAGTACAGCGTCATCTTTTAACAAAAAATTTAAATTTTAAAAAAACAACTCACCTTGTCTTTCCATAATTTTTTCCTCCTCCTTAAATACTGCAATCAGACATAAAATTACATTAACTTCCAATACAGAAAATAAATCCTACATACATGCAATGTGAATTCTGTGGAAAATAAAGATAGAAAAGAAAGATTCGTAATCTGCCCCATGGAACTAGGCGGGTAAGCAAGTCTCAATTGTAATGAATTGATTTGCATCTTCATTTATTCAGTGGACGGTGGGTAGTTGTGTTTTGTCTTCCTGAGCTACTTTTATGAGCAAAGCAAATTCCCATTAAGGGCAATAAAAATTCTGTCTATCCTAAGTGCATACCTCAAATCATTGCAATGATTGGACCATTGTCTCTAGATTTATCGGAATGCATCAAGATTCTCACTAAATTAGACTCACTTCCACTGCTCCTAGATGACAGTGACCAATGAAAACCATCACTCTGAACTACGGCATCACTCTAAATAACTACAACTCCCAGGATGCCTCGATAGCTTACCAAATTAGAACCAGACTGATCTAATACACTGGGAAAGCATTTTCAGTGAGATGCAAACTTCCCTTCATCTTGTTGTGTTGCTTGTTCTTTGAATTATTTGAAGACAAGAAAACCCTTTCATGAAGGAATCAGGTGATTCCTTAAAAAAGGGGTTTGCTTATCTCCAAATAATTCAAAGAACAAGCAACACAACAAGATGAAGGGACGTTTTTTTAAAGACATTTTAATTGCTACCTGCTTCAACAGGATGAAGGAAAGTTTGCGTCCCATTGAAAATGAATGGCTTCGAGGTGGATATCCGTCCCAGTCTCTGCTTTCCCAGCATATATGATCAATCTGGTTCTGATTTGGAAAGTTACTGAGGCATGAGAGAGGTATTATTATGATTATTATTATTATTTTAGTAGTTATGTTTTCCTTAGTATGACACTATCGTTCAGAGAGATGGTTTGCAATGGTCACTGTAAAAATTGATTTATTCAAAACAGAGCTTTGTCCTGGAATTTACCTATTGTACAATAGAGCAGAACTGGTGCAGCGATTTATGTTTCCTCTCACACACATTAGCTTGACCTGCTCTATCTAGACATGACATAATGTCTGCACATTACAAACAGCCATTTATCATTTGTACTTAAAATATGTTACAATTGAATATTCGTCAGTGCATCCGTCTTAGCAGGATAATAATAATGCTAATGGGATTTTTGAGAGTTACAAAGTATCAGATTTAAAATTCAATTTTCGTACTCTTCAAGGTATTTAAGTATTTAGGATTTTCATGAATAGCTTTTAATTAGTATAATCCATTTCATTAACAACACTGGTCAGCCTACAGGGCCAGTCTGGAGCGAAAGGCAGCTCAGGAGAACACTTTCTAAATGAGCTCTAACGGAACATACTCTAAAGCTGGAGTGCTGCATTAACACACATTCATGAAGGTTCAGCTGCTCTCAATGTTTTACATTCACATTAAAAAATCATTATTGTAGCAATGAAGTCAATATACATTATACACAAGTAGTCATAGAAATTGTACTAGAAATCGTTTCTCATAGGCTGTACCTACATGTTAGACTGCCCTGATGACAATTACCACACGCATGACAATACTTTTGTTAGAGCATTGAGTTTTTTAATAAAGATGCTTTGTTTGTTTTAATTGCACTAGACTATTTGTTTTTACGCATCTATACTGGTGTTCATCTAACTACATTACACAATCTATGTTGTAAGCTGCTCTGGATAAGAGCGTCTGCAAATTAAATCAACCTTGTGATCTTCACTACTTATTTATTTATTCGGACAAAGCGAAGGCAGAGTCCGAATGTGTGCACACTTCATTGGTTATTCGGATCTGTTCAGCAGCAAAGGTCATTCTTAAAGTAACATGCAGATGGAGACCCAGGAGGCAGGAGGGAAAGAGCCCAGCACCGACACAGACAATCACCCCAAAGGAAATGAGGGAAAAATGGAGGGGAAAAATGTAAAAATAAAAAAAAAGATATTTTAACCCTGTGAATTGTATCACCCATTCTTCAGTGTGGTGAAGCGCAGAGCTTGTGAGCGGAGTGCGTATTAATCAACACATTCTTGTCACTTGCCAACCAATGAATCACCAGTCCCAGCAGAGAGAGCGCGCCGGTGGATGCGTGATGTCAGCAGCATGCTAATCGCGCCGATCGTCCAGCCCGGTGTGGGCACACCCCGATTCGGTGGCAGTTAGACGGAGTTATGTAGCGCTGTGTGGGGTTAGTTTGGGCTCCTGAGGGAGGGTCGGGCCTGTCCCCATCAGCTCTGGTCTTCGATCCCCTGCCTGGGAGCTCTTCAGCTCGCAAAACTCTATTAAACTATAAAATTACACCTACGCCATTATGTCTTACACCGAAATATCTTACTCACATATCTAAATTCACACACGGTACACTATGGCCAGTGGGGTTACACACAAAACTCCCACAAACCTTCAATGTTAGACGAAAGTTTTCATTTCCTTATTCACCAGCGTACAGAAATTCAAATTGTCTTAAGACACAGCAGTCTGCACACACAGTATCAGGAAGGCCCCAAACCATGGCAATTATCATTCTGTAACCTTCGAGAGACATGGAGCTGATGGTGACGAGACCAGGGCTGGATTAGTTGTCAGCATTAGAAGGTGTGAGTGAGTGACCATCAGGGGTGGGGAGGGCGTGCATGCATGGCTGGGGGAGGGGAGGGGACGGGAGGGGGGGCCGTGGGGAGGGAGGGGGGGGCAGTACTTACAGGAGGACACATTTATAACCTTCACATCTTGTCCCAGGTCATTGGAGACCGTGCAGGACACTGTGAGGTTTTCCGTGGGCACCATGACAATCTTGTGTGTGATCTTCCCGTTGACGTAGGCGCTCTCCTCCTGTAGATTATATAAAATATCATATAACACACGCCATTTAAAGGTTTATATGTCAATATGCGCCATTTAGCAGACGCTTTTATCCAAAGCGACTTACAGTAGTGAATGCATACATTTTTCAGTATATGTGGTCCCAATGGGAATTAAACCCACAACCTAAGCGTTGCCAACGCCACGCTCTACCAACTGAGCCACAGAGAATGACACAGATGCACAGAGCCGTAGTTACTACTCAGTTACTGCACAGTGACCTAGTTAATTACAGAACGGCAGTCAGTTATCTCCTCCATGCTGTTAACATGTGATGGTAATAGTAGTGGAGAGATAATGGGAAAAAAACGAAATTTGGAGTTACATTCAGAACAATAGTGGTTCTGTGTGTCTCAGTAGGTAGAGCGTGGTTCTGTGTGGCTCAGTAGGTAGAGCGTGGTTCTGTGTGGCTCAGTAGGCAGAGCGTGGTTCTGTGTGTCTCAGTAGGTAGAGCATGGTTCTGTGTGTCTCAGTTGGTAGAGCGTGGTTCTGTGTGTCTCAGTAGGTAGAGCGTGGTTCTGTGTGGCTCAGTAGGTAGAGCGTGGTTCTGTGTGTCTCAGTAGGTAGAGCGTGGTTCTATGTGGCTCAGTAGGTAGAGCGTGGTTCTCTGTGGCTCAGTAGGTAGAGCGTGGTTCTGTGTGGCTCAGTAGGTAGAGCGTGGTTCTGTGTGACTCAGTAGGTAGAGCGTGGTTCTGTGTGTCTCAGTAGGTAGGCGTGGTTCTGTGTCTCAGTAGGTAGAGCGTGGTTCGTGTGTCTCAGTAGGTAGAGTGTGGTTCTGTGTGTCTCAGTAGGTAGAGCGTGGTTCTGTGTGGCTCAGTAGGTAGAGCATGGTTCTGTGCGTCTCAGTAGGTAGAGCGTGGTTCTGTGTGGCTCAGTAGGTAGAGTGTGGTTCGTGGCTCAGTAGGTCTGGTTCTGTGGCTCAGTAGGTAGAGCGTGGTTCTCTGTGGCTCAGTAGGTAGAGCGTGGTTCTGTTCTCTGTGGCTCAGGTAGAGTGTGGTTCTGTGTGTCTCAGTAGGTAGAGCGTGGTTCTGTGTGGCTCAGTAGGTAGTGTGGTTCTGTGTGGCTCAGTAGGTAGAGCGTGGTGCTCAGGTAGAGTGTGGTTCGCAGTAGGTAGCGTGGTTCTGTGTAGGCTGTGGGTTCGATTCCCACTGGAACCACATACACTGAAAGATGCATTCACTACTGTAAGTCGCTTTAAATAAAAGCGTTTGCTAAATGGCATATGTTATATGTTATGTCACAATGGGTGCCATTTCATTGTTTCAGTTAGATTCTGACAACAGAAATGCTTATGTAATATTAAGAATATGTTGGTAACAATAATAACAATAATGCTGAGTTGAGCAGATGATGTTGACAACGGTGTTGACGCTTCTCAGTGCCTTTACTGTCCAGCATATTATATATCCCAGTGCTTATTACAGAGTGTAGTCAAAACAGTTCAGCTGAGAACCCTGACTATTTTTGTGGAATGGAAAAACATGAAATTATCCTCTTCCGGATGTGTTCCACATATCACCACAAGAGGGTGCTGAACACCATCTGAGCAGTTTCTCTCCAGCTTACTGGTGTGACGCTCACCACACCCAACGATGATTATAAAACACTCCCCTCTCGTAGAGGGGCAGTGGCCCAGTGTCAGAGCTGAATATCAGTCACACAGCGCGACACTGGCTCTCCTTCATACACGGAAGATTACTTGCTGGACTACATTCATTTTCAGATTTCCTATTTGATTTTTAATAAGAAGAGTACAGAGCTTTCTTTGTTAGGAACGCGCTCAGATAGGAGGAGGGGGTCCATGAAAGACCACCATCGCTCTGAAAGATTAGTCCATGCTGCTCTGTGACTGATTGGCTGGCCACATGGTGTACATGGTGAATGGGGAAAGCCCGCAGGTTTATAAATCTACACACACACGCGCACGCACGCACACACGCACGCACGCACACACGCAGCTGACAGCTTGTATATAACCCCCAACTGCTCCAACACATCTGCTTATCTCATTTCATTGTATGCCGGAGGTATCTATGCTGCCAGGGGTACTTCAACAATAACGCTCTTTCTTGGTAAGAGACGATGCACACCCTGCCTTTGTGAAACTGAGCTACTGAATTCGGCGCTGGTGCCACAGAGACAACTTTCAGCCTAACTGGAGTTCTCTTAAAGAATTTTCAGACAATAGACCGAAAAATTGATGGAGGAAGATAGACCCTTTAAAAGAAATACCTGCGAAAATTAGGAATCTTTCTCCTTCCGTTAAAATGTGGGGAGGGCGGTAAAGCAAGGCTGGGGAACAGATTCAGTCTCTGGAACTTGTGTCTGTTAAACTTCCCAGGTGTTCTGGCGCGCCCCAATGAACAGGGCGCTAAACGCGAGACCAGGGGGGGTCAGGGGGGCTCTTCTGCAGCAGCCTGGGGGCCCGCCAGCTCCAACATGTCCCCTACTGAAGTTCCCCCCCCCCACGACGATTCACGCAGAATCGCACGGTTAATTTGTGCGTGTGTGTGTGTGTGTGTGTGTATGTGGGTGGAGGGGGGGGGCAGAGAGCAGCCTACCGAACGGGGTTCTGTTGTGAACAGTGATTTCTGTTCTGTTGCTCTGTGATACCAGGGAGAAATCACACAGCAACACAACACAAATCACCCCAGGCTGGCCTATCACGCATCAGGAAAAACACCCAAAAACCCAGCGGTGAGAGTCCTGGGGCGGGGTGGAAGACAGATGGTCATTTATGGTAAAACTCTCTGGAAGTAATGACTGGGGTTCTAATGCCACCACATCCGGGAGAGAGAGCAACAGTGAGAGAGCAACAGCAGTAGTCGCCTGTAGTCGCCCTGACGGCGGACGGCGTGTGAGAGAGCAACAGCAGTAGTCGCCTGTAGTCGCCCTGACGGCGGACGGCGTGAGAGAGAGCAACAGCAGAAGTCGCCGCCTGTAGTCGCCCTGACGGCGGACGGCGTGTGAGAGAGCAACAGCATTAGTCGCCCCCTGCAGTCGCCCTGACGGCGGACGGCGTGAGAGAGAGCAACAGCAGCAGTCGCCGCCTGTAGACGCCCTGACAGCGGCGGGCGCGTGTTTCTCCGGCGGCGGGCACACAGGACACTCACAGAGGTGCCGTTGATGCTCCACAGCACGCTGGGTTTCGGGGAGCCCTCCGCCTCGCAGATCAGCACCTTGTGTTTGCCGTCTTCGCCACGCTGTTTGTCCAGCTTCCTGATCACCGGCACGCCTGTGGCGGGGGAGGTCTGTGTCAGTGTACACATTCACCAGCGCGGAACGCATCAATCGCGCGCAGAGCTCACACGCAATCTGGGCGTCGGTGCTGAAACCCCGCTCGCCGCTCAAACTGCCAGGGCCTTTACTGGCTTTAGCGAGCTTCTCGAGGTGATCAGACAGGCACAGACCGTCAGGATATATCCAGACAAGACTAGACAGACCGTGGACTGAATAACCATTTTGAAAAACACAGAACAGAACGATGCAAAACAATACCATTACTTTCAACGACCACTTAAAAGTGACAAGGACAATGACCGTTGTTTTTGGCAAAACAGCAGCTAAATACACCTACAACCAACATTACAACAGTAGCATTTACTTTCAACAGACACTTAAAAAAACCCACCTAGCACCTGACAAATACTTTTGACAAACAACAGTCACGAAAACAACACTACGCGTGTCCCGTCAGCGAACAGTCAGAAAGAGCAACACAAGACGCGCACCTTCGACGACCAGCTTGAAGGAGCGTCTTTGCGAGAGTCCCGCGGTGGAGAAC
>JAINUG010000315.1:417500-592500 GCA_029706075.1 Aldrovandia affinis
TTTCCCCGTACAAAAAAAGCTTTTAAAAAAATGCATTCAATCCTCTCGCTGTTGCATGATCCACATATTTCCGGTAATATTTCACAATGGTAATATTTCTACTTCTTTTCAGAATCCTCTCACTCCCCCACCTCTTCCACTTTGCTGTACAGAGCTTTTCCAATTCCAGACGTTGTCAAAAAGCGCTCAGAGAGATGGCACACTGTGTCGACGGTCCAACTCCCACGCGCATTTTAGTCACAAAACGCCGACGCCAACAAGCGCTTGCTTTCATTGTAAAGTTAATCAAAGAACGAACGATTACGTGCCGGAAATGTTTAGCGCAATTAAACATGTCCTCTGAGTGAAAGGGATCAGACAATCAGTGGAGTTTACACTCTAAACTATTGCGCGTCGGCCTCCGAAAACTACTGGAAAAATTCTAAACCTTTTATGAAGGCGTTTGCTTTTACCTTGAAGACGAAGAGCGGCTCATTAAACCCTGAGTTCAACCCACCGTAGTCAGTTTGCCGTTCTCCAGGTCCTCCGCTGTGTCTGTGATCGTCGGCTGCGACGGTTTCTCTGGGGGGGGGGAGAGCACATGTACTGAATGAGGAGGTCAACAACAGCCGTGAAGGTGTCTGTCATGTGCGATGAGGGCGCCTTCTTAAACGTGACACCAGACATCCATCTTATCCATCATGCACTCGTAGTTCTGTATCCCTAAGGGGGAAGCCCACACACACACACACACACACACACACTCATGGCATTGGCAACGCTTAGGTTGTGGGTTCATTCCCACTGGGGCCACATATACTGATAAATGTATGCATTCACTACTGTAAGTCGCTTTGGATAAAAGCGTCTGCTAAATGGCATATAAAACTCACACACCACACACACACAAACTCACACACTCACACACACACACTCACACACACACACACACACACACACACTCACACACACACACACACTCACACACACACACACACACACACACACACACACACACACACACACTCACACAGGCACACACACTCACACACTCACGCAGGCGCCCCGTCTGCCGCAGGAGGTGCGCTGAAGCAGGGGAGACTCCTCAACCCTCCCTCCCCCGGGAGACGCCATGGCAACCTGCGCCCCACCGACCACCTCTCAACACAACAACTGTCTGGATTCCATTCAGCACATTCTTTAACCTTCCATCCCTTCTCATTTCTGTGGAGGGGTTTCTGTACTTCCCGAGTGCCTGGGCTCGGATCACGGCTCCGCCCAGGAGACTGAGTTTCCGCCCAGGAGACTGAGGCTCCGCCCAGGAGACTGAGGCTCCGCCCAGGAGACTGAGTTTCCGCCCAGGAGACTGAGGCTCCGCCCAGGAGACTGAGTTTCCGCCCAGGAGACTGAGGCTCCGCCCAGGAGACTGAGGCTCCGCCCAGGAGACTGAGGCTCCGCCCATGCCCTGCCCGCTGTGCCGCTCGATACTCACTGTGCACCAGAAGGTTGACGGGGTAGGTGAGCACGTCGGACTCGGTGACCACCATGCAGGTGAAGGTCTTCTGGTCCTGCAGGGTCCCCTGGGCGATGAGGAGGCTGGCGTTTCCCGAGATGTTCACACGGTCCTTGTACTGGTCCGTCGCCAGGATGGAGGCCTGCTCATCCTTCTTTTTGATGAGCAGGTCTCCGGCACTGCCATCGTCCTTGTCCTGGTCGATGGAGACAGAGGCGTTAAAGCACCGGCAGCTTCGCTTATTATCCTGAACAACGCTCCCCCGTAAGCTACAGGTCGCGTGGTTCTGTGTGGCTCAGTAGGTAGAGTGTGGTTCTGTGTGTCTCAGTAGGTAGAGCGTGGTTCTGTGTGTCTCAGTAGGTAGAGTGTGGTTCTGTGTGTCTCAGTAGGTAGAGCGTGGTTCTGTGTGTCTCAGTAGGTAGAGCGTGGTTCTGTGTGGCTCAGTAGGTACAGCATGGTTCTGTGTGTCTCAGTAGGTAGAGCATGGTTCTGTGTGTCTCAGTAGGTAGAGCATGGTTCTGTGTGTCTCAGTAGGTAGAGAGTGTGGTTCTGTGTGTCTCAGTAGGTAGAGCGTGGTTCTGTGTGGCTCAGTAGGTACAGCATGGTTCTGTGTGTCTCAGTAGGTAGGCGTGGTTCTGTGTGTCTCAGGTAGGCATAGAGCATGGTTCTGTGTGTCTCAGTAGGTAGAGCATGGTTCTGTGTGTCTCAGTAGGTAGCGTGGAGTGTGGTTCTGTTCTGTGTCTCAGTAGGTAGAGCGTGGTTCTGTGTGTCTCAGTAGGTAGAGCGTGGTTCTGTGTGGCTCAGTAGGTACAGCATGGTTCTGTGTGTCTCAGTAGGTAGAGCATGGTTCTGTGTGTCTCAGTAGGTAGAGCATGGTTCTGTGTGTCTCAGTAGGTAGAGTGTGGTTCTGTGTGGCTCAGTAGGTAGAGCATGGTTCTGTGTGTCTCAGTAGGTAGAGTGTGGTTCTGTGGCTCAGTAGGTAGAGCGTGGTTCTGTGTGTCTCAGTAGGTAGAGCATGGTTCTGTGTGGCTCAGTAGGTAGAGTGTGGTTCTGTGTGGCTCAGTAGGTAGAGCATGGTTCTGTGTGTCTCAGTAGGTAGAGTGTGGTTCTGTGTGGCTCAGTAGGTAGAGCATGGTTCTGTGTGGCTCAGTAGGTAGAGCGTGGTTCTGTGTGGCTCAGTAGGTAGAGTGTGGTTCTGTGTGTCTCAGTAGGTAGAGCATGGTTCTGTGTGGCTCAGTAGGTAGAGCATGGTTCTGTGTGGCTCAGTAGGTAGGCGTGGTTCTGTGTGGCTCAGTAGGTAGAGTGTGGTTCTGTGTGGCTCAGTAGGTAGAGTGTGGTTCTGTGTGTCTCAGTAGGTAGAGTGTGGTTCTGTGTGTCTCAGTAGGTAGAGCATGGTTCTGTGTGGCTCAGTAGGTAGAGCGTGGTTCTGTGTGGCTCAGTAGGTAGAGCATGGTTCTGTGTGGCTCAGTAGGTAGAGCATGGTTCTGTGTGGCTCAGTAGGTAGAGCGTGGTTCTGTGTGGCTCAGTAGGTAGGCGTGGTTCTGTGTGGCTCAGTAGGTAGAGTGTGGTTCTGTGTGTCTCAGTAGGTAGAGCATGGTTCTGTGTGGCTCAGTAGGTAGAGCATGGTTCTGTGTGGCTCAGTAGGTAGAGCGTGGTTCTGTGTGGCTCAGTAGGTAGAGTGTGGTTCTGTGTGTCTCAGTAGGTAGAGCATGGTTCTGTGTGTCTCAGTAGGTAGAGCATGTGGTTCTGTGTGGCTCAGTAGGTAGAGCGTGGTTCTGTGTGGCTCAGTAGGTAGAGCGTGGTTCTGTGTGGCTCAGTAGGTAGAGTGTGGTTCTGTGTGGCTCAGTAGGTAGAGGCGTGGTTCTGTGTGGCTCAGTAGGTAGAGCGTGGTTCTGTGTGGCTCAGTAGGTAGAGCGTGGTTCTGTGTGGCTCAGTAGGTAGAGTGTGGTTCTGTGTGGCTCAGTAGGTAGTGCGTGGTTCTGTGTGGCTCAGTAGGTAGAGTGTGGTTCTGTGTGGCTCAGTAGGTAGAGCGTGGTTCTGTGTGGCTCAGTGTTCTGTGTGTCTCAGTAGGTAGAGCGTGGTTCTGTGTGTCTCAGTAGGTAGAGCGTGGTTCTGTGTGGCTCAGTAGGTAGAGTGTGGTTCTGTGTGGCTCAGTCAGGTAGAGCGTGGTTCTGTGTGGCTCAGTAGGTAGAGCGTGGTTCTGTGTGTCTCAGTAGGTAGAGCGTGGTTCTGTGTGTCTCAGTAGGTAGAGCGTGGTTCTGTGTGGCTCAGTAGGTACAGCGTGGTTCTGTGTGGCTCAGTAGGTAGAGCGTGGTTCTGTGTGGCTCAGTAGGTAGAGCATGGTTCTGTGTGTCTCAGTAGGTAGAGTGTGGTTCTGTGTGGCTCAGTAGGTAGAGTGTGGTTCTGTGTGGCTCAGTAGGTAGAGCGTGGTTCTGTGTGGCTCAGTAGGTAGAGCGTGGTTCTGTGTGGCTCAGTAGGTAGAGCGTGGTTCTGTGTGGCTCAGTAGGTAGAGTGTGGTTCTGTGTGTCTCAGTAGGTAGAGCGTGGTTCTGTGTGTCTCAGTAGGTAGAGCGTGGTTCTGTGTGGCTCAGTAGGTACAGCGTGGTTCTGTGTGTCTCAGTAGGTAGAGCGTGGTTCTGTGTGGCTCAGTAGGTAGAGCGTGGTTCTGTGTGGCTCAGTAGGTAGAGTGTGGTTCTGTGTGGCTCAGTAGGTAGAGCATGGTTCTGTGTGGCTCAGTAGGTAGAGTGTGGTTCTGTGTGGCTCAGTAGGTAGAGCGTGGTTCTGTGTGGCTCAGTAGGTAGAGGCGGGTTCTGTGTGGCTCAGTAGGTAGAGTGTGGTTCTGTGTGGCTCAGTAGGTAGAGTGTGGTTCTCTGTGTCTCAGTAGGTAGAGTGTGGTTCTGTGTGGCTCAGTAGGTAGAGCATGGTTCTGTGTGGCTCAGTAGGTAGAGCGTGGTTCTGTGTGGCTCAGTAGGTAGAGTGTGGTTCTGTGTGTCTCAGTAGGTAGAGGCATGGTTCTGTGTGGCTCAGTAGGTAGAGCATGGTTCTGTGTGGCTCAGTAGGTAGAGCGTGGTTCTGTGTGGCTCAGTAGGTAGAGTGTGGTTCTGTGTGGCTCAGTAGGTAGAGTGTGGTTCTGTGTGTCTCAGTAGGTAGAGTGTGGTTCTGTGTGTCTCAGTAGGTAGAGCATGGTTCTGTGTGGCTCAGTAGGTAGAGCGTGGTTCTGTGTGGCTCAGTAGGTAGAGCATGGTTCTGTGTGGCTCAGTAGGTAGAGCATGGTTCTGTGTGGCTCAGTAGGTAGAGCATGGTTCTGTGTGGCTCAGTAGGTAGAGCGTGGTTCTGTGTGGCTCAGTAGGTAGAGTGTGGTTCTGTGTGTCTCAGTAGGTAGAGCATGGTTCTGTGTGGCTCAGTAGGTAGAGCATGGTTCTGTGTGGCTCAGTAGGTAGAGCGTGGTTCTGTGTGGCTCAGTAGGTAGAGTGTGGTTCTGTGTGTCTCAGTAGGTAGAGCATGGTTCTGTGTGTCTCAGTAGGTAGAGCATGGTTCTGTGTGGCTCAGTAGGTAGAGCGTGGTTCTGTGTGGCTCAGTAGGTAGAGCGTGGTTCTGTGTGGCTCAGTAGGTAGAGTGTGGTTCTGTGTGGCTCAGTAGGTAGAGCGTGATTCTGTGTGGCTCAGTAGGTAGAGCGTGGTTCTGTGTGGCTCAGTAGGTAGAGTGTGGTTCTGTGTGGCTCAGTAGATAGAGCGTGGTTCTGTGTGGCTCAGTAGGTAGAGTGTGGTTCTGTGTGGCTCAGTAGGTAGAGTGTGGTTTTGTGTGGCTCAGTAGGTAGAGCGTGGTTCTGTGTGGCTCAGTAGGTAGAGTGTGGTTCTGTGTGGCTCAGTAGGTAGAGCGTGGTTCTGTGTGGCTCAGTAGGTAGAGCGTGGTTCTGTGTGGCTCAGTAGGTAGAGTGTGGTTCTGTGTGGCTCAGTAGGTAGAGCGTGGTTCTGTGTGGCTCAGTAGGTAGAGCATGGTTCTGTGTGGCTCAGTAGGTAGAGCATGGTGTTGGCAACGCTTAGGTTGTGGGTTCAATTCCCATTGGGATCACATATACTGATAAATGTATGCATTCATTACTGTAAGTCGCTTTGGATAAAAGCATCTGCTAAATGGCATATATATATATATATATATAAAATGCCATTCCAAAACGCATAATTCAGGGCATTATCCCCAAAGGTAATCTACATCAATACACTGCCAAATTGGAGAGGCTCTCGACAAAGCTTTAGCCTCTGTTCCTTTTCAAAGTTTTATTACCGTCTGAGGACATGAGACAAATGAAAATCTCCCCAAGGATTTAGCTGCCAGGCCTTTTCCAAAGTGAGTGACACTGATCTGTACTACAATGGCCTTGAGCCTTACTGCAGAATAACATGTGTAGATAATACACACATACAATCACATTGCTTGTTGCCAAGCTGCGGGCATATCGCCACTGTTGGAGACAATGTGCTTTCACGGTTGTGCATATGCAGTTATTAAAATATTTGATGGATCCAGTGGCAGTACATTATTTAATTTGACATAATTCTGGGGGTATTTTTGATATTTTTGTATTATCTCCGTGGGTCTTATTTCTGTAAGCTCCACAGCTTCTCTGGATCCCATGTAAATGGGTTCGGTCTAGCCCTCGTTGTGCAGAAGGTATTGCGTAACGCGTGTTTGCATAACACTGGCGCAGCACGCATGTAATCACGCAGGTAAACGGCGCTTTGATGTACGCACCAGTGTTCCTGCGAACGGGTCTGGGAGCACTTTGATGTAGTGCCACTGTAAATATGGTATGGGGCCTCTCGTAATACAGCGTGACCAGTAATAGGGACTTGCAGTCACCGCACTGGTCGTCCCTCCCACAGACGCATTAGAGGGGGGGTCACCCTTGCCCGGGGGAGAGGATCGTTTCTGGTAGATTAATCACGGAGACGGGCACATCTATAATCACTGATGTCTATCGCTGTATTACTGCACTGATCTCTTGCGCGATCTATGATTGCTCCTACCTTGTATTAATGCACATCTTGTAAGTCGCTCTGGATAAGAGCGTCTGCTAAATGCCTAAGATGTAAATGTAAATGTAAATGTACTAAAGGTCCGTTCGCTGTGCTCCTGAGTGGACTGAGTCGTTAGCACATGCGCTGCGTGCTTTATGACACCAGGAGCGTTCACAGGGATGAGTCGACGGAAGGGGGGGAAGAACTCACATATTTCCATTTGATGAACAGGCTGACCGGAGCTGGAGCTCCTCCATAGCACGGCACTTCAATGGTCTCCCCGTAAAGGCCCACGATGGTTTCCAAACCGCTCACTGGAAGAAAAAAGACAAAGGCAAAAACGGCCCGTTAATACTTTTAACGTCTTTACATCCCGATATTTATCGGTCTCCCCTCCTGACTTGGCGTTCCCAGTTGTACTCGTCGGCCTGTCCCATCCTCCAACATCCTCCGCTGAGTCAGCAGAGCGTGGGCTACCACTGCGGTTTCTCCGGGACGCGCGCAAACAGCCACTGCTGCTCTTTTCACTCTGCGTGCCGCTAACTGAGCAAGAGTGACTGACTCCTGGTCGATCGGACGCCTGCTGTCTGCCTGTGCCAGCTGCGCAATATAATATACGCCATTTAGCAGACGCTTTTATCCAATGCTTTTTTTCCACACTTACAGTAGTGAATGAATACATTTTTCAGTATATGTGGTCCCAGTGGGAATCGAACCCACAACCTAAGCGTTGCCAACGGCATGCTCTACCTACTGAGCCACACAGAACCACGCTCTACCTACTGAGCCACACAGAACCACGCTCTACCTACTGAGCCACACAGAACCATGCTCTACCTACTGAGCCACACAGAACCACGCTCTACCTACTGAGACACACAGAACCACGCTCTACCTACTGAGCCACACAGAACCACACTCTACCTACTGAGACACACAGAACCATGCTCTACCTACTGAGCCACACAGAACCACGCTCTACCTACTGAGCCACACAGAACCACGCTCTACCTACTGAGACACACAGAACCATGCCCTACCTACTGAGACACACAGAACCACGCTCTACCTACTGAGCCACACAGAACCATGCTCTACCTACTGAGACACACAGAACCACGCTCTACCTACTGAGCCACACAGAACACGCTCTACCTACTGAGACACACAGAACCACGCTCTACCTACTGAGACACACAGAACCACGCTCTACCTACTGAGACACACAGAACCACGCTCTACCTACTGAGACACACAGAACCACGCTCTACCTACTGAGACACACAGAACCACACTCTACCTACTGAGCCACACAGAACCATGCTCTACCTACTGAGACTCTACCTGCTGACACACAGAACCACGCTCTACCTGCTGAGACACACAGAGCCATGCTCTGCCTACTGAGCCACACAGAACCACGCTCTACCTACTGAGACACACAGAACCACACTCTACCTACTGAGCCACACAGAACCATGCTCTACCTACTGAGACACACAGAACCACACTCTACCTACTGAGCCACACAGAACCACGCTCTACCTACTGAGCCACACAGAACCACGCTCTACCTACCAGGACACACAGAACCATGCCCTACCTACTGAGACACACAGAACCACGCTCTACCTACTGAGCCACACAGAACCATGCTCTACCTACTGAGACACACAGAACCGCTCTCTACCTACTGAGCCACACAGAACACGCTCCACCTACTGAGACACACAGAACCACGCTCTACCTACTGAGACACACAGAACCACGCTCTACCTACTGAGACACACAGAACCACGCTCTACCTACTGAGACACACAGAACCACGCTCTACCTACTGAGACACACAGAACCACACTCTACCTATTGAGACACACAGAACCACGCTCTACCTACTGAGCCACACAGAACCACGCTCTACCTACTGAGACACACAGAACCACGCTCTACCTACTGAGACACACAGAACCACACTACATACTGAGCCACACAGAACCACAGCTGCGCAGTCATTGTACCGGTGGACTATAAGGCAGTTGGCAGGCGCCTGATTGACCACGAGTCTCTCTTGCGCAAGGAGGCTGGGAATATCCTGCTGACCCACTGGGGGATGGTGGCAGCCACAGTAGGCACCGACATGGTCAGGATTTGATTCAACCACGGGACTGGGTCACAGCACAGAGTGAGTATTTTAGCGGAGACAAAACAAAAGATAGACTGCTGAATAAACAACTAATTGACCCCCTTTGCATTTAATCACAAACCCTTATCTCACTGTTTGCTATTCTGCTCCACTGTTGATAGAAGTGACAACATAATGGCCTGGATTCAATCAGCATTTGTCTGTAAGTTTGACTCAAAATGACAAATAAATCCTTTGTGTTATTATTATTTTTTTTTCTCCATTTGGTGATCGCCAAACTGCTTGTGAAGATAGAAAAAAAAATGCTTGGATTTATTTGCAAGTCAAAGTTAAGGACAAATGTTGATTGAATCCAGGCCCTATCTCTAAGTGAAATGGAATAAAAGGTTAATAACTTGGTGAATAATGAAGAGGGATGGAGATATTTCACATTCGGGAGCTGGAACACACAATGGCCTCCGACTAACACGTCGCATTCATCAGGCGGCGAGAGGGCCGCTCGTTACACGAGCCACAGGGACCACGCCGCTGAGCGCACACGAACACAAGCTCATCTACGCCCACGCAGATCCCCTGACCCCTCCCCTCCCCTCCCCTCCCCTGACAAATAGCAGATGTCAACAGGCCATGTCTATAGATGAGCAGAGCATGATGGGAAGCAAACATGTAAAAGGTCACCAGATTATTGTATAACCAATAACGTCATTAGGGGGATGAAAGGGAGGATTGTTGAAAGGGGACATTTTTCATGTAACTCCCTATTTAAATGTGCCACCGGATTCCCATTTGCAGCCGACGTGCATGCGGTTCCTAGGTATCTCAGCAGGACCCCAGCTCTGTATCCCAAACAACAGGTACGGCAGACTCATTGAAATGCCTCGAAGCTCTTGGCATTTCCACGTTCACACACTGGGGACAAGCAGTTTAGTTTCCATTCTACAAGAAAGTATAAAAATAAAAATATGTATAACAACAGCAGGGAGCATGCATCAAACCATTCAACAGAACCTCTTTCCCCACCTTCTGGGGGACACTTCAGAGAGAAAAAAATTAATGGGTCATTTGTAAGATTTCATTTCAGTACACCTCACCAACTGAAAAAATTCGGAACCGCGGTGCCGTTTAATTGCGCAGGCTTGAGACATTTTCCAACCGGTGCGCCGCGACTTAATAGAAAAAACGACGTACACTGCACACATCAGCGCACGAGCGATGTCTTCCGTGTCCGGAAGAGGTAATGACGGAGGAGGCGCGGTAAAGAGTCGGTCTGAAAGGGCAGCGGCGTGACCGTCGGGGCGGAAGCACCGCCGGGCTCGTAAATGGAAAGAGAGAGCACAGACGCGTCGCCGGGAAAACAAGGCAAACACCACCTGCCGCCTGTTACCTGGCCAGGTGGACGTCGCCATGACAACGGATTATCACCTGGAATGCAGCTGCCATTTCCCAAGCGTGAGAGTGGGGGAGGGGAGGGGGGGGAGGAGGAGGAGGGGGGTTTGCAACTGGATCCTCTACAAAGCCATCCATTTTAGAGCAACAGAACGACAAATGAGACGGGTTTACTAATGACAGAGCAAACACAGAGACTAAGACGTGGCTTAAGCCCAGATCCACTACGCACGTAATGCTAAGTGGCAGGTTTTAGATTCAACGGTTTAAGGGTTAAGTTTCATACCCAACTTTTGGTAGTTTCGGGGGCCGCCGGCCAATCAACAAGCATGAAGTGCCTTTATATTTTGACTGCACCATGTTAAAGGAATGCCTGCTATTATAAAAATAAAAATAAATATGGATTTATATTATTGAAACTGCCATTTCCACTGAGAATATTTCACTAGTGTGGCATCATACCATCACAGAAGCCCGCATTATTCTGACGCAAAAAAGCTTTTCCATCATCAGCCTGTAACATCACAAAATACTTTTTCTGTCTGTCAATAGTGGGTCTATGGTAAACAGGGCGGAAATACAATAAATAATATATATATTATTTATTGTATCAGACTTTGTGTAAAGAAAGATTGCCTGTATGCATTTATCTATTGATCACAACATAGCTGTTCAAACAGAGAACGGCCGGCCACAGAAGGGCTTCATCGACAGACTCCATTTCATCAAACGAAACTGCGCAAATCCATTGTGTTTGTCGGATTGCACTCTAAACCGGTGAACAAGGTGGTGATTTTGATCCAGGAAGATTACCCTTCGGTCGATAGATTCAGAGAAATAAAATACCAGGTTTATACCCAGGGCTGCTGAAATAAATGTTTCTCATTATTATCATTATTTAATTTGTATTTGTTTTTTTATTCCCAAAAGCACACGGGAAGATATCTCCGGTTTTGCCTGTCTTCAGTCAGCTAGTATCATTTGAATCCGCATGCTAATATTTCAGATTCAAATCATCGCTCATCTTTGAATAGGCAAAACACGCAGAGCTCGTACTAGGGAAGAGCTGTGATGGCTTTGTACGAAACAGGGGGTTAAGCCCCACGATCTGCCGCATGCTGCTTTCAGCAAAACTGCGACCCACTCCATAAAAGATGAAAAAGACGACATAGGCTAGAGACGCGGCCGATTCCCTGAAACGAAGGCAATTGTGATTTCCCGGTTCTGGAAAAGCAAAGATCGGTGCAGGAGCGATGCAGCACTCCCCTATCTTTGACTCACAGCCTCCATTCTGACTTCAGGGCCAAACCGGCCGCAGACATGATGATTACAGCAACGAGAGGAATATTGACAACCTCTAAATAATTTCTCCATTTCAAAATATTTTTGTTTGCCACGATGTTTTCACACGGAGCGAGAGGGCCACGTCCAATCTGACGCGCAGAAATGATGTTAATGTTCTGAAACAAATTATTGAATTATATTATATAAATTATTATCTTTGGTGTAGTTTCTGGTTGGCCACATTCAGTACTCTTTTTTTAATTAAAGAAAAAATATTAATAAGCAGTGCACTGGAGTACAAAAATAATAATCACACCTCACTACTGCACACAGGAAAAATGAATTTAGTTTGCCCAGGGTTCTCTTAAGAATACATAATGAGGAGAACGGGCCCATCTCTTGTTTGGGGGGAGACGCCAAACACGTCTGCACTGGGGAAATCCCTGCTCTTCCACTTTCCACCCTGCCAGTGATCAAAAGCAATCCTCGACTTATGAAACCTTTAAAAAATCAAATAAATCAGTCCTGATCCCAGAGTCATATTTTCTATGTTTACCTATTCCACTGAGATAGTTACAACACTCAGGTTATAATGCTATTCCACTGAGATAGTTACAACACTCAGGTTATAATGCTATTCCACTGAGATAGTTACAACACTCAGGTTATAATGCTATTCCACTGAGATAGGAGTTACAACACTCAGGTTATAATGCTATTCCACTGAGATAGGAGTTACAACACTCAGGTTATAATGCTATTCCACTGAGATAGTTACAACACTCAGGTTATAATGCTATTCCACTGAGATAGGAGTTACAACACTCAGGTTATAATGTTATTCCACTGAGATAGTTACAACACTCAGGTTATAATGCTATTCCACTGAGATAGTTACAACACTCAGGTTATAATGCTATTCCACTGAGATAGTTACAACACTCAGGTTATAATGCTATTCCACTGAGATAGTTACAACACTCAGGTTATAATGCTATTCCACTGAGATAGGAGTTACAACACTCAGGTTATAATGCTATTCCACTGAGATAGGAGTTACAACACTCGGGTTATAATGCTATTCCACTGAGATAGGAGTTACAACACTCAGGTTATAATGCTATTCCACTGAGATAGTTACAACACTCAGGTTATAATGTTATTCCACTGAGATAGTTACAACACTCGAGTTATAATGCTATTCCACTGAGATAGGAGTTACAACACTCAGGTTATAATGCTATTCCACTGAGATAGGAGTTACAACACTCAGGTTATAATGCTATTCCACTGAGATAGGAGTTACAACACTCGGGTTATAATATAATGGCATTAACTAAACTTTACTGTCAGTAACCCTGACAACCTGGGCAGGTAGGAATTCATTTTCTTTGTGCGTGCCACGTGCAAACACACACACACACCTGCACGATTCCCTGGAAACATGAAACTTCTCACACCAGATCTTGCAATAACCCTTGACGAGTCCCTCATTTCTTTTCAACAGCAACTAATCCACAAGGGTCCCTGAAGAAAGAAAGACATTGTGCAGCCTGCTCCTCGTGTCAGACTGAGCCATCATCCTACGAATATGCACCTTAAATCAATTAGGCAGTTCGGTACATCCCAGACTGCAGGTTTATGATGGAATTAAGCAAGCTGTGTGCAAAGCTGGTAATGGCTTGTGATGCTATTATCTGCATTTTCTCTGAACAAATTACTCAAAACAAAATTGTATTATGAATGACTATTTTAGGTTGAAAAGAAACACATTAAAATATAAATTATAGGGTTAGGAACAGAGTGCATGTGCTCTGAGACAATTTATATGGTGGAACTGAGGACGGAATTCAGTCATAAATAGTAATCAGGCAATTAGGCACACGACTACCCACACAGCTAGCCAAGAAAGACTGAATGGTCTCTTAAGGAGGAGAGAAAACATTACACCATCGCCCGTTATCGACTGCTTTTCAAATATCTCTCTCACAGTGGATGTGGTCAATTTTTGTTCTCTTTCAAAATGATGCAAGTTTGCAGGGGGGGGGGGTGTATCAATTCAAGTATCAGTTCATTTACCCTTCAGTGTGGCTGCCCATGTAACGGAGTTGGTTCTGCCCACAGCGAGTTTCAAACATGCATCAATTTTTTGCCCACTGAGTACTTGATTTAGCCTTCACCAGAGTACTCTGCACCCCAATGCACAAAAGATACTCTTCTGCTCGACTGACTGACTGCAGTCCATCTCCGCCAGCCGTCCAGGTAGTGCATCTCCCACCACAATGACTGTGAAGACCACAGAGTGAGGATAAGTGCCAGCTAGCCACATGCATTATGGAGGACACACACGCTCAAAGGGGGGTAGTTCTTTCCTCTCGTAAACCAGCACTTCAATCTTCCCATCCATGTCCATTTGTGGGAAATTGTAAGCCTGGCACTTTGTTAAATACAGCGATGGAAGTACAAGGTAAGAGCGCTGGGGAAGGCCAGAGGTACGGAAGGAAGTGGACACAGAATGAAGACAGAAAGGTGAGGCCGCTGGAGACTGGAAATGAATTGCGACGACCGTTCACAGAGTCCTTTTGTCAAGGTGTGCCGGAGCAGAGATATGGCGCTAAAAGCTTTGTAGGAGGACTGAGACGAAAAGGGAAATAACCGAAACACTGATGCCACGCCCCAACTCTGCAGGCCCAGAGTTTGCATAAATCCACCAGCAACAGGTTTGGGGGCCTGGTGACACTACACTACACTACACTACACTACACTACACTACCTTAGATGCAGCCTTAAACTTAAGCATGTACATCGTGTAATTTTGTAAATATCTATTCAGTTTTCCTACTTTTTATTTGTCCCCCCACCGAGCCTGCCACCTGCGACTGCGGGGCCAGACGCTATTCTGGGACCAGCTGTGACAATGGCGCCAGGCTGCCTCCTTCAAGGCGGAACTCGCCTAGCCGTCGACTGGGACTCCGGTACATAAGGAGCTTTCTGTGCATGCGGTGAGCTCATGCCAATGTCCAGCCCTGTTTCCGTCTCTGTGAGTCATACTATGCGCGTGAGCCATGTGACAACTAAGAAGTCTTTGGACAAAAGTTTGAATATGCAAATGTGATGGAAAAAAGCCATTCCCTCTCCCCCAGGTCTGCTGCACTCACGATCCTTGCAGAAGTGTACGCAGTTACACAGTGAATGGCCCCCTAACTGTGCTTTTATCCATGAGTTAAAGTAACAAAAATGATTCATATTTCAAAATAGCATTAAATAAGCCCCTTAATTTCTCAATGTCAGAGGAAGTGAACATAGGAAGCAAGAGGCAAAGAATAGAACAGATTCTAGCATCATAGCTACTGCTGTGAGGACAATACGATTAATAAAATAATCAAAACATGTTAGAAACATTTCAAAACATAACTCCCCAACAGTGCAAAAGATGCCTGCATCAATTCACCTGACTCACAGACCTGATATTTATATGTCTTACTGTACAGTTTAACCAAACGACACTGAGACATTTCTTCAGCAACTGCCTGGCTTATCAGAAAAGAAAAAAAAATGTTGTTCAAGCGCAGGTTGTAATTGAAAACAGTATTGTACAGGAAGCTGCCAAACTAACTAAACAGATGGCGATTAGCGAAGGAGTGATCAGTGAGTCCAGACAAGCGCAGGGCCCATCACAAACACATTAAATGTGCGCTCAGAGCATCGGAGAGAGGCTTATGACTTGCCTAAACAACAGACGGTGATTCAGGTTTCTCACTGAAGTGCGTTTAACCCCAGGCACTTTATAAATAAATCATCGCAGGTGTGAGATATAAGAGCACAAAGCGCTGGGAAGACACTTATTTCTGAACTTTTCACACACAGACAAATGCAATGCACCTGTGCAACATCACTGCAATTCAAATATGGAGAGTGCATGTCCACGGAGAGATCCAAATGCATCCAAATGTGGAGGTTTTTAAAAAGAGAAAGGCGCTCCTTGTTAAAAAAAAAAAATGAGGAAATAAAAGAAAAGGCAGGCTTCAGAATCATCCACAGAATGAAGACGGCTTCTTTAGGTTGCGGTAAAGAAAGGAATATAGGAAATGTAACTCTCACTTTAACAATGGAGGCTTTGGATCTGATCCCCTAACGATCTCTAATCCCTCTCCTTTATTCCTGAATTTTTAAACAAGCAGAGCAGGTTTTACTCTCGCTCTTCCCAGTGGGACCTGGGTTAAAAGTCTAGGGCGGACCAAACAAAAGGGATTTGGCGAGGTTGCCAGCGCGTAGGCGTGTCCAGTGTCAGCGTTTACCAAACAGCTGTGCCGATCCCGGTGGCCGATGCCCTCCTAAAACGGGCCAGATTGGCGCGGTGCGCTACAGAGATTTCCCCGAGCGCTTCGCCAATATTAGTGAGTAAAAAAAAAATACAATGACAAGAAAAAAAACACACAAAAAAACCCCCATCCATATAAAAGCATCAATTGCTGTTTCAGGGGCTGAAAAAATCACTTTGAGAAAAGGTCAGCTCACACAATATTAATTAAATGTTGTTTATAAATCATACTTATCATACTTTGGAATAAGACATTATGAAACGTTTCCCTGTAAATGAAGTCAATTTAGTTATATACATATATACTGTACATCAATAGCCTTCTATTAACCAGCTGGGCTACCTATAATTTTCTGGATATTACGCATGTGTTCTTTTGTGTATAAATTGGGCAGGCAGTTTAGTGGTGGTTCATGCCACAGCCTGGTTCATGTTACTGAGGAAGCACTATAATCACTTTGCTGACATGAAGGCGAAATTATGGTGAATTACGGGGAAAGAATACGCTGTCAATGGCACTCTGACCACGATGGAGGGACGCACAAAAGACAACATTCACTTACATTTTCAGGGCTTTTGTGTTGAAAAACACTTCCAAAACATCATCCAACATTTTGACAACCTGGGGATTGTTTCCTTAATGCACCAGGGGGGGAAGGAAGGAGGGGCCTAAAAATATAACTGACATATTCAACCACTGGTTTGGACTGGTTTCTTTTATCACATCAGATCAAAGGAAACTCAAAGAATAAGGTTTTTTTTTTTTTTTGGGGGTTTACAGAAAAACCAGGCAGCAGAACAACATCAGCTACTGGAATTTCCGGTTGCTCCTCTCCTCAGCCCTGTCATAATCCCCAGGTATTACCCCAGGGGGTTGACACTAAATGGAACCCAGAAAACGGGTTAGGCTCCTGACACAAGTAAACCGGCGAGCTGCCTGTCAAGCGTCGCAGCAACAGCACAGCTCTGACTGAAGGACAGAAAAAGGTGTGTGTGTGTGTGTGTGTGTGTGTGTGTGTGTGTGTGTGTGTGTGTGTTTGTGTGTTCGGAGGGGCGGTACATAAAGCCTCAGTAATTAGTTGCATTATGTTTACAATATAATTTACAACATATATGCACATTAGGAAAGGGAACACAGATGGCGCTAAAAAGCAGGCGAGCAGCATGCTTGGAGAATGCGTTGCTAATGGTTTTAACGTCGCGTTACACTCGGAATAGTGACGCATTCAGTGAAGTCAGCTCACGTGCAGCAGCGAATGCGCACAGTGAAATGCAAGAGGCGGAGACGGCTGCCATCAAAACTAATTGAAAACAACAGGCCTCTGTCCAGGCAGTGGACATAACATGCGACTGAAAAAAAAAACAAAGAACGATTCGTTTATGCGCTCCATTTACGGTGCCGTTCGCGAAAAGAGGGCGGCTTTTCGGCCGAAACTGAAACTCGCACCTCACCCCACGATGCAAACGAACGGGAAATCAATGATCTTCATACGTTCCGCTTTGCTGATAAAACGAGCACTGGCACACGATCATTTGAGGCGCCATCAAACCCAACAGCAGGCGCACTGCTAGAGTGCAGACAGACTGGAAAAGCCTGCTTCTCTCTCTCTTCTGCTCACGGAACCCGACAACAGAAATATTTGCTCAGACTGCGGTGAATCGTGCAGACCAGGGCCAGGGGTTATTTTTGGCGGGAACCGAGCGGAACGCTCTCTCACCACCCTGGCTAGCATGACAGAACAATCGTTTGTGGAAATCTATGACAATCTCCTTCTTCCTACTGTTTTTTAGCACTGAGAAAAAGTTTGAGGTGTGCTTTTCATTACCAATTAAAATGCAGAGGCGGTGGTGGAGCCGATTTCAGTGTGAGGAAAGTTTGACGTTATAAGTGGTGGACTGCATTAGCTATGTTTTTAAACCAGTTGGGTAAGGTTTTTAAACCAGTTGGGAAGAAGTGAAGGTGGGATGCATTTGTCGGAAGAGGAAGTTCAGACAGTCATTCAGTTCTCAAATTCATTTGAGCAAACCACAATTCATTTCTGTACATCAGCTTGACAGAAATGCATTGAGGGATATACATGTATACTACATACATATATAAACTGCTTGTGTTGATGTTTAAATAGAATTACGCAATCAACCATCATATGCATTGTTAAACCGTGTGTTTTTTTTTTAACCTAAATCCCTGGACTTAAATGCATTGTTTATCGAAATGCTGAGGGAGGAATGAGGAGGACATAAGATGACTACTGTTTTCAGTGACCAGCTCAATATATTCTCTTTCATTTAAAGAAGCAAAATGCAAATGCAGATGGCGATTAAATAGTCCTTTCTTATGTCAGAGTTTTCCATCATCTTGTCAGACACCACGACTGCTTGCCTATGCCGGATTCACGTCACGGCAGTTACGCTTTCAAACGGCAAGGATAAATTACATCAGCGGAAAATAAATACACCTTGAGTTGATCAGATCCAGGAATGAGGGTTTTAGATAAGGTCGAAAGAACGTGCGATTCCTAAGAATGTAGGTGTTTGAGGAGCAGGTCGGCCGTCTCTGAAACGTGACCACAGGCCCGTGGCTCAGACTCACCGGCAGGTGATGCCAAGGGCACTTCCTTTGTTGCGGAGGGTCAGTGCTGAACCTCTGGCAGAGAGGGACGCCGGTGATTTTGGCGAGCACTCATCTGGAGCGTGTCCACTGGAGCGTGTTAGGCTAATTGCCCCTGCCCAGGGTTCAAGCTTTCCATTGGGCTGACAAAAGGCAGCGGGAAGCCTGGAGCAGTGAAGTAACTGCCCTGATGAAATTGAAATGTGGTCACTCTTCTTCCACTACAGGCGTTAAATAGACACCAAATCTTCCCATTGGCTCTCTCTACTCTCTCCTCTCCTCTGCGGTCCTGTCTTGACCCCGGCTGATTGAACTTGCTCAGCACAGATTGGCCATTCTTCATTTCCAGCGCTCTTCCCACCCCCGCCCCCCCCCCCCACGCATGCGCGCACTTCCTCGGTACCCACTGTAATACCTGAAGGGCAAGGGTCACACTTTTGCAAACGCTCACACATCCTCCACTGCTGGAGTGCAGTGAGGAGATTATTATCGGTTAACATAAAGCCCATAACCGCTCTCAACAAGTGGCGTGTCAAGATGAAAAATGTTTTTAATGGTCTTTTTCGCGAAATACGTTTCTGCACTGGAACACATTAAGGTGAGTGAGAATGAGTAGGATGGGTAATGCAGTGCATGGATGAATATAATATCCCTTTGTGCTGAACCTAATGCTGCCGAGTCTCAAACACACCGAGCCCTACGGAGTCAGCGTGTCACTAGACGTTCCGCGTGGTGATGCCTCCAGCTGAAGCGCTCGTCCTTCGTCGTACGGTGCCCATTCCCATAGTCCGGAATCCAGTCCTGATCTTGCCCTTATCTTACATTTACATTTACATTTTAGGCATTTGGCAGACGCTCTTATCCAGAGCGACTCACACAGTTTACATTTCTTTACATCCAATCCATTTATACAGCTGGATATTTTAGTGAAGCAATTCAGGTTAAATACCTTCAGCTCAAGGGTACAACAGCAGTGCCCTACGTGGGAATCGAACCAGCAACCTCTGAGTCACAAGCCCAGCTCCCTAACCATTACACTACACTGCTCCCTAACCATTACACTACACTGCTCCCTAACCATTACACTACACTGCCTGCCACTACATCTGCTGCGCTGGCCCTGCCCTGGATACAGCCGCACAGCCCTTTGGTGCTGTAACTGCATGGTGGAGCTGGTGGATTGGGGAAAGGAGAGGACTCAATGGCGGCTGGTCACACGCGTGCTGGAGGTCTCCCGAACTGACGGCGGACCGCAGCAGCGATGGGAAGTGTGCTCACAGTTGTGATCGGGAATTCCAAATCGGGGAATGAGTGAAACATGGGGATAAGAAGTTAACTTTTTTTTTTTTAAGGGCCTCCCACGTGGTTTAGTGGTTTCAACGTCCAACACTGGCCACGGCGACCGGGGTTTGGGAGTCGGCTCTGGTTGGGAGTGCCACCGGGGGCGGCGATTGGCTGTCCGCCCCAGGGAGGGGGGGAGGGAAGCCGACAGGGCGTTTGCTGCGCACAGGAGTGGCTCTGAGGTGCCGGAGTTACGGTCGACGGCTTGGCGAGTGCTGTCTTGGAGGAGACGATACTTCGCCTTCGTCGCTGCCGGTCACAGGACTACGGCAGCGAACTATGAGGGAGGGATTGACCTGAAAATAGCGGGTGTAATTGGCTACCAAATTGGGAGCAAAACTGGATAAAAACTCCTTTAAATTCCTACCCAAACCCCCGCCCCCCACCCAAAAAAAAAAGAAATCTAGAAATAAAAAGTGGAAAAGCGAGGCACAACTGCCCTCCTTTCGTCCAGCAGTGTGCTCTCAGTGCCCCAGAGAGCACATGCTGAGAACGGTGTGGAAACAGCGCGTGTTTTAGGGCCTATTCCTTTCCTTTACCGCGCACGCAAATCTCAAGTGACACGCTGTTATTTAACGACTGAAATTCAAGTTACGATCATTCCTGACCTTGGAGCTTCCAGATGGCCCATGTTACCTGTGCAGACTTGCCACGAGAGCATTGCAAGGACGTCCCTGTTTCTATTGTGTGCAGGAAGAAGAAGAGGAAAAATAACCGTCCCTAGCTTTGACAGAAACGAGAACGCCAGTGAGCAAAGTTCAAGAACATGGACATTAATGAGAATGGGCAAGAATCGGCCATTATCACCTTTGTCATTTAATCATATAAAGTCTTTTCCGCTGTGAAGCTGCCAGCAGAAATTGCCACAGGACATTTTCAACCTCAATAATTGTCTGAGTTCTGTTACATCAAAAAAAGACCCACACACCATTTCACCTGACATGCTTTTGTGGTAATTTCACAGGTTTAATAGTATCTCCGTTAGAACAGGAGAAACAAAGAGCTTATTTTTTTAAGCTTTTTAAGCTTATCATTTGAATAGATTTAAAAAAAAGATTTTCAAACATTGCACGTTTCCAATCACAATGTACATGCTGACGTTGTGGGCCTACTCAGTTAAATATTAAATGAATACCACTCAAATCCATTCGCTACTTTTAGCACGTAGGGCAGCTTCTATAATGGGTTTCTAATGGCATTCAGTTATACCCATTTTCCAGAACTGGAACCAGGCTGACTTGCTTAGTTACATTTACATTTTACATTTTAAGCATTTAGCAGACGCTCTTATCCAGAGCGACTTACAAGATGTGCATCAATACATGGTAGGAGCAATCACAGTTAGCGCACGAGATCAGTGCAGGAATACAGCAATAGACATCATTGCAGGCATCTGCGTACCATACCTGTAACACCGGGAAGGAAAAGGTATTTTACAATGTTTACAAAATGTACAAATTTTTTTTTTTTTTTTTTTTTTTTTTTAAAAGAGTATAGTGTTGAACAAGTAGACAGTGGTGAAGACAATTTAGCTAGATGGACAGAGATCAGGGGTAGTGGAGTCTGAAGAGGTGGGTTTTGAGTCTCTTGCGGAAGATTGGAAGTGATTCCGCAGTCCTGACCAATTGCGGGAGGTCGTTCCACCAACGAGGGACCAGGACAGAGAAGAGGCGAGACCGCGAGGAGCGGCTGCCAGGCGCCCGGAGGGATGGGGCAGTCAGTCTGCCAGCGGAGGCGGAGCGGAGAGGTCTGGACGGGGTGTAGGGCGTGATGAGTGACTGGAGGTATGGGGGAGCAGTACCTCTGGCCGCTTGAAAAGCAAGCACCAGTGACTTGAATCTGATGCGTGCTGCGATGGGGAGCCAGTGCAGAGAGGAGAGTAGAGGGGTGACGTGGGTGAACTTCGGCTGGTTGAACACCAGGCGAGCAGCAGCGTTCTGGACTAGTTGCAGTGGCTTGATGGCACATAGTTCAGATTCACGGGTGGTTTTCTATGATCTGTTGTCGTGCAGACTGACGCCAGCCAACCCCACTAGTGGTACCGATGCTGGACTAAGTAAGTGGAGTGGGCGTAGTCGTGTTTCTAACGTGGCCTCTGTCTGCATTAAAATCTGAGGGGAGGAGGGGGGGGGGGCTATGGCTCTTAAAGTAGACAGAAGTAAAATGGGGTCTCATTTTATTAGTAAACCTCAGCCCTGGCCTCAGTCTTCTCACTCAGGCAGTGGGCCATGTTGACCAGCAGCTGTGCAGGACTTTGTGAGCTGCAGTTCTGGTTCTGGTTCTGGTTAATGCAGTGGGAAAAGCAAGCCTTACTGGGCCAGCCATCTTGGCTCCAGCTGGCCCACACCCTGCACTGGATAGGGGGTGGGGGTGGGGGCACCCCACCCCAGACAATGCTTTGCATTTATATAGCGCCTCTTACAATCTGAAAGCGCTGGCCACTTTGCGCCAGAACACTCACCACTGGAGGTGGAGAGGGAGAGAATTGCTACATGACCGGTCATCTCCATTGCTGGGAGGTAGTCACCAATGCACCCTTCCATCGCAGACAATGCAGCGTAATCACCCCATATCGCTCTGATTAGCATCACGATGAGAGAGATGAGGTAGCTGCTGTCTCAAGAGACAGTGGGGGGTAATCTTTGCATATTAATGAAGCTACAGGCTTTACATTCTACAAATACATGACTGTAGATTACTGGCTGGGTCCCCCACGGGCATCTGCATGTGAATGGCATGTGCGAGGCTTACAGGAGAGTGAGTGGGTGGGGCAGAAGTGTTTATGTGCCAATATCGAGGCAGATTACTGCTTGAAATGTTTACAAGGCGGCAGTATAGTGTAATGTTTAGGGAACTGGACTTGTAACTCACGTTGTACCCTTGAGCTAAAGGTACTTAACCTGAATTGCTTCAGTAAAATATCCAGCTGTGTAAATGGATTGTATGTAAAGAAAATGTAAACTGTGGATAAGAGCGTCTGCTAAATGCCAAAAATGTAAAAATGTAAAATGCACTTGCCAAAGCCAAAGCTAAGAGTCTGAGCTGCCAAAACAGGAGGCCTGACCAGCCACACTTACACGCTTCCCACATGCCTCGCTAGCCCACTTACATGCCTACCACACGCCTGACTAATTCCCTTACATGCCTACCACAGCAGCAACATTACATTACATTACATTACAGGCATTTAGCAGACGCTCTTATCCAGAGCAACTTACACAATTACACATTTCTTTACATACAATCCATTTGTACAGCTGGATATTTACTGAAGCAATCCAGGGTAAGTACCTTGCTCAAGGGTACAATGGCAGTGTTCCACCTGGGATCGAACCTGTAACCTTTGGGTTACAAGCCCAGTCCCTTAACCATTATGCTAACATTGTCGCCCACAACGAAATACCATCGCGATTCACTGTAGTCAGTGGTGTCTGTCTTCTACCCCACCCCGAAACAAACAGAAACACAGTGATGCTGAAACGACATCAACTACCGTACGTTGGCGAGTTGAGTCATCGAGTTGTTGCTGACAATTAGGGGGGGGGCGCCAATCAATCCGCCATGAGTTGTAATCGGCCGATTTTTGCCAAAAAATACCAGTCGGCCATCTAGATTCCATAGCAGGCACAGACAGCCACATCCCGTGACACTTCTCAAAAGTGATTCGATAACGTTCACAGATTGTACCATGAAAATACACATACCCACGTAAACATAAGATTCTGCACTACACCAAGCTAACGGAAACAGCGCACGTTACCTTTGGAAATGTCAGAGACGCTGGGCCTTCAGTGCCCGCAGAGTGAACGAGTGTTCATTGTACCTCCCCAGGGCGCCTCTGTACTGCAGGTGCGCCAGAAACGCTGTGTGTGAGAACGAGAGGCCCCTCTGGGTCTCGTTTATCGAATCGTCCCGTTTGCCAAACTCCATTTTCACCCCTCCCAATTCCCACGGTGCAAGACCCCGTCGCGGCGGCATAGCACCAGGGCCGCTCCAAAAGCTCTCTCTCCGCGTTCCAGATAACAGAGGGCCCACATCGACATCAGTCAGCCCCCCCTTTGACGTGGGAACACAGAGAAGGCAAACAATCGGAAGCCGTGCATTCAATCGCCTCTTTAAGGGCCCACAGAAACACACACAGCAGGTGAAGAGAATAAATTGGCCAGAAGTCTCGTCATTGTTAGCGAGCAGGTGCAGCGTTTTCATTAGCCCGCTCTTGCATGAGTCACCTATTCTCAAACAAAGGGCTTCTATCCAGGCCAGCCTTTCTGCTGAATTAGAGCCCCGTCGCTGCGATATCCAGCGAACGCCAGACTTGTTTTCTCACAACACGTTCGTTTAATTTTCTCCTCCCATTTAAGAAGAAGAAGAAAAAAAAAACAATTTGTTACAAGACCCATTGCCGTCCCCCAAAAAAAAACGAAAATCCAATTTCGCGGAATTCAAATTCACTCCTCGTGGAAAAAAAGGGAAGAGGGTGACAAGAGAGGACTGGGAATTGATCTGTTCAGAGCCATTCATTTACAGACCCAAATCTTGCCTCCTGTTCCTTTTCACCTGCAATCTGACGCTGCAATCCCACATTGAAATCTGCCACTCTCTGCACTTGTTGATGAGCAGTGCAGCAGTGTTTTAAAGAGGATCTGGAATCCTTAAACATAAGAACATAAGAATACATAATGACGAGAACAGGCCGTTCAGCCCATCTAGGCTCGTCATGTCCTAATCTAAGCCTGGACCTGAATAGCCCAAGTGTTTCTGCCTCTACTACCCAACCTGGCAAGCTGTTCCAGACATTGACAACTCTCTGTGTAAACATTTGATTTGATTAATTCAGTTGGGAGGCACTGATAATAATACTATTCCTTGGCATATGTGCATACGACAGCTTGGCTCCCCGTTTACCTCAATTCAGAATAAAAGCAGAGTCATTTTGAACAACAACCGGATAGCAGAGGTCCATTGTGGATCGCTGTACGTATTTCTGAAAGGGGAGGGGAGGGGCTTATAGTCATTAAGGGGCGAGGGTTCAAAATTGAGAGGCCAGGAGTGGCAGGAGTCAAGCCTCCTCTCTAATGACTTAAACCCGTCGTAGATCGGTCTTACACCCGATCGAAAAGTTGCATTACCCCACCGATTCCCCCTTCCGTACCCCATCCACCCACCCCCACACTGATGTGCACGCGCAAGAAAGGGAGAAGGGCATAAATTAAGTCTGGGAGAGCAGACAAACCCCCCAAAAAACGGACATCTGTCGGGTTGAGACCTGAGTGCTCTCTGGAAGCGGAGCCATTAGGTTGTGAATTATAAATGTGCTTACAGGGCAGGGAGAAGTAGTCACCAGGGACCATGTGACTCAGGCCCTCAAACGGCCAGGGAGGGGGGGCCTATTTCAGACCCCCAAACAGCCACCTGCATCCACCTCCCTCTCTGCCATTAACAAACTGCTATTAAACTCCGGTATAAGGCCATTTACCAGGAAAACGAAACGAGTAAAAAAAAGGAAAAATAAAACTGACAAAACTGCCTCGGGGGAGATCGTTAGGGTCCCAATCTCATTTGCACGCCGTGGGTGGGACAGAGGCTTCATTTCACCGCCTCTGATTTTCCTGCTAAAAAGATTAAAGCCATTTGGGTCTCTGATACTGGACATAATAGTACAAAAGAAATGCTGTACGTACATCATCTTACTGGTTTGGCCCCCTAGTGATGTCTTTTTGAACCAATGATGAAGCGTTGCAGGCTAAAAAAAACACAGTCTACAACCAGCAGGTGTGTTTGAAACTACCTGACTGCTGATTAAGAACTTTAAAAAGAAAATGCAAATACAGGGAGAGACATTGTCTTCGTAATACTTTTATTATGAAACCTGGAAGAGGTTTAACTTCATCATCGTATATTGTTATCATGCTAGAACAGATCCATTGAGGTGGACAGAGCCAGCGCTTCCTTTGTGCTCACTGACTCCTAACCTGAAGGAGGGAGTGCAATGGTGGTATTGTATCGACACACTCCAGGCCCGGCCTGTCTCCTCTCAAGGACTGTATTCCACTTCTGTATCTTCACAACCACCCATCTGACACAATCTCATAGAAAAACCCCTATTCGATGAGCTGGTTCCAGCATTTACATAGCCATTATCTACCCTATCAATGGATGAATGGAAATCATAACACGCCCTTGCGGAAAAAAGGAAAAAGAAACCTCATTATCCATTATCAGGTTTGCAGGGGAGAATGACACCTTTCTGAAAGAGAAGCCTTGCCGGGTGGGGGGGTGTGGGAGGTGTGGGTGGTGTGGGAGGTGTGGGAGGTGTGCTTCTTTCGTTTCTATGAAACGGTTCAGGTTCCAGGTCAAGGGAGTGACACCTCACCCGCCTCGCATGGCTTTATCTCCCGCCCTGCGAGGGTAAGCCGAGGTAACGGCTGGCAGGGCTGGCGGAGACGGCCCTCCGCTCTGAACAAAGGCCCCGGAGCTCACACAAAGTACACACAGACCGACCAGGAGCCCAGGGGTAGTTTGGGCGGGGGGGGAGGGTCCCTCCTGTCTCCTGTTTAATACCCCATCACTCCTGAAGAGAAACACTCCTCTCTGGGGAGAGGGGGTCGTCCATTATCTGGCAGATTGTCTTCTGCATGTCTTGGAAGCTTAAAAGGTCAGGGCTTACTCATGCCTTGGTGCTTTTAACCCCGGAGAACGCGCCGAATTGCCCAGGTCCTGGTGGCTGTCACAGTCACCTCCTCGGACTGTGTGGACGTGCCACGGTCCATTAGCGCTGCTTGCTTGCTGAGGTGTCCGAGTGACACGCTAAGTGCCCCCCACCCCCACCCTCCCCCTTTACACCAGAGCCAGAGCACGCAGGGACGGGGGCAAAATGAAATGGGCCCAATTACGCAGGCGAGGGTAAAGGCCTCTACACGCTTCTGCGTCACTTGTGCGACTTCTTCGCGGTTCGCGCAGTGCAACAATGTCGCAAGCACTCTGCAATTTATACGTCTGCAAAGGCTATGCGCAGCCTATGCGACATGGTGTCCTTACACTTCTGTATGCTAGTAGGCGTCAATGTATTGAACAAGGTCGGTAAAGTTTTCATGAAAGCAGAGAAACTCCTGAACCTTCAAACTTCTTCAGCCAGTCTTTCCTGGAGCTGGTTCATTTTATACCGTGTAGAATAAATGATGCTAGCTATCTATATCGTTAGGTTCTAGCTCGATGAACTGTGACTATGACAGCTCCGCCTCCATTCGCTAACCAACCAATCAACGCGCAACATCTACGTGAACGGTTGCGCATAGTTAGATGGTCACGAGTTAGATTTTTGTGCTAGGTACGCGACACCCTCTGAAACCCCATCTGCGTGGGTCACAAAGGCTGCGTTGATGTTGCAGAGCCCTGGTTGTGTTGCTGTCGTGTTCTTGTCCTTCGAGCACGTAGAGGCCTTACGACAAGTCACAGCAGCAACACCGCGACAAAGACTCTTATTCGCCCGATCCCGCCGCCGATCTCCTGTAAACCTACGATGGCATGCCCGAATCTCGACGGTGGCTGGCTGCACGACGTGCGTTACCGGAACGGATCTGATTAAAACGCACTCATAAAAACCAGATGGCGCTGAAACATTGAGCGCAGACTTTTCTCTCTCTATTTTAATTAAGTTGATGTCTGGAGAACAACATCAGCCTTGTACAACTGCCGGTGAAGATGGAGGGGTTCCTCTGGTTCCATTTCCAAAGAGCAGGTGTGGCGTAAACTCTCCACGTTCCATGGAGGTGCAATTACCCAGTTGTGGAGAATGTTGCTGCTGCTTCGTACCCTTTCCCAACAGAGTTCAAACAGCTGCAAATCCCTCACATCAAAGCTCTGCCTGGTACGTCCTCTCCGCCAGCAACACCTTTTTCTTTCCTGATTTTCATACTATTGGCATATTCGTACTTTTCATATTGTTGGCATATTCATACAAGGTTCCCAGGCCTTTTTTCTCCCATGCTCACGACCAGCTGGGAAACGGCAAGCTGTTGAATATTTCCATCTCTGTCATGTTCCTGGCTGTGATTAGACGGTGGCACTGGGTGACTATGGGGGCCGTATCTGGGTCAATGCACTTTTGTCTGATGCTATTGGAGCTGTTAAATACAGCGATTGTCGACGGTTGGGTTTCTGTTTAGTCTTGGAGATTTTGCCCCCGCCTTTTTTTTCTTCTTCCTAACCACGATCACCCATAATTCCCCGTCTGGTTAGAAGAGTTATAAATCGAGAAGAATATCCTGATGTGTGGTTTGCGTTTACAGTGTGTCGTGTCCGCCTTCACGATGCACTTCATCACTCGGTTTACATAACAAAGCCAAAAATATGATACGATACGATCCGTTACCCATCTGCTAACCATAAATGTTCTTTTGTACATACAAAAATAAAATAAAATACAACTCCCGGAAAACACTTGCGAGCCGTGGGTTTCCAACAAAGGCGATACAAATTAATCCAAGGCCTTTTCCAACTCTTTTCTTGCCTTTTTTTTTCTTTTTTTTTTTTTCCTGGTCTTAAAGAGCTTTGCTGATATTGTCAGAGATAAATGATCACCCCCTCAGACCACAATCAGCCCCCTTTTTTTATTTATGGCCGCTGTAAGCAGAATCAGCTGATAGGAATCAGACTCCAGACATCTCGGTGCCAAAAGCACGCAGGGTGAGCCACCTCTCCACTGGGGAGGGAGCCATGGGTGGCTCTCTCCCCCAGCTCTCACACACAGGTCCTGTGCTCCGCCACGGTGGAAGCGGAGCGGCTGGAGGTGTGCTGTGAAGCAGACCGTAACTAAAATTACACCGGTGGAGAAGCTGAAGATGATGTCGGGAGGGGGGGGCTGGGAAGGCGGGCTGGGCGGGGGTTCTGGGGGACTGCAGACGCCCCCCTCTGGTGAGCGTCAAACGAAGTGCTCCCTCTCCAGGTCGCGGGGTGGCCCTGGCGCTTGTGCAGGGAGCCGGGGGAGACTGCAGGGATTGATTACACAGACAGGCGAAATTCCTCTCTCTTAATAAACACAAACAGACAAACCCCCCTGGGTGCCAGAAATGCTCCCCGTCCCAGTGTCCTGGGCTACAGGAATCTGATAAGGGTATATAGCCCAAGATCTGAAGATGACCTTTTATCCTGATGCACTTCAGGTCACTTTGTAGGATCGTCACGCACGCACTGGTTTACAAAGCAAGGAGAACGGAGCGGGGCTGAGATTTCAGCCACTGATCTTGGAACAAATAGGGTTCTTTACAGAAATATATTGTTGGGGTCCACACCACTACTGATTTTACACAAGGACTCACAAGGAAGAAAACACATTTGACCTTCCTTTAATTTATTTTATTTGATTTATTTGCACTATGCAAACATTTGGGATGTTTCATAACGATTCACCATTTCGATATTAGCCTTTATTTTGTATCACCACATACAATATTTTGAATATTGCATGCTGTTATATGCAACACAGCGAATATGTTTGCGGAAGTCATTCTTATGTGAAAATCAACATCTTCGACCCGACAGCTGATTGTCCTCGCTGGCATAGTCCTTCACGGGCATACTACCGGAGTATGAATGTGCCTCTCTTGTTGTCTCGAGTCGTGACCAGACAGAAATGTTCATTAACCACAGACATGGCTGTTTGCCCCCGGACCGCGGAACAGACAGGGGTTTATTTAACCTTCCAGAAAGGCCCGCTCCTGTTGCAGACCCCAGTCAGAACCCAGCCCATCTATAAAAGAAGCACGTGTCAGAAAGGTCCATCCTGCACACAGCCCCGCCCCCAGCAGGGAGCTCTCGAGCCTCAGAGCACAACCAAACAGGAGAGAGAGGCGCGCTTGAGAAGCCCGGCATCGGCCCAACGCAAGAACCGCGGCGAAGATTAAAAGCAGACCTAGACGTCTGATCCGTTTGGAGGCCCGCGAGTTTGATTCAGACACAAATACAGACACACTGCCGTTTTCGATGAATCACTTTGAGCGACTCTCATTTGAACAAGATCAATGGGAACGAGGACGCCCCACATTAACAGTTTGAGCGCAAAGCACCAACGAGTTGGCCAGATTTGAACAAGATCTGAGGAGGAGAGAGGAACGCAGGAAACGGCTGACTAACATTCGCTTCCACGCCCCTGTGCCCTCTAGTATCTCAGGCGCGGGTACATTTACGAAGGCAGAGAGGATCGTGGGGCGCTAGGGTCATTTTACATTTTAGGCATTTAGCAGACACTCTTATCCAGAGCGACTTACACAGTATACATTTTTTACATACAATCCATTTATACAGCTGGATATTTTACTGAAGCAATTCAGGTTAAGTACCTTTAGCTCAAGGGTACAACAGCAGTGCCCCACCTGGGAATTGAACCTGCAACCTCTGAGTTACAAGCCCAGCTCCCTAACCATTACACTACACTGCCAGCCCATCAAATGAGAGGGGGTAAACAACTGAAGAAAAACCGTTGGTATATCACGCAGAGAATGTCAGGTATTGCTGAAGTACGCCGTTTACAACGCGCTAGTCAATGTGTAACAGCAGGTAATGAAACCGTGTCCTATCTCAGAGAGTGGTATAATAAACGGAAAAGTCACTTAAGTGTGACAGATATTTTTGTGTATAAGACTGAGCATGTTCAGTATACAAACAAGTCAAGACTTCAGCTTTCTGTGCTGTGCTCCTGCAATTCAAACGTTTTATAGAGATGTCCCTGTGACTCCAGCGCGGTGCATTTAAAAGGGATCTAGTCTGCGTCTGGCAGCAGACTAAACCTAGGCAGGGAGGGTAAATACCGAACATTGACAGGCGATGTGGCCACTGCAGACCGGCTGCAGTCAACATGGGTCAATAGGAAGTGAAGTAAACCATACCAATGTAGATGTTAGGCAATAGTTCAGTAATCCCATGATACCAGAAGGCGCAATTGCAGCTGATAGAGAAGACCACTTTTTCCTGACGAGACCTTAAAAAATGCACCATTGGCATATTTAACAATATACCAGTCCCAGGGCTCATTTGAGATATGCAGAAGCATCCAAGACAAACTATTTCAAGCAGATCTGAGAGCTGACAGGAATTTAACTCCTTTCAGACCAGGACTCACCACTGTCCAACAAAATAATTACTCAGGCCGATGCGAAAGACAGCGAATCTTGACTTGCTGCCAAGCTGGCGTTTTTGAAGAGTAAAATTTTCACGATTGCAAAGTCACAGGAACAGATGGAGCTTTGAGCTCCAGTGTGTGAGTTACAGGACAGACAGGCTCAAATACGAGCAACCACAGAGGAGAGGGGGTGGGGGGGGGGGTCCTGGTTACAATTAGGGATGTTAAAAACAGTGCCTCAGTGCATAACATGGTCCATGATTATGCATTAACTTCAGCTGAAAGGTAAACAACCCCAGAAAAGCAGTAGGATGTGAGAGAAGTTACTTGAGGAGCGTTTCAGCTACGATAATAAGGTGAGCAAACAAACAATTTATTTACATTTTAGTCATTTAGCAGACGCTCTTATCCAGAGCGACTTACACAGTTCACATTTCTTTACATACAATCCATTTATACAGCTGGATATTTTTACTGAAGCAATTCAGGTTCAGTACCTTTAGCTCAAGGGTACAGCGGCAGTGCCCCACCTGTGAATCAAACCAGCAACCTCTGAGTTACAAGCCCAGCTCCCTGACCATTACACTACACTGCTGCCTATGTGACAAATTCATTATTATCAGTGTCTAAAGCTAAGTGTTTAGGGAAATTTGCAATTGAGTAGTACATTGGTATCATTTAATCATCTTAATTAGGACCCTACGCTTACAGTAAAGGATGACCACACAGACACAGACAGCCATTAGCGCTGTGATGGTGGCAGGGTGGGGTCCGCAGCAGGCTGCTCCCCTAATGCTGCGGCTCCACTGTCAGCCTGCTTTGAGGGGGACGAGCGATCTGGGCCCCTCAGTCTACTTCCATCAAAGCGGGGCTTTGTTCAGGCCAAGATTGTCCCATCTCCAAGGGGGCTATGACTGACACCCTGGTCTTCCGCACCCCCAAAGCTTCTGACTCAGGGGGGGCAGGACTGGCCTCTCTTCTCATGGGAAGAGATCTCTTTTCCTCGTGCACAGATAAGCACTCTGCATGCTGACACGGGAGGGGGTCACACCGGCCCAGCAATGAGGGGTGCCGTACAGAGCCTGGGAAACCCACCAGCGGGCTCACCTCACCAGTGGGGGGAGAAGCCCAAATTATCAGCCACGAGGAGCCAGGCCAAGGCGCCAAAACAGAGGCAGTTAATCTTTGACTTTTGCTCCGTGAGCCAATTTCATGTTCGAAAACCCGCCTGAACGCCTCCCTTCTGTCGTGACCGCCGGGAGGGTTTGTGACACAATGACAGTGTTTCAAACGGATAACTTTTAGTTGTGTTTCAAACTATTTGCGAGATTGTTGTTTCCCCCCCCCCGCATAACTCGCATTGTTAATGTGTTTGAACATGTACTTAAAATTGCAAACTGCATCACATCATATAATTGAAGAAAATAGAGGAAAATCTTTTGTAAATTCAGTAGCTATTATTGTAGTATAGTGACAGCTTAGAGATACCATACAGATAGAGAACAATAGATAATTGTATTTGTATTTTATAGTTCATAGTAAATGTCCCCTTTTGGTAATATCAGTTTCTTTGCAAAAGTAAAAATATCAAAGCTCCACTTGATATATGGTTGAAAATAATTTTGTTGGTTTCCCGGGAAGTGGCTTTTTATTTTCTCATAATACAAGGAGCAGAGATAGGTTTGTAAAACAATATTTTACTGAGGTTTCTTTTAAAATAAGTCTGAGGTCTGAAGAGAGATGATACATATATATATATGTATGTATGAGAGAGAGAGAGAGAGAGAGAGAGAGAGGGAGAGAGAAAGAGAGAGAGAGAGATAGATAGAGAGAGAGACAGAGAGAGAGAGATAGAGAGAGAGAGAGAGAGAGAGAGAGAGAGAGAGAGAGAGAGAGAGAGAGAGAGAGAGAGAGAGAGAGAGAGAGAGAGAGAGAGAGACTGCAGAACTTCAGGGAGAACCGATAAGGCATAAAATCTGTACATACTGGGAGTACAAATTCAGAGGGTTGATACCACATCCCACAGCAGCCAGGCCAGTTTGCCTCTTATAATGGAAAGCAGTCACAAACATCAATATGCTGAAGCTGGAATGAGATTGCCCCCTCCACATCACAGCATTCCTGAAAGATCTGTGCTTGTATGACTTCACATTTGAATCAGGAATTACATACTTGCGGTAAATGCAAATGTGTGTGTGTGTTTGCCAATGCTACGCACACAGCTTTAAACATGCATAACTTTAAGCTTTAAAAATCATGAGAACCTGGCAGAGCTTCATCATACTGTGCCAGCCAGGATCCCCAGTTCCTCGCCTACAGACCCACGGGGCCAATTAGACACACCTGCACACTGCCTACCAACACCAACACAACCGGCAATGGCATCTTACACGCCCCGTACACGCAAAACAGAAGCTATGATTTGTATGCAATAAATCCTATGATTCAATTCAGGTTTAAACATTTGAGTCTTTCTAAAAGGCAACCTACAGGTAACTGGCAAAATAATGGCAACACATGAGTAAATGAGGGAGTACCATATGTCTGTGGGGGGGGGGTACCACAGTGGGATAAGCCCAGCCCTCCCCTCCCCCTGCCCAGCAGGGACTCTCCTACCCCAGGCCAGGGCCGTTTCAGTGCCCCCTCCCCCAAAGTTACGAATGTGTTGCCTTTATTTTGGAAGTTACCTGTATTTCCAAGACGCACACTGCACTCTGGAACTGAAGGGAAAAAAAACGAGAAAAACAGCTTAATGACTAGGCAGGTCTTATCTCTAGCTTTAGGGTGAAATCCATTGAACTTTGACAACAGTTCCAAAGGTACCTACTAAATGTGTGGAAAAATAGACTTTTCCAATCTAAATACAATGCTGACCTTGAAATAAAGAAAAAAGGCTTAAATCAGCAACCTGTGGTCTACTTTACCGGAATCGAACTCTGTACGAACACACACACACACACACACACACACACACACCCACACACACACACACACACACACACCTACACATTCCGCATCTGACACTTATTTTTGACTCTTCTTCGACAGAAAGTGTATTGTTTTAGAACATGGCCTTGTTTGGGGAGAGAGTCTCACATGCGCGTTGTGAAAACATTTATCTGGCAGATAATGAGATGGTATTCCTTCGCCACCGAGGGATGAGAAACAGCAGTCTTCAGAGGCATTGATAAGCAACTGACTCGCATTTCAGCTTCATGAGTCATGTTGCTGTTTTACCTCAGGGTTCGCAGGCACTCAGTCACCGGGGCTGGGTGACACTTTCCTCTGCGAGCTGCGAGCAGCGAGCACATTCTGGCCGCAGGCCGCAAGCTATAATGGGCAAAACGACTCTCATCTTTAATACACTGTCAATTTTTTTGACGTTTTTTTTCTTTCCCATCCAACATTTACCTTCATGCATTCAAGACCCACAAACGTTATGTAAAATACATCGAGGCCTTAAGGCCTGCAACACACATTTTATTTATGAGGACCAGAAAAAAACAAATGCACTCAATCACAGAGTGGGAAAGGCGTGCGGAAACGACGTCTTTTATCAAAAATAAAAAAGAATAATAAATAAATAAAAGTCACAAATCTCAATATCGAGAAGCGATCTGAGCACAACGTTTCTAGCGGCGGTGGTGGCAAATCTGGGTGCACGGTGTCTGACAGGGCGATAGTGGGCTAATGAACATGTGACAACAAACGATGCACACAGGCCAGGCCCGCGATGCTTTAAGGCTTGATGTATTGCCTCTGCCAGGACTGATTATTAGCACACTGGCAGGGAGAGAGAGAGGGATAATGGGGCCGCTTGTCCACAGATCCCCTCGCACAGAATGCGGGAACAGCCAAACGCAAATAAACAGCCTTCTCCTAAGCATATTTTCTGGTGCGATTTCAGATTATCCGACCCTCCAGACTCGAAGTAAACCGGCACCATTAAATTAGGAGAGCGGACACAAGAATCATACGCTTATTACGCGCGCGTTTGGGGTAAATCTGCCGCCGGGTAGGGTCGAATGGGAAAAAAAGGAACCCTTTCGTAATGGCTTCTGGCACGTACATTATTCAACATGAAAGGCCTGAAAGTTTATTTTTCGGCACGTCATCTCCCATAACTGAGCTGCCATTTTCAGATGCTGCTAGCCAAATGAATTTAGCGCCGAGCTGTACTCGTGCCCCTGTGGGATTATTAAACCCGGGTTCAGGTGAAGCATACGAAGAGAGTCCGCGCCGGAGACGGGAGAGCGTGCGTCGAAATCAACTGCCTTCCTCTCGTGGCTTTTCTATCGCGCGTTCCCTCGGCGCAGGCCAAGGGGGATCACAAAGCAAACGGCACGGTTAATGAATGCAGAGCGGCTTGAGGTGTTTGTCTGGCACCCGGCGAGAGCCAGGCGAGTGACTCTTGACTTTTTCGGTAGGTCATATTCAAAAAGCCGTAGATCGCGTCCAATCAACAGTCCGCTCTGCACCCGGCTGGGCGGTGAAGCGCGGCGCGAGGCGGCCGCTACACTCGGGTGAAGACATGCACACTAATCCTACACACACAAAAAAAAGAGAAGCCCATCGCGCAATTTGGCATTAAACAAGCTGTCAACTGGCAGTGCGGCAGTGCTGTCTGTCGTATTTTCTGGGGACCGAAGAAGCAGTCCCGGCATTAAAGCAGGCTGGGAGAGGCTGCTGGTACTGTGTGCTCTTTCTTTAGAGTGTTTATTCGGAACGCTACAGACCTGGCGCTTCTGTTTGTGTCACTGCTCAGAGCAATGACTCCGTGGCGTGATATATATACCCCCCACCAGACGAACGGGGTGGCAGCCCCGGGGCCTCGAGATCCTTTAACAGAGAGAATAATTTTTTTGTGGCGCTGGCTGTAAACTGACAACTTTTTTTTGTTTGTTGCGGAATGACATTTGCACAGCTTTGTAATTATCTCCATTCCACAGAAGGAAGGAGTGAAAAATAAGACCAGGCGCAGCGAGGCTCGAGTCTTAATCACGCCTGTGCCACAGCAGTCTCCCTTTAACGTGCGCGATCTTCCCTTCCAAAGGCTAACATCACAAATTAAAGTCTGACCAGTGCACTGCCACATCATGCGCAGTCACAGCATGCATGTCTGTGAGATTTTTGTAACAGGGTTTTTTTAATTTAAAACAAACGAAACGTTTTTATCTTCGGCACAATTTAATCTGGTATGTTTCCCTGCCCCTCCCCCCTCTTTCCTTTTAACAATTCACAGAGGGAACGCATACCTTATGAACCCAAAGTCACGCAAATTCAATGATTCAATCTTAGGCAAAAAATAGATTTTTTTTTTTTAACAAACATGGGCTTAATGAAACACACACAGAAAACAGGTAATGAAGTTTCCGTCTGTCATGATTACTAGAAACGTCTCTGGTGGCGCCGCTTGCGCAAAGAACAGACGAGAAATTGGAAACCGAAAAGGTCACAGAGTAGAGATAGAAATTAAAATGGTATTTTACTGTGTGAACCGCATTGGAGTGGTTTTATAGAGGTCTGGCCACATGCCCTTCCCACTCCCTCGACCGACAACGGTCGACTCGATTGCTTTAACCGTCCCAGGCGTCTACAAAAGGAAACAAACCCGAAAGAAAAATAGGCCAAACAAAAAGCTGTATCTTGGCATTTAGATCTTTGTCCTCCGTTTTAAAAAATGAAGGCCAGGAACATTTTTAAAGATTTTAAGAGCCAGAAATCTCAATTTGAAGTGCTGGGACCTTGGCACTGTCAAATCAATATGCCAACCACCAAAGAGCTCCAAGGTAAGAATTATGCTTAGCTTCATTTCAGCTAGAGGTAGCATTATTTAAGAAGGCAGGACAACAAGAAAAGTTTTACTTTGAGTTTCAAAGACCAAAGAGCATTGAAGCAGATCTCCTTATCTCAGGGAAAGATGTTTGAAGAAAACCTTAAAATTTTTCACCAAAAGAGGAGGCGTCCATTTAGAAAAACGTTCCCAAACAAGACTGTGGAATAGATAGCGATCTATAGTGATCTATTTCACATGAACAACATTACAGTCGGAGGAAGAAATGATGTCTAGAGGAATACTGTAACAGAACCAAGATAGTGGTAGCCTATACCTGACTGGAACCAAATGATACCGCAAGCATTTATCTGACAAGGTTAAAGGATGCAGTGCCAACACAATCACATCTGCTTAGCAGCTAAATTTAAACTAGAGTGGTGCGTTACCACTTACAAGCTTTCAACGGGCATCTGGCAACCACACTAAAAAGACCAGAATCCTCTTATTCTGAGCCTATACGGTGCAGTATGCTTCGGTTAGCAAAATGTGTGCATACTTCACACTCACACTCAGTCAAATGAACCATTTACATAAATGTCCAATGTACCTAAAACCTGGCAGGCCTACACACTGCACAGTTTTAGCTGGCTCCTTCAGTCGCCTTCCTCTGGTTTCCCTCAAAATTGAGTGTGCACCTCTGGGCTCTCTAACGCGAGGGGTTTGCCACGCCCTACGAGTGGCAATTCGAAACGGTAAGTGCTCAGGTGAGGCGGCACGGTGGTGCAGTGGATAGCACTGTCGCCTCACAGCAAGAAGGTCTCGGGTTCGAATCCAGGCCGGGGGCCTTTCTGTGTGGAGTTTGCATGTTCTCCCCGTGTCCGCGTGGGTTTCCTCCGGGTACTCCGGTTTCCTCCCACAGTCCAAAGACATGCACGATAGCCTAATCGGAGAGTCTAAATTGCCCGTAGGTATGAGTGTGTGAGTGAATGGTGTATGTAGTACCCTGCGATGGATTGGCGACCTGTCCAGGGTGTATTCCTGCCTCTCGCCCGGAACACATGCTGGGATAGGCTCCAGCCCCGCGACCCTGACCAGGAATAAGCGGCTTAGATAATGGAAGGATGGATGGATGGAAGTGCTCAGGCGGATATCGGTTACCCGCGCGGGTTTGAGTCGCGAAAAAGGTCGGGGCACAGAACGTTCCTTCAAAGGCGATGGCGTCACAGCTGGTCGCCGGTACCCTCGCCGCGGCGGCTGCACTGTTTGCGCCGCGATTACAATGAGAAAAGACCCCGGCAACAGAAGGCACGGCCTTACGCGGGATTGATTAGAAGAGCCCTCCGCAGGGGACCAGCGAATGACAACGGCTCACCGCACGAGAAACACAGCCTCACTTCCTGCCCGGAACAAAAGGCTCGGCCAGTACAAGGAGGTGCTTCCAAAAAATCCCTTTTTCCCTCCTCCCTGGGGTACCTTCATGCATTTCAATTGAGGGATTCTCTGCATGGTGCACATGGTTGTTTCGCTGCTGTTGTTCGGACCACGCACCTATATTTCTCTCTCGCATTTTGTCTCTCCTACATTTATGGCTCTTTGAGCACAGAAACTATTGTACTTGAACCCTCTGGGTGGAAAATAAATCATTTTGCTCTGAATGGCAGGGCGACTGTCGTGGAGTGGTGGTGGTGGTGGTGGGGGTGGAGGGGGAGGGGGGGGGGAGGCACAAGAGAGAGCTTCAGCTGAGAAGAGGGAGAGAAATGGAGGGAGAGAGGGAGAGAGAGAGAGAGAGAGGGCTCACAGATCTGTGGATTTATCTCACAGCCAGAGAGAGGTTCTGGATCCGGCATTAACATTCCGTTCAGAAAACACTCCGGTGTCCGGGACCACCAGAGAACTGGTCTGCCTCTTTAATGCTTCAATCCCCCAGAACTATCATAATCACAAAAATATGTTCCCCATCATTTACTTTCATCTTCAATACTGTTCGAGTGAGTCAAATAAAAAATTAAAAAACGTTTTTGTGGTCCTGTGTGGCTCAGTTTGCAACGCTTAGGCTGTGGGTTCAATCCCCACTGGGAACGCATACACTGAAAAATTTACGCATTCACTACTGTAAGTCGCTTTGGATAAAAAGGATATTATATATATTATATAAAAACAAACTCAACAAAAAAAACAGCAACACGCAGCCCTTTTTTCTAAAGCCATCCAGGAGGCGGGTCTGTGCATCTGGCGGAGCGTGAGTCAGTGGGAGACGGGCGGATAAGGAGGAAGTTGCCCTGGGCAACAGCTGAGGTGAAGCTAGGGAACAAGTTCTATCAGGCCAACCTGCTGGGCCCAAATTCAGACGGTGGTGTTATTTACTGTACACGCTCACGTCCTACTTTGCTTTCTTTATTATGCAAATGCTCCCGCGCAGCAGCAAAGTCAAGAAGCTGCGCGATCCCAAAGCAGACGGAGAGTTATTAATTTGTCGCTTCGCAGGGTATGTGTCTCCGTTCTCGAGAGCAGAGAGAGCCAATTGCTCCGGTTTATAATTGAAACTCCTAGGGCGACATTTCCTTGACGCTTCAGGTAGAAGCCAGTCTCAGGTAAACAAGAGGACAGAGAAACTGTAAGCCGTTTGAGGCCCTTTCTTAATTTAAAAATATGTTGGGCTTTTTTGGTTTCTTTAAGAAAGGCACAGTTGAATATATTCCACGGCAAGGCAACATTTTCATCTCGCCACAGCGACGTCGATCAAGGTTTAGTTTGTGGTACATTTTATCCGTCAGCTCGGAGATGTGTTTTGTTTTTAGGCTTTGTGTGGCAACCCAGACAGCACTGCTCCAGGAGGGTAGGGGGGGTGGGGTGTGGCGCCTGCTTTCACACACACGATAAAAGGAGAGGAGCGCCGAATATGAGATATCCAAGGTTCCGTGGCGTGATCCGAAACAGTCTGGAACCACGCAGACTCTTGGCCTGCGCCAGGCGCGGACAGAACGGAGACATCACAAGGACCTTCTGCGACCTCTGCAAGGGACGTGGGAATTGCGGGCGTTTTATATTCCACTGCGTTCTTCAATCCCCTCATCCCCCCTCTCTCACCGCCCCGCCACAAGAGAGCCACAAATCACACGCTGTGTGAGGAACATTTTATTAGTGGGGCTGTGTCTCGCTACCATAACAACAATGTGCTCTTTCACTCCGTGATTTAGACACCTCTTGTAAATGAGCTAAGAAACGCGGGGGAGGGGGATGCATTAAATCTTGTCACCGATAGCACTGCATCCATTAGTGTTATGTGCTGTCATAAGCTACACGGCGGAAACAAGTGACAAGGATATCCATCCTCGCTGCAAACAACGATCTAAAAAAAAAAAAAAAGAAGAGAGTCTTCAGCAAAAACAAAGCTGTGTCTCCTCTAGTGTTCCGAGCTATCGAGTGCACACTGGCGTGACTTATCGCTGCTCCACCTCCTTCTTTGTCAGACTTTAAATGCTCAAAACAGAGCCGCGGAACTTAACGGTATGGATATTCTCCCGGTTATTTTCACAAAAAACCTTCCTGTTTCTTTACTGTGTGAAGCCGACATCTAATATCCAGGCCCACACCGGTGGAGAAAGGTGTGATTTTTTTTTTAAAACCGTCCTGAATATGCCACCGTAAGACCTGTAACCGTCATTTCCTCTCGAGAAAGCACGGAATTGAAAGAAAATAAACAAGTTAACACAATGATAGAAAGTTGTGCGTTTAGACACGGAGGGAAGCGCGTGTTGATAAAGCACTGGATGCGCACACTGACACGGTGGGGGCCTTCGGCGAGGAATAATTAACGAAAACTCTGCATGACCCTCCCCAAGCATTCCGTTCCCCTCCGTGTTGTTGGTAATCAGTCTCATTGAACATGGTCATCACCATAAAACAGCTACGCTCCGTCACACCCGTAATGGATTTTACCCACTGCGTCATTAGTGGCGCGCTGGCCCCACTCCTCCTAGTCTGCCACGCTCGAACATAAAACTCTCCCTGCGCTCCATTCGTTATCTGCCCGTTTTTTATTATTATTTTTTAAACGGTTAAGGAGAGGAGCTGGGGCAGGCGGTTGAAAATTCTGTGGTCTACAAAAAGACTAGTAAAAAGTTAAAAAGCTTCAAAAGTTATTATTTACAACAACAACAACAACAGCCGTTTTCCTTTGGTTATTATGGAATGCATAAAGATTACACAACTTTGAATGTCAAGCTCCAGCCGATGCAGTCAGATGACTCGGATAACGTGCGGTTTGAATTCGATAACGTCGATAATTGCAAAGTGCGACCGTCGCCACGCGGCTGACAGCCAGACAGACGAACAAGCGAGCAGAAATTATTTTGGATTCGATTCAATTCGGCTGCTGTGAATGAGGTGTCGATAACAGACGCAGAATTGTCTTTAAGCGAAAAGAGGGATCAGCACGCGTCGGACAGGAAACAAAGAAAACGGGGGCCCCGTGTTGCCTCCTCCCTCCGCATTGTTGTGTCCCCTTCAGGAACCCTCCCACCTCCAACAGGGGATTACATCGGCACCTGGATTTAAAACAATGCCTTCCAAGGGGATTTCTCAGAGCTGTTTAAGACCTGAGAGGCCTTATCTTCCCCTCTCAGATTCAGACGTGTTTGTCAAAGATAATGTATGCTTTATTCCACGTGAGAGATTCCAAATCAGTCTTTTACTGTGCTTCCTCCCCGCCTCCATTATCAACACTCAGATAGAATCTGGAGGCCTATTAAAAGGAAATGACAAACGATGGCATTGTCAAGACCGACACGTGCGTATTAAATAACAGATTCGGGTAAGTAATCGGGGTGCTTCGCAGATCAATACAAATCCTCCCCTGAGCCCGGCATCGATTTGTACGTCGATGCATTTGTATTATCGGACCTGTGGGCTGGTAAAGACAGCCCAAAGCTGCACAATTACAGACGGAATGAATAACGGGGAATGTATTCAAGCTGATGTCTCCTGGAAAATTCTGTCTGTGCCCTCCTGCCAGCTGGGAACACGTTTGAATACCGCCTCAAACATCGCAACAGCAGTGATGGTGTGCCAGGACAGCGAACACATTTGAACGCTCGGTATCGCCCATATAGATGTTGACAGTCTGCCAAAGCTTGGCTTTCTGTTGAAGTTAAACCATAAATTCAGCTCAGCCTTGAGTACAAATTTGATTACACCCAATGTCATATAATGTTATATAAAGTGTGAAGACATTTATATGATGCCTTCAATATTACCATTTTAAAGGGTTTGTTTTTAACAGGCTGAAAAGCAAGTCAATGGTGAGTAAAGCCCCCCGCCTCTCCCCCACCCCCCCTCTCCGCTCTCTGTAATTGATTTTCGTTAAGTGCCTCTTGACAGGCAGCTCTTGGTTTTTCACAATCTAATCGAAATCAGAACACCCCCAATGGGAGCCTGGTGACGGCCGGAATTAAGAAGCATTTCTATAAACTCCTCGTCACGTTACGGAGAGGGTCCCCTGCGGTGCAGCGTAAATCCCTGCGCGATGAGCGACTCAGGCGCCCTTCGCTCCCGGTGTTAAATGGCTCTTGTTCACACCTGACACACCCCCATTCACAGGCCCTCCCCCCATTCACCGAACGGCGAACACCCCCAAACCCCAAAAAAGAGACGCATGCACGGGAACAGAAGAAATAAATCTAAATCTCATACATTTATTCCAGACACACGTCAGCGAAATGTTCATCCATTCCGCTCGGGCACCAGATCTTTGATGAATAGAGAGAGGGAGGAGGGCAACTGAATTAATAAAAACCTGCTTCCTATAAATGAATAAATGTCGAAGATGTGCATTGCAGTGGTGCAATTCCCCTTCGGCGGAGCCATAACTAATCCATTAGCAAATGAGGAGCTGGCCTCCCAGGGACTTGAGTAGCAAAGGTCAGAGGTCAGACAGAGGTGTGGGGTGGGGGTGGGGGTGAAGGGCGGGTGTGGGGTGAAAAGTGCTGAAGGGGGCAAAAAAGAAACAGATGTCTTACTCCAGACAATGTGCTGTAAAAAGCCTTTAATGGACATGTTGTTCTCCATAAACCGGGCTGAGATGGGAATGTTTTGATACTGCTCATACGCTGTTTCAATATTCCATAAAGCACTCCGTAACAACACAGAGGCTTTGCATCAGAAAAGAGCCCCTTTCACCTGCCCAAAACGTGTGCCCCTCCTTAACAGCTTTCAGAAGGTGTTTACAGAAAACCTCACTATTATAATGAGTCTTTTCAACGCTCTTCTTTTTAAATAAATTATTCTAATTGGTTTGTTCAGGGTGTGAGTTTGCATAAATACACAAAGGCGGCTGTGTAGTGTAGTGGTTAGGAAGCTGGGCTTGTAACTCAGAGGTTGCCGGTTCGATTCCCGGGTGGGGGCACTGCCGTTGTACCCTTGAGCTAAAGGTACTTAACCTGAATTGCTTCAGTAAAAATATCCAGCTGTACAAATGTATGTAAATAAATGTAAACTGTGTAAGTCGCTCTGGATAAGAGCGTCTGCTAAATGCCTAAAATGTAAATGTACTGTGGTTTCTCTCTGCACGTGGCCATATCGATTTCTGTGTGTTATCTCAACACCTCGGTTATTTGCGCGCAAATAAAACTGAACTGAAATAAACTACCACACCCACCAGTACCAAGCAGACAATGCTGGAACATCATATCCCATGCAGAATCCTCTTCAAATTTGCCAAGGGCTTTTCTTGCTCACAACGAACCCACAAGATTGCACACTTGGGACAGGACGCCTGGTGTGCAGGCTGCTTCTTACAGGCTGAATGGAATTTCTACGCCGAAAAATGATCGTTCAAACTAATAAATACGTTTGAAATTTCGTGAAAATAAAATAGCCAGTGTAAAATAACATTTCAAGCACTTTCAAATTCGATCTCTGACTGGAATCAGGGCAGTAACATTACACTCTCTATGTCAACAACATGATAATATTCACCAACGTGAAAACATAAACAAATGGGTAAATATATAAATAAATGCACATGAGTATATCTAGCTATTAGTGTTGGTATTTCCCTAAAGAGTCATTCCGTTCCCTGACACGGTGGTTTTATTATTTTTAATTTTCCTCCATATTAAACACGGAGCGTTTTTTTACTCAGTCTCCTCTCTCTGGTGGTTTAATAAACGGCTCAAACTTTGCTTCCAGTTTATGTAGGTCACATGATATTTACCATGACAACAGATGCCACTGCCAAATCACCTGATATCACATGTCATATTCAACACCGTGGGCTTGCACTCAAGAAGGAAGCATTATTCCCCATTGGTAATCTAAACCCGATAGACCAACGGTTCCAACTGGAGATAAGCGATGCTTTAAGAAAACAAAATCCTAACACAACAAAAGATAATAGATAAGACCTGCTGGCCAAAGATGCAAGGCGGCGCAATTATTGTGTTCGTCACTGGAGAATTGTCACATCGTATTAGTATCTCCTCATTGAAAAAAGTATCCTTGGATCAGTTGAGGAAGGGGAGCTGTGGAAGGCCCAGTGTACTCATAGTTCAGGGGTTTATGTGCGGATCAGACGGGGGAAACGCTGAAATATTACCTTTGCAAGAAGAGAGCACAGAAGAGTAACACACTTGCATAAAGAAATTAGATTAGTCACTCTACCAGCAAGTAGATCAGGCTGGTATACAGAACTTTTATTCATGCTTTGCTTACATCTTTAAAGTTAGGCCTTAAGACAGGCAGGAGGAATAAATCTTTACCCCACACAGGGCTCGAGAGACAGGGAGAGAGAGAGAACTGCTTTTACTTTTAGAGAAACTAACCTTTCAAACCCCCCTGCCACACTCAAGCAATTTATGAAAAACCCTCATCAACCAGCAGCTAGGGGTTTATGCTCACCACTGATGTATTAGAAAGGTTATATTGCTGCTGGAGGTGGTGAAAGGATTTAGACAGCAGTCTTCACAACACAGCAGGTATTATGACCGAATACCACGCCCACCGCTATCTCATCAGACAAGGTTTTTACAACATGCTGTAACTAATCACGTGGATTGTCTTTCACCCCTACACACACACACACACACCCCCCGACACAGTTCAAATACAAACAAAACGTGTGTGGCCGTTACAGGGGATTTTTCAGTCAGAAGCAGGGCGGTTTGTCCTTCCTCCACGACTTTATCATCTCAGGCCTCCTTTGCACACAAAAGGACAGCGCCGTGACGCGTTGGGCCCAAAATAACCGCAAAGATATCCACTGGGCCGACTTCACCGACCGACACAGCATTTTCACCAGCTTACACATACACGGTTGCACAGTTTACTTTTGCAACAATCCACATAGAAGTGATACATGTGTGTGCGCATTCTTTTTTTTTTAACCGTTTAAACGTGGACGCCATTTCCTCTGGGGTATCACGACATGCAATCTGCCATGACAAAAGCTTTTGCCGAGACACCACTGCCATGTGATCTCTCTCTCTCTCTCTGTACGTGCCCCTTTGTTCACACTGACGGAAGATAGAAAAAATGCTGCTTGCAAACTAACGAGACTTTGTCTTCTGTCCGAAAACAAGCCAAACAGGTCTACAGCTTCACGGATGGGAATCCAAGTACATTCTTTATCTTCCCCTCACCCCCAATTTACAGTGAATAAAACTTTGATAACAGCAATATAGTGTAAAACAAGGGACCCTTTGTATCATTCTAGCTGATGTGAATCTTGCTACCAAAACTGAAACCAAACTCGTCAACTCCTATATCTGATATATCTGCTATAAAGTGAAATATTGGGCGATTAAATTTGTACAAAGAGGGAAAATGCAGAATTATGCTACACGGAAGGATGAAATACATCACATTGATTGCTTTTTTATCTTTTTTTTGTTTTTTTGTTTTTTACTTCCAACAGACTTTTCAAGTCAGATCAGCTGCATGTTTTTGTAGCTTAATGTCGCCATGAATAAACTTATGTGGATGATTTAAATTCCTCTCAATGCGTTTGAGTCGCTATCAGCGGTTCTCCGCAACATTGCCCTTGCAGAAAATCCTGCATTATGTGCCACACAGCTTGTTCAATGGTTTTGTGGGAGACATCGGCTGGCTTTGTTTTCTTTCACTTCTCTCTCTCCCTCTCTTGCTCTCTTTTAATCACGGAAAAACACAAATGTTCCTTCAGTGTTTTACATAAACTCATATTGGAGACAACATAAGAGGCACAAATGGTGCAGATGACTTATGTTCGCTCAGCAGTAACGAGGGGGGCCAGTCATTTCGATAAAATCTAACGAACACAGAGCAGGAAGGAAGCAAAAAAACACCGCTCTATGTCGTAGGGGCCAGCGACAACAGAATACGATTAGGCTCGGACTGTACGACCAACTCCAGCCCAAACCCCACAGACCAGGCAGCTACCCTCGCAAGAGAGAGAGAGAGACGTTGTGGTTAGATCAAGGGCCAGGGGTGGCAGACACTGAAGCGAGAAACCACAAAGACCACATTCTACTGACAGAATGTTTCACAGACTCATCATTCATATCAACGTGGCGCCCATTAATCAATAAGGTAAAACAAGCGTTTTTTACATTTTTGTACACTATCTCCGAGTCCACATCGGGCCATTCCCGATGCTTTTTTTCATGCAAGTAGAACTGTTTATTGTTTTAACCTACCACATTCAAGTGGATTCAAACGTCAAACGTCAATTGGCAAGTCATCTTTTGGTTGCATAACCGAGCATCAATGAAGAGCAGACATCGTTTTGAAATGGTTCTTGGACAACATGGCAGAATTAGCATTTTGCAAATACAGCCAAACAACTCCCATGAACTTCTCCAGAAACCTTCAATTAGCCTCTCCCAGATAACGTGGTGATGTCATGAAGCTTCACCACACAACGCCGATTACTCACTCGCCAGCACCACATGACTAATACAGGTATGAGCTGTCGTCTGCAGTATCGCTTCCTCTGTGGGTCATATGCGTTGATGACATTTGATCTTAGTCATGACTTGACCCTTTTGAAAATGTCTTGTGTGTCTGTTATACAAATACTGTACATTTCAACGTATTGCCTGTCAACATAGAGGAGGGTACATCACATTATAGCAGTTCAACTTATTGGAAAGTATTAAAAAAACATTGCTTCCCCTAAACTGTAATGTACAAGACAGCACAGACGAGTCTACATTGTAAAACTGATGTTTCTATCGAATGTTGCGTAAATAAGACCCCATTCAAGAAAATTCAACTCATCATATTACAGGGAAAACACAAAGTTCGTGTCGAAAGCTTTGAAGCCTATCTACTGATGGGGATTTTATTTTGTTATTTTTTTGCTTTGACAAAAAGAAGCGGAGCTCCTGAAAACGGCGCGTGCTGAGCCTCCCTCACCGACAGACTCGCGCAGACTGAGTGAGTGAGTGAGTCAGAGACTCCCGCAGTAAGGACGCTTCTCCGCTAGAGGGCGAAAAGGCCAGCAAAGTGGTCGCATCAGCTGAACGGTGCCTGACCTGCAGTTCTGCTCTCGCTCGCTCGCACGAGCGCTTCGCCTCGCTCTGCGCAAACTTGCGACCATACGCGACGCGTTCAATGGCCCTGCGAGCCCATTGACAAGTCTATTAAATTAAAAATGCCAGCTCAAAACAGGTCGAAACAAGACTAAGAACACATTTCATGCTCAAAACAGCCCAAAAATTTTAAATCTTAAAACAGATCATTCTCGTTCAATCAAAAAATATAAAGTATCCATTAATTTATTTTAAAATGTTTTTACAGACATTATTACTGTAATTAATAACTGTAAAAAAATCCCAATCCATGAAGCGCAGTGCAACACTGAGTTTAACTAGAGCCCACCCCACAAGCAATGGGTGCGGAGTTATTTTATTTATTCATTCATTCGTTGTTTGTTTGTTTGTTTCAGTCACACCCAGCTAATAACATGTCCAACCGCAATGACAAGAACTCTCTTTTGTAGCCTACAGTTCAAACTCTGAATGCGTATGCACAACCCCAAAACTCCCCAATTAACCTGTTTTATGTCATCAAAACTTGTTGCCACTCTTTCTGCAATCGAACGGCATTTTTCAAAACCACGGCACTGAGCCTGAATGTATAAAACTTCAATCGATAAATAATCGTTCTATAGTTCTACGCAAGTATTAGTGAAGCTTCAGAGCTGAAAACCGAGTGCGATGCTCCTTAAATCCGCCCTTATATATTTCTTCACAGCCAACCTTTTTACATTTCTCACTGTAATGAATAAGGCGTGTGCTTTTAATACAACGAAATAAAGTACACTGTAAAGAGAGTTACCTTGAAGAAGCGTCACAGACAAGACGAAGGCGCCAACGCAGCAGACTGTCGAATGCATCCTTAGAAAATAGCCTTTCTCGGTCTTCTTTTCCGATTTACCTGCAGTGCGAGTAAACTCTGAGAGTTTCTTTTTTTTCTCTCCGCTTAGAAACAAAAATAAAACGAGATTCGCGAGTTCCCTTTCCTCTCCGTGCGTTTCTGTTAAAGAGAGTGGGATTATCTGCGTTATTTAATCAAATGTGTCTTTACTTCTCCTCGTTTATTGTCTGTCTCTAGCCCTCTCCCGTATTTACGAGCAGGTGAAATGTAATCAGCATTGGGCCAGCTCGCCCGGAGGGTTTGCGCGAGAGCTCCGCCCCTGTCCCGCCCACCGTCTCCCCCCTCCCCCCCCCCCCCACCACCCCACCCTCCAGCACTCCTGGGCCGAGAGACTGACTTCGATCCAAGCGCTTAAAGTCAAACTTTTCTCTTTACTCTGTGTCACGTGTAAATACATCCTTATGTATCTCAATTGTGGTGTATTTTTTTTCTCTTTGCTGTTCCTGGTAATGCCAGAGCTGGAAAGCGAAAGGGAGACTTCTACTGTAATGGAAAACTGGAAATGTGTGTATATATATATATATATACTGTATATATATATATATATATATACAACGTATATTTTCTCCATTAGTATGCATATTTATGTAATGAAATCCTTACTTGAATTTAAAGTGAGATTTTCAAGCTCAAATGAAGGACTTTATTCAAATGAATTATGCATCTTCTCTAGAACTTCGGGCCTCCCGGAACCCTGGCGTTTGCTGTTTTAATCAATCTGTAGACTCCAGCTGTTCAAATAGCAAGTATGCATGGTCGTATTGATTTAAATTAAAACCACAACTGTGTTTCGTGCAACCCTCCCTGCTCATAACACAGGCAGGGTCTCCAGAATTCAATTATTCTTTAATTAGTTCTTAAATTATAGGCGCATGGGCCACCTATGCACCGCATTGCAATTAATGAAGTGGCATACATTGTTACGAGTGTGGACCAGGACATCCGACGTGTCTGCGGCTTTAGCGTGGAAGTATCGTATGCCTACTGACAAATTCCAGAATCTATAAATAATTTATCAGAAGAAGTCAGACTAAAATCTTTCCCCTGGTATGTTTTGTATCAAAGGAAATGCATCACCTTATTTGTGCTTGTACTGTTTGGCTGTATTGTTTCTTTTTGATTTTGTATATATCGGATGGTTCATGTTTTTGGCTCAGTTTGAATGATCACGCTGGACCGACTCTGATATGCTTTGTTAACTATCGCCGTTGCCTACAGTCAGCACTATCTGGCATCACTCAGGGAGGAGGTTGCCGGGCACACATGGTGAGGCGATTAAGCAGTTGGATGCCAGACCCTGTGAAAAATGATGGCAAACAGCAAACAAGTTGAGACAACACCTTTGTGCCATCGCAATACTGGCAGTGAACAAAGAAATGGAACCACTAATGTAAAGTCACTTCATGGTTCTGTGTGGCTCAGTAGGTAGAGCGTGGTTCTGTGTGTCTCAGTAGGTAGAGCATGGTTCTGTGTGTCTCAGTAGGTAGAGTGTGGTTCTGTGTGGCTCAGTAGGTAGAGCATGGTTCTGTGTGGCTCAGTAGGTAGAGTGTGGTTCTGTGTGGCTCAGTAGGTAGAGCTTGGTTCTGTGTGTCTCAGTAGAGCGTGGTTCTGTGTGTCTCAGTAGGTAGAGTGTGGTTCTGTGTGGCTCAGTAGGTAGAGCGTGGTTCTGTGTGTAGGTAGAGTGTGGTGTGTGGCTCAGTAGGAGCATGGTTCTGTGTGGCTCAGTAGGTAGAGTGTGGTTCTGTGTGGCTCAGTAGGTAGAGCAGTAGGTAGAGCACAGTGCTGACAACGCTTAGGTTGTGGGTTCGATTCCCATTGGAGCCACATATACAGAAAAATGTATGCGTTCACTACTGTAAGTCGCTTTGGATAAAAGCGTAAATGTATGTATATGTACTTCATAGGGTGCTGAGCCACCATGTGTGCCCAGTACAGGTGGCATGAGCTGTGGTGTAGAGTCTACCAATGTGTGGAATTCTGCAGGAGGTATACGACAAGAAAGTCAGTCAGATCACGCTTAGTTGATGGAAATGGAAAACGCTGTCTCCGGTGTTGTTCCAGAATGTCCCGTAAATGCTCGATTGGCTTCTGAGCTGGTGACTGAGAAGGCCACGACATACGGATAACATCGAGCTCAGAGGATGTGAGTGCATCCAAACCGTGCCAGGAACATGTGTGCGCCACACCATTACGGAACCACCTTCACTGCTGGAAAACTCTTGTTTCCATTTTTCCGTTCACTACCTGTGTGTTTGGCATTGGCATGATGAATTTCAATGAATTGGCATGATGGATTTGGTGAACTGCCACACACTGCACTATTTACAGAGAGCAATCCTGCTGTCTTAAACAAGAATACCTTTTGTAAACAATGTTTATCTTCCACAAATTATAGAAGAATATATTCCAGACTTTTGTAGTAGGTGCACTGGCGTTGACATATACTAACCTTGACATACACTTCCTGTGCACCATATACAATTGATTTATTTATGCATTGTTTTATTGATAGGATTGCTACATAGGCGGACCAGTTATGATGTCTCTATTTCTTGTAGTTCCTTCCCGTGTTTATAGTTCTGTGTTTTATACCATTTGTTTCATTGTGTCTTATGTTTGTTTTTTAACCTTGCGGCAAACAAATTGACCCTACGGGACAGTAAAGATTTATTGAATTGAATTGAACGGAATCAGTAGCTAAGGATTCTGAAATTAATAATTAATTAACATTAATCAGCAAGGACGATCATCAGGGGGTCTGCTTTAGAAGTAATCGCTTGGAATGTGTGAACGGTAGCCTGCACTGGGAGCCTTGCAGGCTGTACATCTGCGATGCACCAGGCTGCAGATGCTGTGTTGTTGGACTCATAGTCCCATTCCTGTTGCAGTGCCCAGACAAGCATGCGCCTGCTCTCCGATTCCTGAGCCAAACGTCGCACCAGTTGAGCCCACTGATGTTCCGATGGAGCTCAAAACTGGCTATCAGATAATCCATAGCACAACTGTGACCTTACATCACGAGGTGTTGTTAAGCGAGCAACAAGTATGTGTGTGTGTGTGTGTGTGTGTGTGTGTGTGTGTGTGTGTGTGTTTGTTGACCTTCCTTGAATGTTGTCAGATCATGATGAGCACACAGGAAGAGCAGTGAGAGATTCCGGTAGAAGAATTGAATCAGTCTGCTGCTGTTCAGCCAGCCACAACGACTAGTGACTAGACACTCTAGAACAGTGGTCCCCAACCTTTTTTTGCACCACGGACCAGTTTCATGCAAGACTATTTTTCCATGGACCGGGGGGGGGGGGAATCACGCGCATAACAAAACACAATAAAGTGCATATTATATAATTTAATTATTAATTTAATTATTACATTTAATTATTACATTTATAATGTAAATGTGACTCGACTCACCATAATGCAGAATCAGTGGGAGCACTGAGCTTTTTTCCCTGCAACGAGACGGTCCCATCTAGGGGTGATGGGAGACAGTGACACCGAAGTGTGTTCCTTATGTCCAGGTTCGTTTTGTCACTGTCACTGCAGAAACCCCGCTTCACAAAGATAGGATGTTGGAAATGGAAGCAGGGTTTTCAGTGCTTTTGTGGCAGGATATTCCGCCTTGACTTTAATCCAGAACGTTGGGAGATTTGAAGTCTCAAACATACTTTTAAGGCCACCATGATTTGCGATCTCAAGCAGTCGGTCTTCTTCCAGCACGGAGACAAGCTCGATTCACCCGGCTTGTTCACAAATGGGTCACGGATCCATTCCTTCCTAGTTCACGGGTCTTTTGTGGTTGGAAAGTAACGCTCAAACTCTTTTAAAAGCTCAGATAGGTGATCGTGCAGCAGCTGGGAGAATGAAGGCCCAGGCTCAGTCTCTTTCAAAATCCCTGCTAATGTTTGAAACATGTCAAATATCCCCATTTTCACTCGCCGTCCCCACAATTCCAGTTTGGCTCTGAATGCAGCCACTTTATCTGCCGACCTGAAGACAGTTGTCGTTCTCCCCTGAAGTGACAGATTGAGCTCGTTGAGCAAGTTGAATATGTCACACAAGTAAGCAAGTTTTGCGACCCATTCTGTACTACTGAAATGTGCTGCAAGTGGTAACTGTTTTTCTCAAATAAATCTATGAAGTGGCTCTCGTAACTCAAAAACTCTGGCCAGCGATCTACCTTTAGAAAACCATCTCACTTCTATGTATAAGAGAAGACGTTTGTGCTCCGCGTCCATCTCCTCACAGAGCTGCTCGAACAGACGCCAGTTAAGGGCATGATAGATAGATAGATAGATTATTTATTGTCCTTTACAGGAAATTTGTTGCCACAGTCTGTACAAAAAGCCTCACATAAATTATATAAATACAAATATACACACCACTATTACATACATACATTAAATATGCGCCCACATGGGTACATCCACATGACATTAAAGTCATGCACTTTGATGTGGTTAATAACTTTAATCACATCTTTCAAAACGCTGTTAAGTTCAGGTGACATTTTTTTCGCTAGCCAGCATTTCTCTATGGATGACACACATTCTGTGGATGACCTATTTGACCGAGTAGTGAAACCAGAAACGTCCAGTCATTCAGTCGCTCCGTCCGTGCATACACCGACACAAAATGACCAGTTTAGTTTTCCTGATATGTAATCATTCAAAGACTTGAATAGTTCTGCAGCTCTGGTGTTGGTTGGCAACAATAATGCACATAACATATCCTCCTGCACATCCTCCTGAAAAATATATCGCACAAAAACAAGCATTATTGCCTTGTCGTCAACGTCGGTAGACTCATCAACCTGGATTGCGTACCACGGTGACTCAGTAATCCTCTCTAACAATTGTGCCTCAATGTCCTCTGCTATTTCATCAATTCATCGAGTTATGGTGCTAGCCGAAAGAGGGACCTGTGCTACCTTTTTAACTGCAGCCTCTCCTAAAGGTTCACGGCAAATGTCCTTAGCGGCAAGCAGGATCAACTCTTCACCAATAGTGAAGGGCTCCTTAGCCTTGGCATGATGCGGTTAGCCACTAAGAATGATGCTGCCACCTCAGTCCGCCCCAGACACATTTGATGATGTGGTGGCCTTCAATAATGGCTTCTGTCAGGACTACGGCAGCGAACTCATTACTAGGGGGATTGATGTTCATGCTTTTTCTTGGGAGAAAAAAAATCCAAAGGCTTGTCTTTTAATGCAGGGTGCCTTGGTCTTCTCCTTCGTGTTCATGTTTTTTCCTTTCAAAAAACTCCAAAGGCTTGTCTTTTAATGAAGGCTTGGTCATGGAAGCTTTTAAGGCTTCATGGTGTCGTTGGATAGCCGGTCGCCACATATTATACAGAGCGGGCTTGGGGCATGTGAATCACCTGTTGCGATGAACCCGTAATTTAAGTAGGACTCTCTGTATTTTCTTTTAAATGCAGCTTTCTTTTTTTGGCAGTCTTGGAGTCTTCTGCTGTCTCATCATTGGACCTTTCCCCTTTTCAAAGAAGCTCTCCAGCAATGTTTGTTTTTTATTCATTTTTGCTAGGGTTAGCTTGTGGGCTTAATTTATCGGTGCATGGAAAAAAACTGCGACTGAGACAAGTGCGGAACAGAGGCACAGACGGAAGTGGTCATTTTTCAAAATAAAACACCCTGCAGACTGCGATAGTCAATAAAATGAAAATAAAATTAAAATGTTAATGTTTTTATTCTTTCTGTGCGGCCCGGTACCAAATGATCCACGGCCCGGTACTGGTCCGCGGCCCGGTAATTGGGGACCCCTGCTCTAGAACATATAAATTCATTGTACATAACATATCTTTACAACCCTGAAATTCAAATGCATGTCCCTTATTAGCATGACCAGGTATTGTAGAATATGGCCAAAGCAACATTACTGCAACAATAATGACATGATAAGAAGGATTATTATTATTATTAATAATATTATTATTATTAATAACAATAATAATAATAATAATTATTATTATAATAGTAATTATACAAATGTCATGCAAGGTGCTGTACAAAACCCATGATTCACCACTGAAAAGGAATTTGTTCTGTTGCATTCGCAGTCCTACCTGAGATGCGGCCAACACTATCTTAATTTAGTTGTGTCAGCGAACATTGTGTTGTTCATCCCCCGGGCTCCCACACAGTCAAGTCATCCATAAAAGAGTGACTCTGTAGCTCTGCCGTGGCGACCTGGCATCTCTCATGCCAGCGGACTTGTCGGCGTGAGAACCATCACGAAGATGAAGCGCCTTGGTCCTGCCAAGGAGGCTCAGCCCTCAGTCTCCTGGATCGTGGCCTGTCATTGACGGACTGTGTTTGACTCTAATGTCTTTCCAGGTGAGATATTGGACTTCCAGAGAGGTGGGCCACAGTGAGCTAACTTAATAGCATGAAGGTACTGCTCTCTTGAGAGGCGAGGTGAACAGGGACATGAGGTAATGCGATGCTCCATTGACATTAAAAAAATGTTGCATTTTAATGAAAAAGAGAAATGTTTTTTCCTGCCGTATATATATTACATTTTGCACATTGGACCATGAGCTTTTTGTTCAAGCTCATTTCAATTTGTGTTTTTTGGTTATATGGATGAATAAATTAGTAGGAAATAATTGTTCCCCTACTGCTTCCATCCTATTTAGTTTTTCCTTGATTTCCACTTCAGCTTGATATTGAACAGGTTAAATAACCTTTTAAGCTTGTGCCCAACCACCGGTCTGACTAATGAGGTGGAGCAGTGCTTTGCGAAGTGCAAAGCAATGCTAATGAATGCATGAGGAATTCATTAAATTGACAGCAAAAACATTACTATCCACAATCTGTGCAGTTTATTACAGGCACATCTAGCATGATCAGTTTATTTTTAAGTGTAACATCTTATATGAATATCTTAGGGTAGCCACACTTTGTTCCAGTTCTCCACTCAGCGTCGAGTCCAAGCCCCTGAGGAATATATTTATTTTTCCTCTGACGGAGTCTATGAAACCATTATTCACACGGCCTGTTTAATGCGTATCTGCAAAACTATTACGCTTAATAAAGATTAGTTGTGAGCGCGAATCGTGGCCGTTTGGTTTGTTTAATGCGTAAGCAGGGGACGTGGTGCAAGCTGCAGCAAACTGTAAATATTAATGTTAAGACTTTACATTAATTCTCATCAACTGGTTGTGAACCAATGGGAAGTGCCGCTTTAAAAACGAAGCACTGTTCTACTTGAATGTAAAAGGCTGAATGATGGCGAATCCAGCAGAGAGACACTATCCACTGGCCTGCAGAGGCCATGCCGGCACCAATAGCTGGGTCTTGGCATCTCTTGCTACACTGGCACAGACACAAACACATTTGGAAACAGAATAATATCGATTACCACATTTTAACTACCTTCTTAAAATGTATCATTAAATTAATACAATATGTTCGATCTGTTACGTGTTTTAATTTAAGAGTGTTTCTCCAAAACTCAAAAGTGGGCTGAGAGGCCTCTCGCATGGTCTAGTGGTTACAACGTTCAATGCTGGCCACGGCCAATCCAATCCAATACCAATACCTTCGTCGCCACCAGTTACAGGGCTACGGCAGCAGGGTTGACCTGAAAATAGCGGGTGTAATTAGTTACCAAATTGGGAGAAAAACAGGATAAAATCAGAAGAACTATAGCAAGGGTTGAAAAAAAGAAAAGTTACCAGACTGGGAGAAAAACAGTGATTTTCGGAAAAACACTCTACAATTGTATGTTTGTGCACCATAATACATTAACTAGGCCATTTTATTTTTGTTCAAAATGGACAACATAATGAAGTAAGCCTATTTTTGCATCTTAATTTTATTATAATCTGCTTCCTTCGTCTGACAATATTCTGACATTTCATTTCCCCAGTGGAACATCAGGATGCTTGTTAATGGACATTTAGCCGAAACCCAGCTATGATTCATTCCTATAATACATTTTCTAAATCTGCGTTGCTGAAAATATAACAAAATGGCCAATGGGTCCATGGGTCCACACATGGTGGTTAGAGATGGCCCATGTTGACATGCACCACAGCCTCATTTTGAACGCTCCACATTGAGTGCTGGCGTGATTGAGCATGCCTTTTTCTCCACTCAGACTTTGATACATGCCTGTTTGTATTTAGTCATACACGGGTCCTCCATTATGAGGCGAATCGATGAAGGAAATCTTCCCATCGTCCCAAGTGCTATCGCTTCGCAGGACGTCTGAGGATAAAAGATCTTTTGTCTTATCTTGCGGCCCACAAAACTCCCATCAGGGCCATCGACTGTGCCGTAATCAATACAGAACCCTGGCCTTCACGTCAAGATCCATATTGATCCCGAGTGATGCATTCTGCCCCAGCTGAAGATTTCCACAGATCTTAAAGCAGTGACTCTACGGATGTGCTGACAATGTGTGTGCGCGCATCTCTTAGAAACCCGCTGTAATCATTTACCCCTGGCAGGAGGTCATGTTTATGAAGGAGTACATAAATGCTTCATGCCTTCCTCTTATGAGCTTGCCTTACAGGACACATCGACAGCCTGTGGTGCAGGTCTCATTTCAAATGTTAAATAACGAGGGTGTGGGATGTTGCCTGCTGGTTCTGGAGGTGCTTGCATCCAGTGTCTTTGTCAGTCTAAACTGCAGATGATGAATGGTGTTTCTCAATAGGTGAGGGGGGGGGGGCTTGCCTACCCCCGCCCCCCCCAACAGCATAAACTATGCATGTGCTTATAGTGTGCATGGTTGCATGCACACCTCTCCACGCGAGGAAAGATGGAGATTTCACAGTGTGTGGTTTATTGATCATGATCATCTAAATGATCTGAGGGTTTCAGCTTGTCCAACAGTAATCTGGATAAAGGCAGCGCATGAAGCCAGGCTTCACAACGATATATATAATACATTTTTCTCAAAGTAACTTTGCATTTACAGACTGCATAAACTATGAATGGAATTTGTGCTGTTCTGGGCTCCTATGGGAAATCCTAGAACGGAATATACATGACTGTAGAGGGCCTCAATTAGCGTAACGCTTGCCTTCGCTTGGGAATTGAGCATCGCAGCCATGGCTCGAAACTGCACCAGACAGGCCCTGGCCCAGAGCCCCGATCGGGGGCGGCGATTGGCTGTCCGCCCCAGGGTGAGGGGAGAGGGTGAGCCGACAAGAGCTTGCCAAGAAGCGCCGCCAAGGGTGTCTCTAGAAACTAGGTGGGCGAGTTCCGTCTCAGAGGAGGCAGATCATCGCCGGCCTCAGGGAATTAGCTTGACCCGGAGGACAAGTTTGTGGGGGAGGACGAATCAAAAGGAATAGAAGGTATAATTGGCTACTAAATTGGGAGAAAAACGGGAGAAAATCTGAAACAAAACAAACAAAAGAAAAGATAAATGACTGTAACCCGTCTACTGCAGGGTGCTTCGTTCCTTCAGGGCTCAAGCCTTCACGACCTCAGGCCCTGACTGGTCAGTGCAATGGTGAAGCTGGAAGTGAACGGAATGGACTGGCCTTGCCAATATTTTACATGTAGAAACTTGAACACTCACCAGGTTCCTGAGTGTCCGTTGGAGATGCAAGGGGCACATGGGGGTACCATGAGGTACATATTGGGGATGTGGGTTACCACTCTAAATTCTGAAATGGGACGTGCAGAGAAGCATAACGCAGGACTGTTGTTATGTGTTCACTTCGCTGTTCCCACCAAGTTTGACAATTTTACACATAAAAAGAAGTCCAATGATTGGACAGATGGAAGGACCCTCTTGAAATTATTGCTGGTAACATTTCTTTGTTTGCTGTTCAATAATAAACTGAAGCAACCATTAAGTCATTATAATGTACCATCCCTGGCTGGAATTACACTGAAATGCTAATCAGATGTTTAACATTCTTCATTTTTCCAGGGCTTCGCCCTTTGGGTCTGTGGAAGGCGTCGGTCTCGGCAGCTGATCAGGGCGATTAGCGGCCACGCCTACTGGCAGAGCAGCCAGCGCACACACCGGTCCTGTGTATAATAATGACATCTGTGTGCTTTAAAACTGCTCTGCTCTCTTCAGTAGGGGGCTGGAACCAGGAGGGAGAGGCGTTAGAGACCGAGGAGCGAGAAGAAAAACGAAACAAAAACGGAAGTTAAAATATCGAACGGACTAAAAAGTGCCGGTTCGATATTGTTTAATTTTGGTTTTGTTATTTTCAGTTTGTTACCCGAAAGCTTCGCGGTAAAGTGTTTGTTTGTGTTTGTGTTTTTGTACGCTCCCGGTGCTCGTTCTCTGCCCAGTGTGGGAACAGAGAACTCTCCGGTAAAAAATTAATAAAATCCGGTCCGTAGACCGGCAAACTCCACTCCGTGTCTGGACTGCTCTGTCCCCGTTCAGGGATTGTGGCGTGGCGTGTGACAGTGTCATTTTATTTTTCCGTGCAGGCCCTCGTATCCAAAGCGTGGTGGTGCGCCTTGCATGAGCTGCATGTTTTGAACATTTGTTTTTTGGGGGGGAGGTGTGAGGAAATAAAGAAAGAAAGAAAGTGTTTTTCCATCTCCCAAAAACAACGTTTCTGTCTGTTCTCTTGGCCTCTTACACCCTTGGTGGAATTCAGAAACTTCCTCCTGTTGAATTTAATTGAATTGAACATTGGATTTATATAGTGCTTTACAAGGTACCCAAAGCACTTTACAACGACAATGAAAGGGGCAACTCACCTCAACCACCACCAATGTGCAGCCCCCACCTGGGTGAACGCGACAGCAGCCATTTTTGAGCCAGTACCTAAAAAAAAAAATCTCACTGCACATCAGATACACAGTGGAGAGGCCAGGAGGGGAGGGAATGACAACCATGTTGTTATGAGGTTATTGTAAATTAATTGTCAATACGATAAGTAATACCCTGCTAGGAGACTAAATAGAAAGGCACCTCAACCTAATCGATGCGCTCCAGCAGGCATGTGCATTTGGGAATGGAGGCAGAAATGTTCCGGGAGATACAAATGGGCCTGTCTTGGCCGCTATCACTGGGCACATGCCAGGCTACACATCAGAGCCCCGCGCCAGTGGCCCTCTGCGAGCAGATCTGACTTTCAAATCCGTACGAACATAACAAGGGACCGTCCACCAAAGGGCCGTGTTTGTGTGCCAGCCCCTGGCTCCACACTGGAATCTACACAACATCCTGCTGCAGCCAGAGGAACAGGACAAAAATCCCTCCTGCTCCCTCAGCAGCGCTCCTCCGTGGCCTCACGTCTCCAAACCTATTTACCGATTTCTGAAATGAAGAATAGAAAAGGAGAGAGAGAGGCTGGGCCAGTTTATCGTGCGGTTGAAATGGATTTCCAAAACAAACGCCTCTTTGAAACAGACGCTTTTAAGCCCCGGCGCCCATTTGCGTACCCTGCGCACGTCCCAGTTATTGTCTCGTTATTGACCTCACGTTTGTAATTACTCACGCCCTAATAACATTGAAATAGTTTCCTCCCTCTTTAAAAAAGCAATGCCACTAGGTGCATCAATGTTTAATTCGTAAAACACAACAATTGTGCAAAATTTTAATGGAAACAAACAGGAGTTATAAGGTGAAAAGTGCGAGCCCCGTTTCATCGTCCGTGCCGCCAGCTTCCCTGCGGTAAGCCAGGTTCAGCCCAGTTCTGCGGGGCTTATGCTGCCAGCTCAGTCTGCCCACAGGAAATCAGCCGTGAGCCCGTGTGTAGACGTTTGATAACTAAGCCCCCCTTCAAACGCGTGGGTCACACACGGGTCAAGAGAAGCCCGGTTTTATTCTTCCCTTTATCATCCACCACAACCGGAGAGAAGAGAAAGTGCCAACCTAAACAACTTAACTTCTTCCTGCCGTATTCCTTTTTGTTTTTCACTGCCTGTGTTAGCTGGAAAACACGTTATTGTTATTGTTATTGTTGTCATTATTGTGCTTCTTAATCAAGTGTCTCTCCTCTTGGAAAGTGTTTTTGGCTCTTTTTTCCCCGGTTTTATGAGGGAGTTCCCTGTTTTAAAAACAGTGGCGTTCACAGCGTGTGGGACGTCTTCACGCATTAGCATCTCCTTACACCTCTGCCGGCTTCTATTGTGAGTCATCTCGTGAAACCTCCTCCCCAGTGGTTAAGCCCTTAATTTACATGTGCTTGCCTCAATGTCTGCACCATTCAGTTAATAGAAAGTGCATGATTTGCAAATGAGGTCACCACCCTTATTGAATGTTTTAAGGGAGGAATTGCAGAGTTTCGCTGAGAACCTGAGACTTGAGGAACCTCTCCGCAGTTTAAGAACCTGTGAAACCTGAATTTCAACGGTGTGTTCTGTAGTTAGGAGATGTGTGTGAGGGCCACACAGTTAGGAACATTTTTTTTATTTTTTTAATTTGTTTTCTGATTTTATCCCATTTTCTCCCAATTTGGTAGCCAATTAGACCCGCTATTTTTACGTCAATCCCCCCCTAGTAATGTGAGTTCGCTGCCGTAGTCCTGCGACCGGTAGTGACGAAGGCGAAGTGACGCCTCTTCCGAGACGTCACTCGCCAAGCCGTCGACCGAACCCCGGTATTTACAGGGCCACTCTTATACGCAGCGAACGTCACGTCGCTTCCCTCCCTGGGGCGGACAGCCAATCGCCGCCTCCTGGTGGCACTCCCGGCCAAAGCCGACACTTGGCGAGACGGGGAATTGAACCCCGGTCTCCGTGGCCAGCGTCGGACGTTGTAACCACTGGACCACGCGGGAGGCCAGTTAGGAACATTTTAAACTAGTCTTATGCCACAGAGAAGACAAACACAAAACACGGGGCTGAAGGACAGCATTGCATGCCTCCCGCTCCCAGTGCTGTTCTGAGCTGTTAGTTCACAAAGCTAGTCCCGGAGGAGTGATATAGACCCAGTTCCCATGGGACACACAGGGCCCATGGGTTTCCGTAGTGTGGGAAAAAAAACCCCATTCCTTTTTGTGGCACGGGACGGTACAGGGGCATGTAGCCCACAGGAATGGGTGGGACCGGGAATATGTTAAACTTCAAAACAAAGGTCTCATTAAGATTGGGAGTAGATTGGGATTGAAAGCCCAAATAGCCCTGGCTTTCATCCTGACAGTTCACAAGCCAGTTGAAAGGAGGGAGGCAATTGTTCCTACGAAGTCAGAATTAGAAATGAATTGGTACAATTTGTGCGGTGTATTTGTGTGCTGAGCACAGCTGGGAGGTCACGGGCTCAGGGCTGGTAAAATCCAGGGAGTGCCCTGGGAATATGACCAAGACTGTAAAACGCAGCCCTCATCAGCGTTCACAGCATGAGAAATGAAAGCTAAAAAGCTCTTCTGAGTGGCTCATCCGGCTGAAGCGCTAGCTCTTGGCACAATGACCAACGATCAAATCCCGACCGCTGTGTGACCTGGAGTGCCGGGGGGGGGCCGGGGGGCAGGCACAGGGGCCCGCAGAGTGGGAGGGAGGGTATCCACCCCACTTCATCGCACGCTAGCGCCTCCTCCTGGTGACCTGGAATGCCGGGGCCGGGGGGCAGGCACAGTGTCACGCAGGGTGGGAGGGAGGGGGCTAGCGCCTCCTCCTGGTGACCTGGAGTGCCGGGGTCGGGGGGGCAGGCACAGTGTCACGCAGGGTGGGAGGGAGGGTATCCACCCCAGTTCACCGCACGCTAGCGCCTCCTCCTGGTGACCTGGAGTGCCGGGCTGGGGGCAGGCACAGTGTCACGCAGGGTGGGAGGGAGGGCCCCAGTGGGGAGGGTATCCCCCACTTCACTAGCGCCTCCTCCTGGTGACCTGGAGCCCGTGATGCGCCTGAACCCACCGCATCGTGAGCAGCGATGTCCTTTGGCTCAGGGACTGCACAGCTCCGCTGGTGGATCACGCGGGTGAAGGAGAACGGTGGTCTCCACTCTCTCAGCTTCACGGAGGATGTTTCAGCGATGGCACAGGTGGCAGTGTTAGCATAATGGTTAAGGAGCTGGGCTTGTAACACAAAGGTTGCAGGTTCGATCCCAGGTGGGGACACTGCCGTTGTACCCTTGAGCTAAAGGTACTTAACCTGAATTGCTTCAGTAAAATATCCAGCTGTATAAATGGATTGTATGTAAAGAAATGTGAAACTGTGTAAGTCGCTCTGGATAAGAGCGTCTGCTAAATGCCTGCAATGTAATGTAATGGCACAGGCTTACAAACACCACCGGGCATTCCAAATTGGGAGAAAGGTAGAATAGGGAATACACTGAAGGAAAGAATCAATAAATAAACGAGACCTAGATAAAGTGCTTTTGCGGAGCGACCGGCTGAATGGCATTCGCAGCCAAACACTACTGCTGCTGTCACCAGGACAGAGAGGCTGTCACTTTGTCAAATGGCTCCTGGTTATCCGACAACAGGAGCACACTTTCCCTAACACCTACGCACCGTCTGATCATCCACGCGATCAGCAGGGTCCGCAAGACCGTGACACCTTGTCTCAGACACGTCTGTTCAGCCAGACAATTTCATTTCACATTTGACATTTTAAGCATTTAGCTCTTATCCAGAGCGACTTACAAGATGTGCATAAATACATGGTAGGAACAATCATAGTTTGCGCAAGAGATCAGTGCAGTAATACAGCGATAGACATCATTGCAGGCAGCTGCGTACCATACCTGTAACACTGGGAAGGAAAAGGTTAGTAATTTATTTAGATTTTTTTATTAAATGGAGTAAGCAGGGGTATATAGTGTTGAGCAAGTAGGCAGTGGTGATGACAATTAGCTAGATGTACAGAGTTCAGTGGTAGTGGAGTGTGAAAAGGTGGGTTTTGAGTCTCTTGCGGAAGATCGCAAGTGATTCCGCCATCCTGACTGATTGCGGAAGGTCGTTCCACCAGCGAGGGGTCAGGACTGAGAAGAGACGAGACCGTGAGGAGCGGCTGCCAGGCGCCCGGAGGGATGGGACAGTCAGTTTGCCAGAGGAGGCGGAGCGGAGGGGTCTGGCTGGGGTGTATTGCATCGATGTGTATCAGATTTCCTCTCCCAGACCAGGCAAGCACAGCCCCGGCCGCCCTGCTCATTACAACAATGTACATAATGTATACGTAATGCAATATTAGAAAGGTGGCGTGTGCATTCGGAAACCAATCTCTTAGCGACGGTTGCCGTCACTCCACCTCTGCCCCTCCAGCGATGTTATGGGTCTTTTATAATTCAGATGCTGGAGTGTGTCTCCAGTGGCTCGCATATATAACCTGGGACCTGTCAGAATGCTCATTGACCGTCACATTATAAACAGCATGCTCACAGGTTTATGGGGTTCCAGCTTTGATATAATATACACTGGGCTTCCATTTAGTGCTTTTATTAATGCCAAAAGGGAATCTCGCAAACCTGCGAGTGAACAAGCGCCTGCTAATAAATCACACGATCTCGAGCACAGATTGTAGAAGCATTTGTGGATACACCGGCACATCAGCGTTGTATACGACCTGCTGTACTGGGCTGGTAGTTTAAGAGCCCCTTCTTGTGATATACTCCAACTTGTTTTTTTGTCTGGCTAAACTGTGCCCTCTACTACCTGTTGTTTACTTGCAGGACTATGTGCTTGTATGTGTGTGTGTTGGGGGGGGGGGTAAGGCTAAAAGCGAAATTTCTGCAAAGCCTTAAGACCAGCCTTAGACTGCAGCCATGGCGGCTGCTATAATGTATAATTCAGAGGCTGCATATTTCATCACAGGCTGGGTAGATCCCCTCTGGGTTTCTGGGAAAAGGTGTTGGTCATTAAAGTATAACATTGGGATACATGCTATATGAACGGCAGGGCTGAGGAAAGGCCTTTCATTTGAGTTGTTCTATATTTTGGGGGACAATAAGGTCTTGTGAGCATAACATTGTGTTTCCCTGGCATGTGCTCTATAGATAGTTCCCGCCGACTGTGGAAAACAGCGTTTAAACAACACTGCAGCCCATTCATAAATCATAGATGTCATCTTCCCTGGTTTCCTTTAAAGTAATAAACTGCAGTTGAAAGTGTCACATTACATCCTCCAGCGTTATAATTTATGAGATACTAAAGTGACGGTTGATGGTGATAAGATGAGTTTTTTTGTGCCAATTCCAATCCCAACCAACTTCAGAGGAGACGTGAGCTTATTGATAGTAAAGTGAAACGCACCACAGTTTCCGCGGTGATAGTAAAGTGAAACGCACCACAGTTTCCGCAGTGTTTTGGGGTCCGATTATATACATGTTTTCACATTTTACTTTTAGTCATAATGCAAGCCTTTTTTTATTTGTTAATGTAAGCAACTATGTTATTTAAGCATTCATTCAAAAGAAAGACATGCAATGTCCTTTTGTGTTTCATTGAAATCGTATGCTGGTTATCATATTACATAGGCCAGGACGTGCACTGCCTTTAAAAAGCATAGACGGAAATATATGATATATGATAGATATATGCAGTGGGTATAAAACGTATTCACCCCCTTTGGCGTATGACTTCAAAGGGGGTGAATACTTTTTATGCCCACTTTACATATCTATCATAATATATTTTCATCAATGCTTCTCATACCCTCTATAAATGACTGCAGATTGCAATCTGGCATACATGTTTATTAACCTTGCTGACACATTCTTTCCCAGCGCTCACAAAGTTTTATCTCTAGTGCACGCGCAAAAGTAACATTATCAACCGCAACGAGTCACGAGTCACAAAGAATTTCTTAAAGGAATTAAAATGTTTATTCAAAGATCACAATGTAAATGTCTTGAGCAAATTAAGCAACAGAAAAGCACTCTTCATTAGCCGTGTTATCACAGTTTTTATAGCAGCTATAAATCACCCCATCGCGCTGCTGCTACGCATACGAATGAGCGGGCCGCGTCTTAAAGACGGGCCACTGACAACACTGCTCGTTCCAGAGTGGAATGAAAGGTCGTCATGGCCAATTATCTCAGGGGTCGGTCAAGAGTCTGTGTACTACAGAACAACAGGCCCGTTTCCAGCCAGCGGCGGGATCGATCAATTAGATTATGTTGCCTTGTACGCCGTATGCAAGGGGGCAGCGGGAGTCAAGCCGCGCACACAAACGTATTCATCATTAGCGTGCCCGGCCTTTATGCTTGTGGTGGACATTTGCGTCGCAGGTTTCGCCCCGGTTCAGCCGATCTTGACCGAGCCAATTTTCGTGACATGATCAATCGCCGCTAGCCGACTCCTTATTCCTTATCAAGACTTCCGCATTTAGCGATTTTTCACCCGCGAATCGGAGGAGGCAGTCGAAGGGTAGCGCCATCCGTTCGCCCACAGGCCCGCCCAGGAGCAAGAGCAGTACCCCGTGCCACCACCGGGTGGCGGAAAGGCTGGAACAGTAGTCAACGGCGCAGTAGTCATCTAAAAATCTGTAGCTTTTCTGTTGCCTTGCATCTGTTCTTAACGTTTTCAATTTTTATGATCATAAAAAAGACAAACATAAAAACAAAAATCAGGACAACCCCCCCCTCCCCCTCCCCAATCAGATATTACACTTTTCTTGGAACATCGCAAGCATCGCATGAGAACTCTTGTGCCTTCCTTTGTCACGGCGTAAACCTCGATAATGAAGAATAGCTACAGCGCAGAGGCGTGATCTCATCGCTCCCGTTCCCTAGGAATAATAGATGTGTGTTACGCTGAGTCGAATGATTATTACTCACGCCTGAGTTTAATGTTTCCATCTGAGCACTCAAATTACTCTTATGAACCGTCAGCCAGTTTATTCGTGCCCTCAAATTACGAATGCAGACTCTTTAATTACTGCTCCCAACCCTCAAGTAAAAATAAATAAATAAATAAAAAAAAAGAGAGAGTGTGACCTCAGAAGAGTCGTAAGAGCTGCTGACGCACCAACTGCTAACTGAGGAGGGGTGCAGGTGCTAGTCTGGGCAACGCAACCCTTTTAAGAGAACATATTTTCATCTGTTTCAAATGGTAATTGAATGGAGCGAAAATTGGATGGAAACTAAATCTGCGCTAGTTAGCCCCGTGCACTTAAAAATATGAAAATGAAGAGGCACTTACCGTTCACTTTGATTTGCAGTTTAGTTTGGGGGTTTTTGACATGACTGGGAGACGAGAGCTAGTAAAAGTAGCCTAGACATTTGGGATTTTTTCCCTTTTTTTTCCCAGAAGCTAATAGATTTATTCAGTAAATGCTGATCCATTCAAAGCAGCTACAAGCTGGAAGTGCTGGTGGCAATTAGCGCCTCTTTTTCGAAGAGCACTTTATTCTTTTGAAAACCCGGTGCCAGTGAAACAGCTGCTAGAATTGTGACAGGGGTATATGCCATTCAGTGTGTCTAGCTCTTTTGTTGAATTATGAAAGTCTGTACACTTTTTCTCCTCTTGGCGTACTCTATTTTGAAAACATGATTTCAGTTTTTTTTGCTGACTGTCGTCTGCTGACTTCCAACACATGCCTTATCTCATTCTGTGGTGGCGGTGGGATGTCTGAAGCCAGCTGGAAGAAGCAAAGGAAAAGTAAAGATCATTGTTGTAAAATGGATTGAAAGGGAGGGAAAGAAGACATTTTGTTTTACTCTCTCTGGGAAGTGGCCATTGTAAAGTGCAGTGTGACAATATGAGATTAAATGGTGCTGTACAAAATCAATAAATAAAAGTGTATTTGTGGAGCGCGGTTTACAAAACATTTGTCACAATGCGCTTTACAGCAGGCCCCAGGTCTGAACCTCCGCAGAAGCTGAAGGCGACAGCGGCAGGAAAATCTCCCTCGGTTGAAACAAAGAGGAAGAAACCTCAGGAGGGATCAGACTCAAGAGGGTGGAGCCCTTCCTCCTCTGGCTGCCTCAGAGCCTATACAAAACAGCTATAGGAGGAGTTTTAATTGAGTACGCTAGCAACACGACAAATAAGAATAGTCGTGGTAGGCTATATTTTCACACGCTGACTAGTAGCACAGAATTCATATACTGCATATTCCAGTCAATAAAAACCATTCGTATGCGGTCAGAGCAGGCTGACAAAACAAATTTGTGACATTTACAAAACAGGAGAACAGATCGAAGTCATGCAGTAACCAAGGGTTAGTCTTCAAGATTAAATTCACTGCACCAATGGTCGTAAACAGACATAAGTGTACCGAATAATTATGTGGTGTGCAATACAATTGACAATCGAAGCTTCTCTGTGGCCGTCTCTAGTTTGACTACAGTTCCCATCAGACCTCACGCGTATTATGTCCCCCGGGAACAAATCACCTTCTGGGGGAGTTTAGGTAGGGAGAATTATGATTCTATTCCCTGTTTTTAAATCGTACTCGAATCTCCTCGTAACCATCCCATCAGTTGAGTGATTAAAGAAAACATCCAGAGTCCATCACAGGTGGTGGAGGCAAAGGTTGACTGCAGGACACATCACACACCATGGGACGTAGCGCAGTCAGTAGTGACCAGTAGAGCAGTCAGTACTGACCAGTAGAGCAGTCAGTAGTGACCAGTAGAGCAGTCAGTACTGACCAGTAGAGCAGCCAGTAGTGACCAGTAGAGCAGCCAGTAGTGACCAGTAGAGCAGTCAGTACTGACCAGTAGAGCAGCCAGTAGTGACCAGTAGAGCAGCCAGTAGTGACCAGTAGCACAGTCAGTAGTGACCAGTATCACAGTCAGTAGTGACCAGTAGCACAGTCAGTAGTGACCAGTAGTTTAGTTTAGTTTATTAGTTTATTATTTCGAGGACATTCCAGATACATGAACCATATAAAATACAGTAAAAAAAGGCAGCATTAACCTAGTCGGTTAATTTTCAGCTGTAGTCCCCGGCCAGTTGTTAAAAAGCATCCTAAAAAGTAAAGTAACAAGTAAAAAGTAAAATCATTGATTAAAATAATACATTTCGATACCCTAAGGGCACGTGGCCAAGACAAGGCACAACAACATCACACTTGACAAATAAACCACAGGATGTTAACAGGCCACACCACATTAAGCACTTACAAACAGTAATACATTAAACAAAACAGGTAAGATGGAGAGGCAGCACAGAGAGGGATTAATGAGGACAGGTATAGTTCTCGGTCAGCCAGGCTTTAAGGTGTGTTGTGAAGGTGGAGTAGGTGTGTGTGTCTTTGAGTTGGTTGGGTAGTGAGTTCCAGTTTTCTATTGCTATCACTGACCAAAGCAGATTGTTTACTGAAGGTGCTTTTCCTGAATGGAACTATGAAGCAGTCAGTAGTGTCGCACCAGTAGTTACCAGTACCAGTAGCACAGTCAGTAGGTGCTTCTGGTGGGCCGTGTGCTGTGACCAGTAGAGCAGCCAGTAGTGACCAGTAGCACAGTCAGTAGTGACCAGTAGAGCAGCCAGTAGTGACCAGTAGCACAGTCAGTAGTGACCAGTAGAGCAGCCAGTAGTGACCAGTAGAGCAGCCAGTAGTGACCAGTAGAGCAGTCAGTAGTGACCAGTAGAGCAGCCAGTAGTGGGACGTCAGATACCCAGTGCAGAGAATGGAGGGAACACCAGAACGCCAACACTATTGAACTGCGCATGATGCCAGATGGAGGGGGTTGTATGAACAGAGGATTTGTGTCTCATCACAATTATAATTGGAATATATACAGTGGGTATAAGAAGCCTTCACCAGTAGTGACCCAGTAGTGACCTGCATTTTTCAGTAGTGACCATTTTATTTACTTACTTCACAGAATCAAAATAGATTGAATTGGGATTTCAGTTGGCACTAGTGATCAACAGCCAAACCTAGTCTATAATGTCGAAGCAGAAACAACTCTAGTCAAGCAATTTTTCAGAGAATTAATTAATTACAAATAAAAACAGACAATTATAATTGAATTGCAGTGGGTATAAGCCTTATTCACCCATTTTTTTCTAAGATACAGCAAAAAAAAATTGGCACTAATCAACACAAACTAGTCTCTTCGAAGAAACAACTCTATTATTTAATTGCAGACACCACCTGTGTATTCACCCATTTTTAATTTGCTAAAAAAATTGAAAAAACTGATTATTATTCCTCCAATTTGCAAACTGTCCTCCAAAACTGTCCTCCAAAACTGGAACAAACTGTCCTCCAAATCTGAGCACCTGTGTTAGAAGGGCACTTATTAGAGACGCCACCTACTCTGACAGAGTTACAGTCTTCCATGGTAGAGATGGGAGAAACTGTCCATTGGAAAACAATAACCCAGGCACTTCACAAATCTGCAGTGGTAGAGCCTTGCTCAAAAACATTCACTGCTGTAATTGCAGCTAAAAGTGCTACCAAGTCGGCTCTGGTCGGGAGTGCCACTGGGGCGGCAATTGGCTGTCCGCCCCAGGGAGGGGGGAGGGAAGCCGACACAGTTTTCTGCGCACAGGAGTGGTTCTGGGGTGCCGGAATTACAGTCGACGGCACGACGAGTGCTGTCTCGGAGGAGGCGGCGCTTCGCCATTGTCACTGCCGGTCACAGGGCTACGGCAGCAAACTATGAGGGAAGGGGGATTGAACTAAGCACATGGGTAATTGGCTACCAAATTGGGAGAAAAACGGTAAAATCGGAAAAATATAATTATTTTAAAAAAAGTAAAGGCAGGTGAATATGTATATAATATTGCCCATCATATGCAACCAATCATTGACTGTTTGACTTTTTCTTTGTAATTAATTAACAAAAAGCTTTAGCATTGTTTTTATTTAACAGTATAAAATAGTTTGTGTTGATCAGTGGCGCAAAATCCCAATGAAATCAATTTTTATTCCATGAGGTAAGAAAATAAAATGTGAAAAATGTGAAAAATATTTAACTAAACCGATTTAGTTTAAAGTGCATTTTAACTGGCAAAAACCTGGCTGGCATATTACATTATGCCATACAAAACATTTTTTATCGAACAAAATGCATGATCAAAGGTAAATATATTGAATTAACGAGCAGATAATAAATGATAGAGCACTGCAGTCTGCTCAGGTGAGCAGGCAAATTAAGTTAACGGAATCTAATAAGAGACTAATTTTGGAACGCAGTACCACTTGAAGATGATCTTTTGTGATGAGGCACGACGTGAATGAATGAATGCATGATGAAATCACAGAACAGAGCCAAGGAAACAGCTTTGTCACGGCGGCAAGGAGGATGAAGAGTTTTGAGGTAATCTTGGGAGGAGGGCACTGTTTGAGAGCACAAATCATTGCAGTACAGTGAGAGTTGACATGTGATAAGAGGAAAACACAAATGATGAAGCAGCAAAATTCAGCATCGCTAAAGAAGTCATGGATCGCAGAAAATCCCCCAAACCAAGGAGCTTCATAAGATAAAGGGATAAATCGTATAAAGTGGTTGTGTAGAAGGGGGGAAAGTTGCTTGGCAACACCAAGGGGTGGGAATGCAGAAAGCACAATCACAAACTACACCGATCAGCCACAACATTAAAACCACTGACAGGTGAAGTGAATAACATTGATCATCTTGTTACAATGGCACCTGTCAAGGGGTGGGATATATTAGGCAGCAAGTGAACAGTCAGTTCTTGAAGTTGATGTGTTGGAAGCACATCAACTTCGACTTTGACACAGCGACTCACAGCGACTTTGACAAGGGCCTAATTGTGATGGTTAGACGACTGGGTCAGAGCAGCTCCAAAACGGCAGGTCTTGTGGGGTGTTCCCGGTATGCAGTGGTTGGTACCTACCAAAGGTGGTCCAAGGAAGGACAACCGGTGAACCGGCGTCAGGGTCATGGGCGCCCGAGGCTCATTGATGCACGTGGGGAGCAAAGGATAGCTCGTCTGGTCCGATTCCACAGAAGAGCTACTGTAGCACAAATTGCTGAGAAAGTTAATGCTGGCTATGATAGAAAGGTGTCAGAACACACAGTGCATCGCAGCTTGCTGCGTATGGGGCTGTATAGCCGCAGACCGGTCAGAGTGCCCATGCTGACCCCTGTCCACTGCCGAAAGCGCCTACAAGGGGCACGTGAGCATCAGAACTGGACTATGGAGCAATTGAAGAAGGTGGGCTGGTCTGATGAATCACGTTTTCTTTTACATCATGTGGATGGCCAGGTGCATGTGTGTCATTTACCTGGGGAAGAGATGGCACCAGGATGCACTATGGGAAGAAGGCAAGCCGGCAGAGGCAGTGTGATGCTCTGGGCAATGTTCTGCTGGGAAACCTTGGGTCCTGCCATTCATGTGGATGTTACTTTGACACGTACCACCTACCTAAACATTGTTGCAGACCAAGTACACACCTTCATGGCAACGGTATTCCCCTGATGGCAGTGGCCTCTTTCAGCAGGATAATGCGCCCTGCCACACTGCAAAAATTGTTCAGGAATGGTTTGAGGAACATGACAAAGAGTTCAAGGTGTTGACTTGGCCTCCAAATTCCCCAGATCTCAATCCGATCGAGCATCTGTGCGATGTGCTGGACCAACAAGTCCGATCCATGGAGGCATCACCTCGCAACTTACAGGACTTAAAGGATCTGCTGCTAACGTCTTGGTGCCAGATACCACAGGACACCTTCAGAGGTCTTGTGGAGTCCATGCCTCGATGGGTCAGAGCTGTTTTGGTGGCACGAGGGGGACCTACACAATATTAGGCAGGTGGTTTTAATGTTGTGGCTGATCGGTGTATAATGGAATGCAATTATTAAGATTCTAGCCTCATAAAAGTCATTGATTTGGAATGCATGCAGGGAGACTGAGAATAGCAATAATATTATAATATATAATAACAATAATACAGAAAATAAAATAAAAGGTAAACATACTCAAATAATAAGAGCAAATACCATTTAAAGACCAGTAAACACCTTTCACATTGCTGATTAAAAGCCAATTTAAAAGGTGGAAGACTTCAAGATGTTGAAGGCAGCATCTTGGGGAAATGGTGATAAAAAAGTTACAATTCCATCACGACTGCATACAATAACTTGACAAGAGATCAAAGAGTCAAAGAAGCAATATACTGAGAGACTGGCAGGGGGGAAAGCAGTGTAGTTTGTGCCGGATATCAAAAGTATTTTTATTCTCTCCAGAGGAGGTGTAATACAAGACAAGTTCAAAGTGAAAGAATGGAAGCAAAGGTGTTTTGAGATCAGGGAAAATCCCTTAAAAAAGATGAGGAAGTATGCAGCCCTGGAAAGTTCATGGTTTTGAACCAAAGATGAGAGGTCAGGAACAGAACAGTGGCAGTCCAGGCATTCAAGAGTTCCACTCTGCCCAAGATTCAGGAGTGGGACAAAAAGAAATTGTGAATTTCGGAAATTTGAAAAGGTGAAAGAGGTGGTGAAGCCACCAGCAGAAAGTATGTAGAGAGACTGTGGGTGACACTGAAGAATGGGTGTAGAAGGACAAAGTGGAAAGCAAGTTGTGTTTATTGTTAATTAGATGTTGTGTAATTAGATTGAAAATTGGAGGCTATAGCCAAGGTCAGTGATTAGGTGAAGGACGGGGAGCGGGAGCAATAAGCACTTAACTGTGATGATTCTTTACTCTTGTTGGGCGGTGTGCAGATAATGGCTCAGGCCACAGAAGAGAAATACAAGCCACACTTAAGTTAAAACCAGACTTAAGACCAAAAGAGAATCGAGGGAAAACTTTTCAATATAATGGAGAATTTATGTATTGCAACACTAAACCCCCCAAAAATGATTTTTTTAGTTTAAGTTGATTTAGAAGGTATGTAAAATAAGAACACTAATAATCAATCATCCCAAACTCTGATGTCTGTATTAGAAGTAAGTTCCATTTGTTTGTCTTATTTTTACGTGATTTAAGTTTTTTAGAAGAATTTATCATATTAATTTGATATAAATATTTAGTACATGTAGCATTTATATAGTTTATGATATACTGATTGTGTGTGTGTGTGTGTGTGTGTGTGTGTGTGTGTGTGTGTGTGTGTGTGTGTGTGTGTGTGTGTGTGTGTATACATTAATCCATGATACTTAAAAATGTTCTTGGCTAAATATATTTTTTTGTTTTGTTTTGTTGAAAAGAGCAATAACTGATCAACAAAGAAATAAGCACTGGACTTTGAGAGATATTCAAAACCAATGAATCTGGAGCTTCTATTGTCATGGAATTGGTTAAATGATCTTCATTTTCACAAAAAAACTATAAAATAAATACAAACACAAAAAAATACATTAAAAAACCAAGGCCGACTTTTTATGCAGATTCTTATGTTAGCAAAGGGGAAGAACCATGCACGTATTTATAAGGTTTTGGCTGAATTGCAGTTAAAGAGGTCAGAAGTTCAAACGCATATCGCTGATAAGAGCTTGAGACTACAGCAGAATGTTAACGATGGAGTGAGTGAGGCAGGGAGGCCGGTGAGCGAGAGAGGGGGAAAAAAAGATGAGAAGAAGTGATAACACTAATCCAGAAGTGACGGAGAGGGTGAGAAACTGGAAAACAGGGCCAGATTTGCGAGTAAGGAGGGAGTTATTAAACAGGTATAAATGTGAAATGTCTGTATTTGAAAAGTGAATTATGAAAGCAGCTAGCGTAGTAATATATGGGAGCATCGGGTAAGTGTCATCGAATGCCTCGGTCAGTAAATATAATTTCTTTAGATTTGAAAATAGATCATCTCCCGTCTATATTTTATACAGCGAGTTTATCTCAGTTGAGTAGGTTATTTCATAAGATAATAAAGTTCCTGATTTAATACTGTGCCCGGCAAAATGTTTCTTAAACCATGTGGAGCAGACTCGTAGAAGAATTCATAAATCATTTATAGCAGTTTTCCTTTTTGTCTTTTTTGGTAACTACGACATCACAGTGCAAAGTGCTCACGTACAGTAATAATGCCAACTAACGTTTATATTTAGATATTTATTAAGTATATGCACTTCTATACCTTAAATTGATTACACGGACACTCTACTGTTATGTACGCATTTTGTCATACCAAAGCTCAAAGGTCTGTCACCTATGAAAGGACTGCAGCTCAATGGGATTCTTCTTAGAGCATAGAAAGGAAAGATTGGATCCCCAGTTTGTTTTACAGAAGATACATTTACATTTGGAAGATGGCTATGAACTTGGGTTACCTGCCGGGTTCCACACTCCCTCACCTCCTGCTACCTGCTAGTTATTCTCCTTTCTTCATATCTTATCTTACTGCAAGACATGGAAGTCATTGTAAGACAGTTTGAGTCAGGCCCAAGTTACATTACATTTACATTTACATTTCTAAGCATTTAGCAGACGCTCTTATCCAGAGCGACTTACACAGTTTACATTCCTTTACATACAATCCATTTATACAGCTGGATATTTTACTGAAGCAACTCAGGTTAAGTACCTTTAGCTCAAGGGTACAACGGCAGCGCCCCACCTGGAAATTGAACCAGCAACCTCTGAGTCACAAGCCCAGCTTCCTAACCATTACACTACACTCCCTCACCTCCTGCTACCTGCTAGTTATTCTCCTTTCTTTATATCTTATCTTACTGCAAGACATGGAAGTCATTGTAAGACAGTTTGAGTCAGGCCCAAGTTGACTTGCATAAGTAAATACCCACTGCTTATGCTGACATACAGATATCTGGTGTTGCTCCAACGTTTCCCTGCCACGCACAGGACACATGGGAAAACCTGGCGCCCCCTCCCCCCAGCGGGTCCTCCATTGCACACCCCCTCAGGCCTCCCTCCCTCCCTACGGAGCTGTTAGTCTGGTTCTGCTGGGAGCAGAGCAAGACACAACATGCACACGGCAAAAATAAATCATACAGCCGACACAAAGAACGAGCTATGGACACAATGGAAGAACACCTGCGCTGTCACCGTGGCGACCGTAGGTCTTCTCCCCAAAATGCCCCCACATACCTGTTCCAGTATTGGTAGGACCGTAATACAAGAATGATGACACAGACGCGTTTGAAGTTCAGCCATGTATTCTCGAAAGTGCCGGTGACAGGTTCCTGTGCACAGGTCATATAGCAAACAACAAAGCTAGTCGATTGCCGATGGCATCGATCTAACTAGACCCGTAACATCCTCCTTTTCCAAGTAAACACAACACATTAGAAGATAGTGCAAAAATAAATTACTTTCCTATCATACACAATGTAACCATGCAATAGCAGTAGGCTAACTTATAAATTTTCCTATCATGTAACAGCATAACAATGTAACAACAGTATGGTAACATGTATTTTCCTTTTTTTTTCTTCTTTTTTTTTTCTTCTCACGGCAACAGCCATACACCATACTCGTTACATAGTGAATCTCAGAGGTGGTTTAGACAGCCGTCCAACCTAGTGTAAGTGTGCCCGTCTGAAGGCGGGGCACCAACTGGACTAGAAAGGGCCTTTGGTGTGGACCTGACGGGGCTTGGCTCAGTCACAGTTGGGGAGCCCCACGGCAGTCTCTGGAGCAGAGGCCGCCTCTGGAGCATGTGCTGCCTCAGGCCCCTCCGTTTTGTGCGTGGCTCTCGCAGTTGGTTCGGCCACTCTGAGGTCAACCCTGTTACGTCGGTACAGGGAGCCATCGACATCCACCAGATAAGATCTCGGTGCAACCCTGCGAAGGCAGGTCCCGACTCTCTCCAACGGCCAGTGTTATCACCCGGCAGGGGCTTCATCCGGACAGTTTCCCCGACCTCCAGCTCCGGCAAGTCCCGGGCAGACCTGTCATAGAAAGATTTAGCCAGTTGTTTCCTGTGGCGCAGCTTTTCAGTGACCCCTACCACGACGACTGGTTCAAGGAGTTTGTTCGCCGGAATAGAAGTCTTCAGTCGGCGGGACATGAGGCGTTGTGCGGGCTGCTGCCCATATTTTCGGTGGGAGTATTTCTCCAGTGCAGTATGGCTTTCAGGGTCATCACCATCATGCGCGGCTTTGCGCAGCAGATTCTTCGCAATCTTCACGGCCGACTCCGCCTTGCCATTCGCCTTCGGGTGTCTCGGAGAGGAAGTCACATGCTCGAACTCCCATTCAGAGGCGAAGCGCGTGAACTGAGAGGTAAACTGAGGGCCATTGTCCGTAATGACCCTTTCTGGCTGGCCATGTCGTGCGAACTGTGCTTTACATCGCTTGATGACTGTCTCTGCGGACATGTCGGGAGAAGCTCAATCTCCCAAAAATCAGAATAGTGGTCGACTATGAGGAGGTAATCCTTCTGCCTGTGGGTGAACATGTCCATGCTCAGTATTTGCCACGGCCTGGTAGGCAGGTCATGTGAGAGCATGGTCTCCTTTTGCTGATTGTGAGCATACACATTGCAGGTCGAGCAGGTACTCACAAAGTCCTTAATCTCCGTCTGCATGTTGGGCCAGTACAAGGTCTCCTGAGCGTGTCGGTAGCATGCTTCTCCTCCTATGTGACTCGAATGTATGCGTGTCAGCATCTCTGGGCGCAGCGATTTTGGGATGATTACCTTTTGCCCCGGAATAGAATGCCATTCTGCACACTGATCTCATCCCTGAAGGGCCAGTATTCTCTAGCAATGAGAGGTGCTTCTTCCTTCACATCTGGCCAGCCCACGAGAACTGTGTTCTTCAGTGCCTGCAGACACTCATCTCGGTCAGTGTGCCGCCTGATCTGTTCCAGACGCTGGCTACTCACATTCAAGTAGTCCGCCTGGTTCACATGCTGTACATCCTCTTGCTCTTGCTGCAGGGAGCAGATAGCGTGCCGCTGGTATACTGTTCCTCTGCCGGCGCATCCTGCTGTAGCTCTGCTGAGCGTGTCGCTGATGAACATCTCAGGCCCTGGTTTGTAGATTACCCTCAGGTCGTAGCTCTGCAGGGTCATGAGCATGCTCTGAAGTCTCTTGGGTGCGTTAAGGAGAGGCTTGCTGAAGATAGAGATCAGAGGCTTATGGTCTGTCTCTGCTGTGATTGGGTCGCGGCCGTATAGGTAGTGGTGAAACCTCTGGCAGGCGAAGACAATGCTGAGACACTCTTTCTCAATCTGTGCATAGTTTTTTTCCGTGGGGGTAAGAGCTCTCGAAGCAAATGCGATGGGCTGGCCTTCCTGCATGAGGCAGCATCCGAGACCGCTCTGACTGGCATCGCTCTGGATTGCGATTGGCTTGGTCACATCATAGTAGCGCAGGACGGGCATGGTTGTGGCCAGTGACTTGAGCTCATAAACCGCTGCCTCGTGTTTAGGTAGCCAGTGCCAGGGTGTGTCTTTGTCCAGCAAGCGTCGCAGCGGCTCGCAGACACTTGATAGATGCGGCATGAACTTGGCCAAGTAGTTGGCAAAGCCAATGAGGCGCTGTACACCTTTGGCGTCCGTCGGGTTGGGCATGTCGATGATGGCTCTCACCTTCTCCGGGTCAGGCTTCAGTCCGGCAGATGAGAGGATGTGGCCGTGAAACTGCACCTCAGCCACCTTGAACTGCAGCTTCTTCAGGCCCAGCCGCAACTTGACCTCGCGGCAGCGTTCCATCAACGCCACAAGCTTGGCGTCATGGTCACTCTCAGCCTCCTTGTCTGTGTCTCCACAGCCCACGACCAGGATGTCATCTGCGATGGGCTCGATGCCCTTCAGACCGGCCAGGAGCTCGTGCTGCTTACGCTGATACACTTCGGGAGCCACGGACACTCCGAATGGTAGCTTGAGCCACCGCTTCCTCCCCCAGGGGGTCCAGAACGTGGTCATGAGACTGCTCTCATAGTCCAGTTTGCACTGCAGAAATGCATCCGGGCATCCACTAAGGTGAAGACTCTGGCCTTTGGCAGTTTGTACAAGACGTCCTCCAAGGTAGGCATGATGTAATGAGAGCGCTTCAGGGCCTTGTTCAAGAACTTGGGATCAATGCATATTCTTAGTTTGTCTGGTTTTTTTACAATCACCATGTTGCTGATCCAATCTGTAGGGTCCGTGACTGGCGCTATGTGGCCATCAGCCTCGTACTTGTCCAGCTGGGCTTTCACTGCTGCTTTCATCGCGATGGGAACGTTGCGAGGAGCACTCTGAACTGCAGGAACATTGGGATCCAGGTCAAAGTGGACCTCCCCAGGTACAGATTCCACAGGAGAGTTGAATACGTTCCTGTATTTGTTGATCAGCTGTTCCTTGGTTAGGGCTCCAGGCTGTGCATGTTCCACTTTGAGCACATCCCTGGAATTGTGAACTGCACCAGACCTAAGGCGTTCACAGGTGGAGCCTGACAGAAGAGGATGTTGGCTTGTCTTCACTATTTCGAATGAGAGCTTGTGCGTTTGGCCTCTCACTGTACATTCAGTTTCAAAAATGCCCATGGAGCTCAGTGTTTCCCCAGAGTACAGCTTCAGTCTTGTGTCACTCGGGCAGAGAGGTGCATCAGGAGCCAGCCTTTTCTTGTCTTGAAAGCCCATTACATTGCATGTGGCTCCAGAGTCCAACTGACATTGTTGTGGCTTGTTGTGGAGTCGTAGTGTCACAAACCATTTCTTTCCTTTGGTGTGCACTGCACCGATTGACTCATGCGTGTATAAGTCCTCTCCATCACTGTTTTGCTCTGAGCATTCTGCAGTATTTTCCACACAGTTTACTTTCCAATCCGTATATCCCTTTTTTTTTTTTTTTTACACTTTTGCAAAATGGTTATGTGTTCCACATGATTTGCATTGTTTCCCAAATGCTGGGCAATGTTCTCTGCCCCTTGAGTGCGAATTGCCACAGTATTTGCATGCATTACCTGTGTCTCCGGTTCTGGGTGGGTTGCTCTGCTTCCATTGGTTTTGCCTAGAATGTTGCTTAGCAACGGCGTGCACAGCCTCTGTGTGCGGAGGACTCGTTGTTGACATGTCCATCGCTCTCATTCGAATGTCCGTTTGCTCTGCTGCGCGGCACATCTCGATGGCGGTAATCAACGTCAGTCCCTTTTCTCTCAGCAACCTGCGCCTAATGCTCTCGTTTGCAACGCCCAGCACTATCTTATCACGGATCATTTCATCTTTTAACTGTCCGTAATCACAGGTTGCTGCCCTTTCTCTCAGCCTCGTCACAAAGTTATCAATGGATTCTCCCTCCTGCTTGCAACTCCCGAAAACGTACCTCTCGTATATCGTGTTCTTCGCTGGTTTGAAATACTTCTCCAACTCATCCAGTATGACGGCGGGATCCCCCGTACCCGCTACGGAAAGGTTCAAGTTGTGACGGTAGACATGTCTGCATTCGCTTCCCATCACGCTCCTCAGAGTTGCAGCTTGTATTTTCTTGTCCTTCTCAGCTGTGCCAGTGACGAGGACATAGTCTTCATATTCAGCCCGAAATATGTCCCAATTGACGCTCCAATCGCCCGTGAAGCTCATAGGTGACGGTGGTGGAATATTAACGTTAGCCGCCATGCTAGCTACCGCCTGTGTGCTACAGGATAACGTTAGCTCCTCTGTCTCGTCTTCAGCAGAACCACTGGACTCCGGTTCTGCCTAATACTCGGCTAACATACGAAATAACAGAATAACAAACGAGTTCACCAACTTCTGACACCATGTTCCAGTATTGGTAGGACCGTAATACAAGAATGATGACACAGACGCGTTTGAAGTTCAGCCATGTATTCTCGAAAGTGCCGGTGACAGGTTCCTGTGCACAGGTCATATAGCAAACAACAAAGCTAGTCGATTGCCGATGGCATCGATCTAACTAGACCCGTAACAATACCTGCTGTTCCCAACCTCTGCCACCTCGGCAGCCTGCACACCTCTACATTTTACATTTTAAGAATTTATCAGACGCTCTTATCCAGAGCGACTTACAAGATGTGCATTAATACAAGGTAGGAACGATCATAGTTTGCGCAATAGTATCATAATAATATACTCCATTTAGCAGACGCTTTCATCCAAAGCGACTTACAGTAGTGAATGCATACATTTATCAGCATATGTGGTCCCAGTGGGAATTGTACAGGCGACAACCTAAGCGTTGCCAACTGAGCCACAGAGAACCCCATTAGAGATCAGTAATACAGTGATAGACATCACTGCAGGCAGCTGCGTACCATACCTGTAACACTGGGAAGGAAAAGGTTAGTAATCTTTTATTTTTATTTTTATGAGAAGGCAGGGATACATATACAAGAAGTATTGAGCAAGTAGGGAGTGGTGATGACAATTGGGTAGATGTACAGAATTCAGTGGTAGTGGAGTCTGAACACATCTATAGTCGTCTTCAGGGATGCCTGAAAGACGCGCAGCAATACACAGTCACAAACACAGTTCCCCGGTCGTACATAGTGCAGTTGATCAGCTGGTACTGGGACGAAGGTTCCAAACACACCTATGTGGTCAAAGCCACACGTTTGTTGTTGTGGGTAGAAGCCACATTGAAACTGTGACACGTGCTCCAGGATTCAAAACGACTATAGTGAGCTTCCACCTTCTCGCTACGGCAACCATGTAGCTCAATAGCAGTAAATGAGTTACTAAAAACGACATCTATCTTTTTACCCAACTCGTTTTCAATAGTCCAAAGTGTACTGCAGTGCTGAACTACATAAAAAAAAAGATCTATTATTTTAAATATTCATCTTAATACTCTTTTATATATTAATTCATATATTAATGTATCTTAATTATTAAACTGTGAATTCATCTGAACTATTTTATTATTTTAAAGCAATCTATACCTACTATATGTACCAGTATACTGTATGTTGCAAGGTAAGCTGAAGACTTGCTCTACAAGACAAATCCATAGAGTCTTATGATCAAATATGAAAGTCAGAGTGAAGGGAATCAGCTTTAATTGCTCAGTTCCTTTGAACATAAGTGGGTGGCTGTAACAGGTCTACCCGTGAATCATTAGCATACTGTGACTGCACTCTCTCATGAGGTTCTCTGCAAATTAATCCTCCAAGAGTACATTTGACTCCGTGGAGAGAAACCTAGACAGATTTTTATTTAAAAAATAGTATGTAATCAGAGGTGATTTTATTTTAAAGAAGAAGAAGAAGAAAAAACATAATCTATGCACATGCAACTTGGATAGAGTAAACTAACGGGCTTAAACACTGTTTCTCTGAAACTTTGGTCATCTTTAACCAGCACAGAATTTTGTCTTTCACAGTCTGTCTCATTCCTGACAGTGCAGGTATAGTACATACACACCCGAAAATTCCAAATATACAATATTACTACAATTGACCAGAAAAACATATTTTGTTTTATTAATCATATTTTTTCCAGAAAACATCTGGATCACAATTATTCACACCCCTAACTATTCTTTTAAATTGAATCCAACCAAAACAAATCTTCATAAATATACAACTTATTTGAAGTTCATTGGAAGGTTATGGAACTATACAGTGGCCTACAATGGTTTCCTGTTTCCCTTTGGTATAAAAAGGGGGGAACACACATTTGAAATACTGTGGTCAGCCATCATCATGGTGAAAGGCAAAGAACTCCCTGAAAGCATCAGACAAAAGGCTATTGACCTCCACAGATCAGGAGATGGCTACAAAAAAAATCACAAAAAAGTTAGAGATACCACTTTCCTCTGTTGTGCCAATTATTAGGAAGTTAAGGCCACTGGAACAGTGGCTAACCTGCCAGGTAGAGGACGCTAGTCTATCTTGCCCCCATGTGTAGTGAGACGGATGGTTCGAGAGGCGAAAATAAGTCCAAGGGGCACAGTTCAAGATCTCCAAAACAACCTTGGGGTTACAAGGTGTCTAAAGCTACCATTCGACGATGCCTACATGACAATGGCCTTTATGGCAGAGTTGCAAGAATTCTCTTTTGAAGACAATTCACTGAAAAAGGCATCTTGAGTTCACCAAACTACATTTGAACTACAATTGGAACCGTGTCTTATGATCAAATGAAACAAAAATCAAGCTTTTTGGACATGCACATCAGCGTTATGTTTGGCGTCCAAAGAATTCAAGTAATGTTGAAAAGCATCTGCATCCACAGGCCCTGGGGCCCTTATTAAAATAGATGGAACCATAAACTCCAGCATGTACCAAGACATTTTGTCCAAAAACCTTGTTCCCTCTGCCAGGAAGCTACACCTTGGCCGCAGATGGAACTTCCAACATGACAACGTTCCCAAACATACGTCCAAAGAAACTAAGAAATGGTTGACAGAGCACAAGATCAATGTCCTGGGAGCATAAAACAAAGCTCATTACTTACAGTATATCGTTTATTTGATATGATCTCTTCTGTTTATCTTTATTAAGAGTATGAATGAAAACAGACTATACTGTATATATATATATATATGTATTTATATATAGTGTACAGCATAACGTGTAACAGATGTCACATTTAACATGTCACAGGGACATCTTGCATTTTTTGTTGCCTTTTCACCTTAAACATCCATTGTTATTTTTTTTTTTCTCCAGTTGAATCTTCAGTAGTGTTTTTGTCAAATTTGTTGTGGAGATGTGGAGGGAAATATGCTGATGTCCGCTGAAGCACTTACAAGTAGGCACAGATTGGTGGTAACCAGGGCTGTTTGCCATCGCTAGGGACTGAAAAGCTTCCCTTGACAACAGGCGACAATTAAGACAGGAGAAAAATAACAGCGCGGGCTGTAAACAACTTTTTCCATTTTCGATGTTCACTTTAGACGGTCTTCATTTTTTAATTAAAAAAACGTATTATTTTTTACATTTTAAATGCAATGCTGTTACATGAAATGTTATCCGATGCAAATATTGAATCTTTACTATATTGAGTACAATATAAGCATTTATATAACACAATGTTTTTCAAAACTAACAAATTAGCCTTTTACTTCTTCTGATATCTGATATATATATATATATACGTTTTAAATTATTTGTATTTTTATTATTTGTATTTTATTTGACCTTGGATAAAGAAATGTTTATATGAAGGTAGGGATTCTCAATTGATCAAAAAGGCATGAAAAAAAGCCAGCATTTCACAAAACCTGCTGTTTGAAGAATCGTGTTATATGTACTGCACACAGCAATTGAATTCTTTGTTTACCTGCCCAGAGGCTTATGGGTAACAGAGTAATTTTGGCAACAGCTTGTTGTCTTCTTCAGTAAACAGAATGCCATATGTTAAGCCCTTTAGGAATATCATGAAAAGCAAAAATCATTTTTACAGTTCTATACCTCTCTAATATTCTACAGTATCAGTTTTAAGAAAACCAACCCTCTTCAATTGTTGATTAAAAAAATATATATATCTTTATCAAAACATTTTTTTGGCTAGCTCAGGTCAGCACCTTTTTTTCCAGCAGGAAAATATAGAAAAACTAAATTAGAAGGAGAAATTATAAAGCTGTTTATCTGCAGATATGTATTTATCCATTTCTTACCTGCATGGTGTGTGTGTGTACGTATATGTGTGTGTGTGTATGTGTTTGTGTATATATGTATATGTGTGTGTATGTGTACAATAACTGCAAAGATCTGTGTGTGTGTGTTTATGTGTATACATATATGTATGTGTGTGTGTGTGTACAAGAATTGCAAAGATGTGTTTATATACTGTACTTATATGTGTGTGCATTTCCACAGTGGCACAGTGACATAAGCTGCTAGGCATCCACAGGGTACCAGTTGTCACCAGTGGGCGATGCCCCTGTCATCTTACTCTCCCCTTCCTCTCCCCTTCCTCTCCCCTTCCTCTCCCCTTACTCTCCCCTTACTCTCCCCTGTAGTTCTGTGCGCCCTGAAGAGTGAAGCCCAATCACTGGCTCCCAGGTGAGCTCACTGGAGTTCATGTGCTCCTGGTGTGGGTGCAGCTGGCACATCACTAAACTGAGAGGCACAATCGGCTGTTACAGTGAAAATACATTAAAAAAGTAATGTCAGTTTATACTGTTGTCAAATTTAAACCCTTGTGCATACTCTGAGTTTAAGAGCAATATAAATGCATTGTTCACAAATTTATGAAATAGGATTTTTCTGAAATGTCTCTCTGATCTTTTGGGGCTTCTTGTGCTGGGTTTTGAAGTTATGTTTCATGAATATGTTTTCCAGCATTCACATTGCACCATATTATTGATGCAGCTAGCATCAATAACAAGTTATGTGTAAGGTTTCTTTTTCCTTTCACTAGGTCTCTATAGCTAGATTGAAATGTAGATTAAAGCTAGATTTAGACATTGAAATGAGCCATGGCTCTAACACTAGGTGCCCCTACACCCTCAGACTTGCAGTGTGTGATTAAAGTGCACATTCTTAGTCACACACGGCCTTCAGTAACTGCTGTAATCCCTCTAAGTCATTTAACAGTTAGGGGTCTTCACCTCATCTCTGGAATTCAGTTTAATTCAATACAAGCCATATAAGAGGTGGAGCTCAAATTGGCTCTTTTAAATCAGGTCTGGGGACTCACCTGCCGTTGTGTGCCAATTTATTTTATTTTGTACTTTTTAGCTGATTCTGTTTTATGTCATTACATTTTTAATCTTCATTTTAAATGTTCTTGTAAAGGGTCATGGGATATTGACACAAAGAGCATGTAGTGTTGCTTTGTATTGTATTGTATTGTATTGTATTGTTTTTTTGAGGTTGTTTCCAGTAGTAGTTTACATTAGAGAAAAAGCAGGGTAAAGCCTTTTTTTTTTTTATCTGGCACAGATGTAACAAACTGGGGTTGAAATTTGTGGGGAGAACCGAGTGGGTTTTGCAAAATAAATGCAGTTTAATTAAGAGGAACCACAAAGCTATTTTCTCTCTGAATGGCGTGACTGAATGTTCGGCACACAGAGAGGGAAAAAGAACGACATATATAGTCTGTGACCCTGAATGACAACGAGGCCCAAAATTTTGCCATTCAATTACAAACAGCGATGGGTTCCTGTGTGCAGGCTTCACTGAAGACAGCGCGGCTGCATCTGAAGACGAATGCTTGGAAACCACTGTTCAGTTACAGAAAATAACCACAAAAGTATGGATAGCCAGGCCAATGGAGAGAAAAAACTTTTTAAATAATATATATATAATAATATATATATGGCATTTAGCAGACGCTTTTATCCAAAGCGACGTGCAGTAGTGAATTCATACATTTTTCAGTACATGTGGTCCCAGTGGGAACAACTTTTTAAAGTCATGGACTGACATAACAAAGAGTCCAATAAATAACTCCCCATGGTGGTATTAGTGCAACCTAATTCAGGTAGGGTCCAGACTTAATCAAATGTATGTGAATGTATGTATAAATGTGATTAAATGTATGTACCTCCATATACAACACGGAACCAGAAAGCACATAAGAGCGGGCTCTATTTTGAGATTGCATATGACTGTGGGCAGGCTGTATTTTGCCCATTTCATATTTTATTAATGCAGCCTTGTAGTCTAAACGATATAACTTCCAGCACAGAACCATTTTCTCATTATTTTCCCTGGTGAGTTGAACCCACAGACATTAGATGTCAGGAATGTGGTAGTCCTTACAGAATGATCGTAATGTCTTTGAAGTGAGATTAGATTTCTAAGGTTATCATACAATGAAAGAAGTGTGGCACATTTGCAGGGGACACTCTCATATGCTACAGTATTTTTGTGAGAAGACCAGCTGCCTATCTTGAAAAACATAGTCTGTTTACATCACTGGGGGAGAGATATACACACATATAGCCATTATTGCTGTGGCAACCTGTGTGATCCCCTGTGTTACCCAGGGACATTGGAGAACCATACACCACTAAGGATCTGACGCAAGCTAAATCCAAACATACGAGAACATACAAGTCTTTGTTCAAAAACACTGCCCACCAATATGTTATAATTAGATATATCCTATCAGTATGTGTGTGTGTTTTACATTTTTTGTTTTGATGAAAACAAAATCACTTCAATGGGAATGACAGTTACGTGGTAGATATGTCCTATCAGTACGTGTGTGTGTTTTACATTTTTTGTTTTGATGAAAATGAAATCACTCCAATGGGAATGAGCTTCTAGAACAACTCATTGATAAGTAAATGATCTTAAACCCTGAGCTCTTTGGATAAATACATCAATGAAAAAAGAAAAAGGATAACATCACATGTACTGTAAAAAAAGGCAGGCTTCTCACCCTAAAGGAAGTGACTTTGGGCAGGCAGGCTCGGGGATATTTGGTAGTCGTCTGAACTAATTCAATTGCTTGATGGTTTGTATCCAGCAAGTTAATTCGTTAAATTTGATTTAGAATTTCTCTGGGCCACTCTGGGGTATTGGGAGCCCTCTGCTTCACAGAGACAACCGCATGTCCATAATTTTGTACAGCTGCTTGCCAAACATAATAATGCAAGTTAAGAAAATAATATCAGCAAACACTGTAAAATCAGCAAACACATGCAGAATATTTGAAAATTGAAAAAGTCTACAATAAGATATGATATAATTATATATATTTTTACATTGTGAATTGGTGACTTCATTCATATATACAATTCTTATGCCAATGAAAAGCAGAACAAATGCCAATCCAATCAATGAATACTCCAGCAAACCAATTCAATACAAACACCAATTGACCCCAGACATATACCAGCAAATCAACATGCACGAAGAATAAACCATTACATATGCCAGGAAATATATTTATAATCATAAAACCATAAAACCAGTTCAAACCGAAACTTAACTAATGCATAGGTGTAAAAACAAATATACATTTAACAAGTTACCTTATACTGTATAAAACAAATGACAGAAAAGAAATGTACCGCAAATGTGAATATTTAATTACTAGAAAATATCTACGTCTATGACATTTATGCACGTGTACGTAATAACAAACATTCGTATATTTAATATTATAATTGTACATATAAAGTGTATATGCTTTTGCTGATGTCTTCTAAAATGGGCCCATATTTGTTGGCAGCATTGTCATCCGCAGAGATTTGGAGGCTTGATTTCATCTCTGTCCAACGGCTGAAAATAAAAGGCAGAAATGGGAACAGCTTTTGACCTATCGCATCAGGTCAAGTGTCCAATCTGTTTAAGGCTTCCAGTTTCAGCCAATTTGACCTGTCCGTATTCCACATTTCACTCATTCCTCCTCAGGTAAACTAGCTATTGAATTAATCATGAACTGCGCTCGGCGCGGAGCAGACCGATAGACATCTGAGAGTGGGCGGTCCCTCATCCCTCAAAGATGGCCAAATTGAAGGACATTTGGAGTAGGTGACATTGGTTGACATTGTGGGGAAATGATGTATTAAAATACCATTACGTGGCAATGACGAAAAGGACGATGAAGAATTTAATCGCAACAGATGCCTACTAATGTCTTCCTATGGGCAGAATTGTGTTCTTTATTTTCCCTTCCAGAAAGAGAAGCCATTCATTTTCCTCAGTGGGATGGAGTCATGGTCCAACCCACGATGCCTGTCAAATGTAAAATGACGGTTAGCACAGCAGCAGTGTAGTGTAGCAGTGTCTAATGGTTTTCAGTTTTTTTTATTCCCTCTGGAAAATGCCAATTGTGAAGCGTTGTGTGACAACCTGTTTGTAAATGGCGCTATACAAAAATAAAGATTGATTGATTGATTGATGGTTACCACGGCAGCAGTGTAGTGTAGCGGTGTAGTGTAGTGTAGTGGTTAAAGAACAGGCTCAAATTGCCGGTGGCGCACTACGACAATCATACTCTTGAGCTTAGTCACAACTACGTGAAAGTCCAGCTGTGTGAATTGATAATGTGACAAAGTCGAACCTCTGTAGACTGTATACATCATCTGTGATAAGAGTGCCATGAAGTAAATAAATTATCTATTTATTTTGTACCCCCCCTCCCTCATTTTTGCAAGTGTCAGTTGTACTGTGTTGGAAGTGGCGCTTGTACATTTACATTACATTTACATTTTAGGCATTTATCAGACGCTCTTATCCAGAGCGACTCACACAGTTTACATTTCTTTACATACAATCCATTCATACAGCTGGATATCTTACTGAAGCAATCCAGGTTAAGTACCTTTAGCTCAAGGGTACAACGGCAGTGTCTCCACCTGGGAATTGAACCTGCAACCTCTGAGTTACAAACCCAGCTCCCTAACCATTACACTGCACTGCCACTTGTATTACTGCTATGCCACCCACACACGCGCAGGATGCAAGGGGATCAGGCTGACTACTCCTCACGCTACAGCAGAGTTAGGCTAGGCAGGCAGTGTGGTATAGTGGTTAGGGAACTGGGCTTGTAACGTTAATACATGGTAGGAACAATCATAGTTGCAGGTTCAATCCCCAGGTGGGATACTGCCGTTGTACCCTTGAGCTAAAGGTACTTAACCTGAATTGCTTCAGTAAAATATCCAGCTGTATGAATGGATTGTAAAGAAACGTAGACTGTGTAAGTCGCTCTGGATAAGAGCGTTTGCTAAATGCCTGTAATGTAATGTAATGTAAAGTTAAAAGAGGAGAGGCATAACTCTCACTGGTGATGATGGTACCTGGAGCCAATGCAGTGGTAACCCCAGGTGCCCTTGCTGACTTCAGCCCACACCAGTCAAACTCAAAGCCCCACCACTGTGAGGCCCCTGGCCATAGTCGATTGAGTGACTTAGCCCACACCTGAGCAAGCAATGCCCTTACGGAAGAATCACATGAATGCTGCACATCTCTATTTTACATTTTAAGCATTTAGCAGACACTCTTATCCAGAGTGACTTACAAGATGTGCAGTAATACATGGTAAGGTCAATCCTAGTTCATGAAAGAGATCAGTGCAGTAATACAGCGATAGACATCGTTGTTGGCAGCTGCATACCATACCTGTAACACTGGGAAGGAAAAGGTTAGTAAATGGGTTTTTTGTTTTTTTAAAAATGGGGAATAAGCAAGGATACATACACAAAAAGTATTGAGCAAGTAGGCAGTGGTGATAACAATTTGGTAGATGTATGGAATTCAGTGGCAGTGGAGTCTGAGAAGGTGGGTTTTGAGTTTCTTGTGGAAGATTTAGCAGATGCTTTTATCCAAAGCAACTTACAGTAGTGAATGCATACTTTTTTTTTTTTTTCAGTATATGAGGCCCCAGTGGGGATTGCTAATGCCATGCTCTACCAACTGAGCCACAGAGAAGCATGTGATGAGTGTCTGGAGGTAAGGGGGAGCAGCTCCTCTAGCCACTTGATAAGCCAGCACCAGTGACTTGAATCTGATGCGTGCTGCGATGGGGAGCCAGTGCAGAGAGGAGAGTAGAGGGGTGATGTGGGTGAACTTGGGTTGATTGAACACCAGATGTGCGACTTTCCAAACACAAGTTTTGATAAATTTGCCTTCTCATGAGTACAATGATGCATATACAGTGGGACACTTATCTGTTCAGTTCATCGGTGTGGGTAAGTGTTTACCAAATCAACTTTTAATCAGATTTAATAATGCCGTGCATTTGGGGAGAGATGGTAGGAGCCTCACAGGTGCAATCAGAGCTGTCAGTCGAGCGCTCAAAACCTGTGAGGACACAACAATTCCTGCAGTTTAAACTTCTCTGGCAGGTTTTTGCTGCACAGGTTGTTCCCAAACTTTGCAAAGACATGGTTTGAAGTAAAACAAAGAAAAAAGCAAAGAAACAAAAAAAAAGAAAAATCTGGAAGAACTCACCTCGCTCTGTGTCTGGACCCCCCCCCCCAACGTGACCCCCGCTCTCTCAACCCTTCCAAAAATCTTTGGGAATGGACATAAAAGCAGAGAAACAAAGCAGACACCAACATGTGTCAGAGTCCTACGATTTTATCAAGAGACTCATGGATTAAGGCAAAATATAGTGAAACAAATATATTAAATATAGTTATAGTTTTCAGTTTGCGAATCAATAGTTAATCATCGAAGCAGAGCAACAGAGGAAGAGCAAAGAACACGGTAGCTAATGTTTACTCTCTTAGGGAGGGTGAAGACTGCAGCAGGACTGGTATTTCATTGTCTCAGCAGGCGATTTCTCCAGACCTCTGAAGGAAAGTAAAACGAAAGAAGGATCTGTTGGAATTATGTCTGTAGTTCTGATTAGAGATTTGCACGTCCGATTTTAATACATTTTCATTGGTTCTAGCTCAGGAAACGCATGAATTCCATGCGCAAAAACTAGAATTAATCTGCTTTTAGATTGTTTTGGATGGTTGTGATTGTGCTAAATCATAATTGATTACCCTTTCAAATGTTGCTTAAGTAAATGTTGAAAGTACACAGACCCTAACTGTAATAACCATCATGCATGTCTGTAGTCCTCAGTCAACCATTGGCTATGCTATGTATTGCTCTCTGCCGCTGTTTGTAACAGGCCTGTGCAAGAGGAAAATCAATGGGGGTGCGTCTGAAATTCACAGGAGGCACAACTGAATATTGCTTCTCAAACACTGCACATTGACATCACCACCAGAAGAAAAGGCCACTTTGTCATCACGCCAGACACGAGTGCACATTACTCGGACCTTGCAATATAACCACAGCAACTGTGATGTCTCACAAATTACACACCAGCTAGAACACTGAGATCATCAGATGCAGGTCTATTAGAGATCACCAGAAACTGTCATAAGAAGGTTGGTGATGCGGCCTTTGTCAACTACGCCCCAAAATTATGGAACACATTACCCATAAATATCAGGGAAGCCAACACACTAGACATTTTCAAAAGACAACTTAAAACCTATCTTTTTACCAAAGCTTTTGATTAACTCTGACTTGCACTACTAAATTGATCTTGCACTATATATATTTTAATCTTCTCTGATTACGCATTCTGTGTAAAGCACTTTGAACTGCAATTCTTGTATGAAAGGTGCTATATAAATAAAGTCTTACTTACTTACTTACTTACAAGTTAACGACATCCCCCAAAATGCAGATGGATACTTTGCATGGTGCTTCAGCCTCTAAAATAAAAAATCTATGGCAAAATCATATATCTTTACAAATCCTCCCAATGTGTAATGTAAGGGAAATGGAGAAAAAATATATAATTTAGCGTTGGTTTGACAGTACGCAACTCTAAAATGAGAGAATTAACAACTCTACTCGTTAATTCACTACTCGTTTTTGACGAGGCTAAAGTTGGTTCCTTCTTCGCGGTACCTTATTAACAATTCTAATACACAAACACTTAAATCACTGTGGTTGCTTCCTGGTTGTGATTCTCAGACACATCAGAAATAGAACGTTTGTCCCACCTGATTTGAGGCACATGTACTGTCAGGTTTTTTTTTTTTTTTTGCTCTGCCTAACATGGTTTTCCATTTCAAAATGGAGGCTAAATGTGTCGTCTATGGCAATTAGTGCAGTCATACATACATATTCAGGGAATCATGTAAAGGGTTAAATCAGCTTGGGACTCTCATGCCCATGTCCTGCCAGGCGAATATGCCTTAGGCCTGGCTCAACTAGTTCTTCCCTGGCAGGAGTGATGGCATGATTGCAGCCGTTACTAAGGTGACGCACAGCGTGCTGCTTCAAGTGCAGACACCTTTGTGACCTTATGTCACAACATCTCCATCTGATTTCACATTTCTAGTCGAATATCTTGACTGTGCATACCGCATCTGCGGGATTTTGTGTCTGCCTCTCAATATATTAATAATCACGTTTCATTTTCAGAGATGAAGACACAGCTGGTAGCCCATCTGCCATTTCCTGTTTTCCCTTCTCCTCCGTTCCCCTCCACCCGATAAAACTGGCTCCTCTTCTTCACAAGCTTTGCTTCTCCACTCCTGAAGATATACACAGTTACACATACCTGAAAGGTTTTAGATGCGTTCGCCTACAGCAGTCCTCAAGGCAATCGTGACAAATGTAACTTTTTTTCCCCCTTCCTCCTCATAATCTACCATCTGTTAGCATGACCTTCACCAAAAGATAGATTTCAGTATTACTTACTATTTACATAATATTTATCATTTGAGCCGATGAAGTAAATGTTTTTCCCGTGTTTTCCCATCGTAACGTCCATCTGACATAACGTTACGCGTGGATGGATGGCTCCCTTGAGCTCAGGGCCATCCCAAGTTTAGCTCGCTGTGGGCTAACCAAACAAGGTGCAAACGAGTGGCTGTTTCCCTTTACAGCTCTGTTATCTTTGCCGCATGACCCACGGTCATGTCACATAGAGTCAGCGAGCCATCCATCTTCAGTATTAGACAGGAAGGACTCCTGCGTGGGCTTCGAGCACACATCGCAGCTCAGTGCCATAATCTAAAGAAGGTGTGGTGCAGTGTGTTCCTCCGCTTGGCGAGGGCTGTTCTCTGTGGCGTATTCACCGAAATGGAGACCAGGGGCAGCTGGCACTCCACATTGCTGAGAAGGCTGGGGTTGCAGCCTTATTCAATCCTGGTGACTTTCAAGTGATAAAACCTTTAATTCTTTAAACTCTGCAATGATGGACTTCTCTGGAATTCCCTAACTGTCGAATGTTGTCACTCTGGACAGGAAGCAGTCTCATTTCTCTGACTCCAGCACAGTCTTTCCTGCTCTGAATACTGTCCTCTTACTGGAAACTGCCAATAGAAATGAATAATGGAATTATTGAATATATCGCAAACTAATGGCAATGTATGAGTGCTACAATTAATATAGTGCTTGGCAATTTTACATTGTGACAGAGCTCAATAGTGACCTCCACACCAACACCCTCCCTCTCTAAATGAATCCAATGAACTAACTCTCCAGTTCAGTGCTTTATTTATCTGTTTATATGAAAATAATAATAATAATAATAACCCCTCATTTACAGTGCATCCGGAAAGTATTCACAGCGCTTCAATTTTTCCACATTTTGTTATGTTACAGCCTTATTCCAAAATGGATTAAATTCATTTTTTTCTCAGAATTCTACACACAATACCCCATAATGACAAAGTTAAAAAAGTTTTTTTGAAATTTTTGCAAATGTATTAAAAATAAAAAACGAAAATATCACATGTACATAAGTATTCACGCCGTTTGCTGTGACACTCAAAATTGAGCTCAGGTGCATCCTGTTTCCACTGATCATCCTTGAGATGTGTCTAGAACTTCATTGGAGTCCAGCTATGGTAAATTCAATTGATTGGACATGATTTGGAAAGGCACACACCTGTCTATATAAGGTCCCACGATTGACAGTGCATGTTAGAGTAAAAACCAAGCCATGAAGTCCTAGGAACTCTCCATAGACCTCCGAGATAGAATTGTGTTGAGGCATAGATCTGGGGAAGGGTATAAAAACATTGCTAAAGCATTGAAAGCACCCAGGAGAACAGTGGGCTCCATCATTGTGAAATGGAATAAGTTTGGAACCACCACAACTCTTCTTAGAGCTGGCCGTCTGGCCAAACTCAGTAACCGGGCAAGAAGGGCCATGGTCAGGGAAGTGACCAAGAACCCAATGGCCACTCTAAGAGAGCTTCAGAGTTCCTCTGCAGCGATGGGAGAACCTGCTAGAAGGACAAACATCTCTGCAGCACTCCATCAATCAGACCTTTATGGTAGCACTTGGCATTCAGGCCAAAAAGTTCAATTTGTGTCTCATCAGACCGAATAATCTTTTCCTGATGCTCTTAGAGTCCTTTCAGTACCATTTGGCAAACTCCAGGTGGGCTGTCATATGCCTTTCACTCAGAAGTAGCTTCCGTCTAGCCACTACCATAAAGGTCTGATTGATGGAGTGCTGCAGAGATGTTTGTCCTTCTACCAGGTTCTCCCATCCCTGCAGAGGAACTCTGAAGCTCTCTTAGAGTGGCCATTGGGTTCTTGGTCACCTCCCTGACCATGTCCCTTCTTGCCCGGTTACTTAGTTTGGCCAGACGGCCAGCTCTAAGAAGCTCTTTTTCCACAGAACAAAATGTGAATACTTTCCGGATGCACTGTATATAGCACTTTTCATCGCAAAGCGTTCTCAAAGTGCTTAACAGAAAAGCAAAAGAAAAGAATAACTGTAAACAAAGCAAAACTAAAATGTATTCAAATTAATATAATTTTAAAAACTGTGTATGTGAGTGCATGCGAACATGCACGCCAAACTCAGCCATAAAATGTAATGAATAAGTATGTTTTGAGTCTGGATTTAATAACATTAATGGAATCAGCCTCCTAATAGAAATGGAGAGGCTATTCCATAGAAAAGGAGCTCTAAAATAAAAAGCCCTGCCTCCAACTGTTTTTTTGGCCACGGGCGGGACAACTAATAACCCCGCATCCCGTGACCGGAGGGCATGCGCCGGAAAGACTGTGAAATATGTACAATGTACAAGAGCTACAATAGAGCCATGTTACATAAGCAATTTTGCTGAAATTAGAAAAGTAGAAAGTAGAAATGCGTGTGATTTTCCTGAACAAAATAAGATGCTGGTAAATTAGCTGAGATAAAAAAATATGATATTTTATCATATGAAATTAATGCTACAACGAATCACCCCATGTTGGCTCCCAAGTAATAATAATATATGATAATGTATGCCATTTAGCAGACGTTTTTATCCAAGGCGACTTACAGTTCTGAATGCATATATTTTTCAGTATATATGGTTCCAGTGGGAATCGAACCCACAACGCCACAAGTGTTACCAACACCACACTCTACCTACTGAGCCACACAGAACCACGCTCTACCTACTGAGCCACACAGAACCACACTCTACCTACTGAGCCACACAGAACCATGCTCTACCTACTGAGCCACACAGAACCATGCTCTACCTACTGAGACACACAGAACCACGCTCTACCTACTGAGCCACACAGAACCACACTCTACCTACTGAGACACACAGAACCATGCTCTACCTACTGAGCCACACAGAACCATGCTCTACCTACTGAGCCACACAGAACCATGCTCTACCTACTGAGCCACACAGAACCACGCTCTACCTACTGAGCCACACAGAACCACGCTCTACCTACTGAGCCACACAGAACCATGCTCTACCTACTGAGACACACAGAACCACGCTCTACCTACTGAGACACACAGAACCACACTCTACCTACTGAGACACACAGAACCACACTCTACCTACTGAGCCACATAGAACCACGCTCTACCTACTGAGACACACAGAACCACGCTCTACCTACTGAGCCACACAGAACCACGCTCTACCTACTGAGCCCCACAGAACCATGCTCTACCTACTGAGACACACAGAACCACGCTCTACCTACTGAGCCACACAGAACCATGCTCTACCTACTGAGCCACACAGACCCACGCTCTACCCACTGAGACACACAGAACCACACCCTACCTACTGAGCCACATAGAACCACCCTTTACCTACTTTGCCACATAGAACCACGCTCTACCTACTGAGCCACACAGAACCACGCTCTACTTACTGAGCCACACAGAACCATGCTCTACCTACTGAGCCACACAGACCCACGTTCTACCTACTGAGACACACAGAACCACACTCTACCTACTGAGCCACACAGAACCACACTCTACCTACTGAGACACACAGAACCACCTCTACCTACTGAGACACACAGAACCACCCTCTACCTACTGAGACACACAGAACCACGCTCTACCTACTGAGCCACACAGAACCACACTCTACCTACTGAGACACACAGAACCACGCTCTACCTACTGAGCCACACAGAACCATGCTCTACCTACTGAGACCCACAGAACTACGCTCTACCTACTGAGACACACAGAACCACACTCTACCTACTGAGACACACAGAACCATGCTCTACCTACTGAGACACACAGAACCATGCTCTACCTACTGAGCCACATAGAACCACGCTCTACCTACTGAGCCACACAGAACCACGCTCTACTTACTGAGCCACACAGAACCATGCTCTACCTACTGAGCCACACAGACCCACGTTCTACCTACTGAGACACACAGAACCACACTCTACCTACTGAGCCACACAGAACCACACTCTACCTACTGAGACACACAGAACCACCCTCTACCTACTGAGACACACAGAACCACCCTCTACCTACTGAGACACACAGAACCACGCTCTACCTACTGAGCCACACAGAACCACACTCTACCTACTGAGACACACAGAACCACGCTCTACCTACTGAGACACACAGAACCACGCTCTACCTACTGAGCCACACAGAACCACGCTCTACCTACTGAGCCACACAGAACCACGCTCTACCTACTGAGACACACAGAACCACACTCTACTTACTGAGACACACAGAACCATGCTCTACCTACTGAGACACACAGAACCATGCTCTACCTACTGAGCCACACAGAACCATGCTCTACCTACTGAGCCACACAGAACCAGGCTCTACCTACTGAGACACACAGAACCACATTCTACCCACTGAGACACACAGAACCACACTCTACCTACTGAGACACACAAAACCACACTCTACCTACTGAGCCACACAGAACCACGCTCTACCTACTGAGCCACACAGAACCACACTCTACCTACTGAGACACACAGAACCACGCTCTACCTACTGAGACACACAGAACCACCCTCTACCTACTGAGACACACAGAACCACGCTCTACCTACTGAGCCACACAGAACCACGCTCTACCTACTGAGCCACACAGAACCACGCTCTACCTACTGAGACACACACAGAACCACACTCTACCTACTGAGCCACACAGAACCACGCTCTACCTACTGAGCCACACAGAACCACGCTCTACCTACTGAGACACACAGAACCACACTCTACCTACTGAGCCACACAGAACCATGCTCTACCTACTGAGACACACAGAACCATGCTCTACCTACTGAGCCACACAGAACCATGCTCTACCTACTGAGCCACACAGAACCATGCTCTACCTACTGAGACACACAGAACCACACTCTACCTACTGAGACACACAGAACCACACTCTACCTACTGAGACACACAAAACCACACTCTACCTACTGAGCCACACAGAACCACGCTCTACCTACTGAGCCACACAGAACCACGCTCTACTTACTGAGCCACACAGAACCATGCTCTACCTACTGAGCCACACAGACCCACGTTCTACCTACTGAGACACACAGAACCACACTCTACCTACTGAGCCACACAGAACCACACTCTACCTACTGAGACACCTTGAACCACCCTCTACCTACTGAGACACACAGAACCATCCTCTACCTACTGAGACACACAGAACCACGCTCTACCTACTGAGCCACACAGAACCACACTCTACCTATTGAGCCACACAGAACCACACTCTACCTACTGAGCCACACAGAACCACACTCTACCTACTGAGACACACAGAACCACACTCTACCTACTGAGACACACAGAACCACACTCTACCTACTGAGCCACACAGAAGCATGCTCTACCTACTGAGACACACAGAACCACGCTCTACCTACTGAGACTCACAGAACCACGCTCTACCCACTGAGCCACACAGAACCACACTCTACCTACTGAGCCCCACAGAACCACACTCTAGTCAGGGCTGCCCACGCGATCAACCCCCTCTGTTCTGTTCCCTGCAAACCATGAGAAAATAAGTGCCAGTGTGTACAAATGGAACAAATGTGCAAATGCCTAAACCCTGGAAACGCTGCACTCGCGCACTGGGAATGAGAAGCGCTTTGGCTCAGGGCATACGGTATGTTCTTGTTTGCATACGCGTGCTCTGGGGGACACCGCTATGGATTATATGCTGTGCTCTCGCTGAGCGAATTAACAACAATCGCATCAATGCAAGTGATAAGAATGAAAAATAATTGAAACAAGATTTAAATTCAGATTTTTTTTTCTCCCATTCCTCCCAACTTGGGATTCCCAATTGCAATTGTAGGCCCATCCCAATGCTGCGCTGTCGTCAATCAGTCGAGGAGGGTGAGGAGTAGCACGCACATCAAACCCTACACACCTGCCAGACCACTCCGTTCTGCTACCTCAGGACGCCTAGCACCTCCCCCCCCTCCGCACCTGCGCTTCCCGGTCACGTCTTCTGTCGGTTCTGGCTCCACGATGGTGGAATGACCTTCCTGTGGAGGTCAGAACAGCTGAGACCCTGGCCACCTTCAAGCGACGACTGAAGACTCACCTCTTCAGGGTGCACCTCTCCCTGTAGTCCGGTTTTTGTTAACTTAGGGACGTAGCTGCTTAGTATTACACGTGTCTACTTGTTTATGTATTCTATTAGGCTTAGGCAGTGCTTATTTTCCGCACTGATTGTTTTATTGATGCCTTTGAATTGTGGCTACAGATTTACCTACAGGGTCCTAGTTTAACTATGTGGTTGCTCCTAGCACCTGGAATTGTACTTCCCTCTAGGGTGGCTTTCAGCTAAACTGTTCTTGACTACGGTTAACACTTTGTTGTACGTCGCTCTGGATAAGAGCGTCTGCCAAATGCCCTGTAATGTAATGTAATGTAATGTAACATCCTCCTGCATGTTAGTCACTTTGCACTCTTCATTCTGCCCACTAAAGGCCTCTACCTGCTTCTGCGTAACTTGTGTGACTTCTTCGCGGTTCGCACAATGCAACAATGTCGACAAGCACTGCAATATACACTACCGGTCAAAAGTTTTAGAACAGCCCCATTTTCCAGTTTTTAATGAAAGTCCAGTGAATAACCTGAAATGGTACAAAGGTAAGAGGTTAACAAAATAGTTTAGGTTATCAAAAACTGAAAAATAATGTCAATTTTGGCCTACACCATCAAAAGGCACTTGGAAACTGGAGGAAACTCTGACAGGAAGAGGTCTGGCAGACCCAAAGCCACAACAAAATCAGAAGACAAGTTTCTGAGAGTCAACAGCTTGCGGCTCACAAGACAACAGCTTCAAGCACAGCTTAACACTGGTCGAAGGAAGGAAGCCTCAGTTTCAACTGTGAAGTGAAGACTTCGAGCTGCAGGTTTGACAGGTTGAGTGGCAGTAAGAAAGCCATTGCTAAGATGGAAAAATAAGAAAAAGAGGCTTGCCTGGGCCATGAAGCACTGCCAGTGGACTACTGTATATGCATTCAAAGCAAAGTTTGTTGAATTATTAAAATCATGTCTCTTCCAGATAGCCACTGAAGACTCCCCACCATGAGAGCCCGCTATAGCACGCAAGAGTAGATCTCACGATTGTGTAGTGGAAGCTTCATTTAATGAGGGATTGAAGAACAAGAATCAGCAGCATTTCATGGCATTGGCAAACTTAAAAGAAGGAATTTCCACACAGCTCAGGAAACATACTCTTTGATATCCTTTGAAAAGGAAAGAGATGGCCATTTTATTATTTATGCTGGTATGCTGGTGTATTGTCATTTGTGTTTAGAAATTTAGAAGCACGCTACAGCACCAAGTCTGAGTAGCAAGTATGCAATTCAATTCAATTCAATTCAATAGGATAGAATTCAACGATATTTTTAAGTGCTTAAAACATTCCTCTGTGGTGAGCGACAGGACTTCAAGAGGTGTGCGTACGTTGCTCATGTCAGATTAAGGAGGCAGCTATGCATGTAAGTAAATGTACTACTGAAATGTCTACGGAATGTTGATGCGCCCCTGAATCACCATAGAAAATAACAACTGGCCCCAGATTCTGTATTTATAATATATATGCCATTTAGCAGACGCTTTTATCCAAAGCGACTTACAGTAGTGAATGTATACATTTTTCAGTATATGTGGTCCCAGTGGGGGTTGAACCCACAACCTAAGAGTTGCCAACGCCACGCTCTACCTACTGAGCCACAGAGAACCACGCTCTACCTACTGAGCCACACAGAACCACATGCTACCTACTGAGCCACACAGAACCACGCTCTACCTACTGAGCCACACAGAACCACGCTCTACCTACTGAGCCACACAGAACCACACGCTACCTACTGAGACACACAGAACCACACTCTACCTACTGAGCCACAGAGAACCACGCTCTACCTACTGAGCCACAGAGAACCACGCTCTACCTACTGAGCCACACAGAACCACATGAATGAAGGACAGCACACACTTAACACAACGGCATTCATTTCTCCTCACCCTCCTTTGCCACAAGCCGTCCATGTCATCTGTGTGAAGCATGTGTTATACAAAAATCAAAACAAATAAATCTTTACCCCAGAGTCTACCATATTATGAAACAGTCCATCTTCATTCTGCCTCGATTACTACCTTAAAGTGCCTTCTTTATTCTCTGTTCAAACTGAAAGCTTGTGTTCTTTGGCAAACAGTCGTCCATGAAATCAAGGCTCACTCTGCTATGATGCTTTTCTCCTTCTCTTTCCTTTGAAAAATGGCATTTTTTCTGTTCCAACAAGTGGCATGTATATATATATATATATATATCACATCTAGATCCATCCTAACATTGCCACCATAATTAATTGTGTATGAACATTTGCACGTGTCTATAAAAAAGACCCAAAAAAAATACTTTTTTTATAGACAAAAAAAAAGAGATAAAAGATAATAATCTGACAATTGATATGGGCTTTGTGCAAGAACAACTTGCTACATGTTGTATATTACCCAGGAGGATATACACAGTGTACAAAACAGCTGGATGGATGCTGCTAAGCGGCTGCACACTGCACTAATCCTTCCAGCAAACTCAATACGGATAAGACGGCCAGACAGCGCATGCACTGAGCAGGGCACCCTCTCTCCAAGCTCGAGAGGACATTAAATTACCGATCACACACAATGGAGTGGTTGTGGATGCAGCTCCCTTTTCTAAGAAGGCAGGAAAGGGACTATTTGTCCTCCTGGATATGGGTGTGGGGCGGTGGGGGGGCCCCTAGCAGGTGTGAATCTTAATGGCTGTCTCCATATAAGCCAATAGCAAAATATAAATCAATGATTACTTCATTAGTTAATCTGATTGAGGGCACAAAGCATGCGATCAATGCCAGGTTGGCTCCAGTCCAGAGAAGGGTGAGGAGAGAGTTGTCTACGTTTCATCAATTTCACCGTTCTCCGCTGGACTCAGATTGTACAATACGAATTGTTGTGAACTCCCCCCTTTTAATAAAAATATATATTTTCACGCTTGCTGTAAAGCAAAGAAGAAGAAAATAACATCGAAACAGGACGTGGTTCAGGCACCTGTTTGATAGAGATCTGATAGAGATCATCACCATAGTGACCGTATAATAAGTCAAACCTTGAAGACATGAAAACATTAGCCCAGCTACACCCTCACTGTTTAATGGTTATATGACATTGGAAGGGATTACTGTCACAGCACCGTCAGAGGAAAACCGTGTCTGCTTGACAACCACAAAAAAAAGAGACTGACATTCTCGATGTAAACAAAGCTGCTCGGAGACCGTTGGCTCTGAAGGACTGGCTCTCCGTCACCCTTCCTGCAGGGGTGATAATTAGGTCATTTTCCCAAAACAACAAGAGAGATACAGGGGTGAGTTTGTTTCACCATCATCGCTTACACCTTCACCTGCCCCCAGGAGTTCTCATCTGCGTCTCACACTCCAAATGTCCTCTGCAAGCCTCTCTGTGTAGACAACATGCAGCCCAGCGAGTTGGTCTTAAACGAAATGCGCTCTACGTGCTACCTCTAACATAAATGCATCCCCCCTCCCCTGCCCCCCCTCCCCTGCCCCCCGTGTCACACTGACTCAAGTGCTTTAAATTCCACTCAGATTCTCCTGATGAATTATTTCAGCTACTGTGGACACATTTAATTTGAGGCTGCTCATCAGGACACAGAGAAACATTCAATTTGAATATGTCCAGGTTCCTGCTTGAGCAGGTGTCCCAAGTTCACTCTCTTGCGAACACCTTTAGCATTTCAGGTTTGGTTAATCAGGGATTCCTAGAGCAGAGAGGAAGAGAGACTGGGCACAAATTATAATGCGGAACCCCGGCTGAGTCAAAGGCCAAGCAGTACGCAGGAAGAAAAAATAAACCTGTTCCATTATAAGATGAATTAGAAATCTCTAGATAATTCCGTATCCATTTCTTGGTTTCAATGTGCCTGTGTTTCTCCAGAAACCTGATTTGATATTACTTTGTCTTACCTCTTCCTGTTTGCTAAACCTATGACTTTTTGTTCTGCTTATTTGTGATTTGCACAAACACGAATTGCACAAGGATTCCATTTGCTATGTACCAACATTTTCCCTTGATCTCAAAATGACATTTCCTCGGTGAAGGGGCCATTACACTGAAGATCAGGGGCTCCCTGCAATGAACATTTTACATTTGACATTTTATGTGCATTAATACATGGTAGGAACAATCATAGTTAGCGCACGAGATCAGTGCAGGAATACAGCAATATGTATTCAATATGTGTTCACAATACAGCATTGTGAACTCCTGTTGTTAAAAAAAAAAAAAAACTTTCAGAAAATGTTGTATTATTGTTTGATAACTCCATTGGTGGCCTCCTTTGTACTGGATTTGTTCGGTTCTTGCTGAATTAAACCTTTATAGTTTTTTTTTTTTTTTTTTTTTACTTCCTGCGGTAATGCTTTCTGCAATTGCTTTTTTTGAACACGGTGGGCATCTCGTTCATTCATAGCACCATTATACGTTCCCCTGGGGATTCAGAGCAGATATGCTGTATGCGTGTGGGGAAACGTCCAATCTCCGGTCTGAAATACCTGCGTAGCGCTCATAATAATTCGGACCGGAATATTTTAAAGCCTTCTCTTTTTCTCTCTTTTGTATTTGCTCTCGCCACTTTGCAGTCCTGTCACAATAAACATGACATCATTTGTGTCGCAGAATACAAAGCAGTTGTTCAGCACCAATTACAAGACCGTTACATTTTGCTGCAGGGCTGATGGTTGGTTGGTGAACCCCCCCACCCCCCAGGGATCAGATCGACCCGGCTGTGGCGGTGACATCCCATAATCCTGCTAACAAATCTACCCTCTCCAGGGCCCACAGGTAGGAGCAGAAGTGTGGTCTGCCATGGCAACAGTAGCCCACCGGCCTCTGATGGGCAGGATTGTTGGAAGCCGGGGATAGCTACGTTAGCGAGAAAGTATGTCTGCTCCAGACTAATAGTATCTTAGATACGGGGTGGCAATTCTCCCTCTTCATGAGAACATGTAAGTAACAATTTTCCGCTTGTGGAGCTCATTTAATGCATGCCTTGGTAATGAAGCCAATGGCAGAAATGTACCCTCCCAGTAAAGTGTTATGTAACTGCGATAAATGAGAAACGTTCTGGACACGGTACAGATAATATCATATGTTGCACCATGTGAACATGTGACTAAATATTAATATGTGGACATATGTATAAGCATGCTCCAATAGTCACAATCTGCACTTAAAATTGCAAATTACAATGTTTTTCACAAAGACAATTTGCCGTGTGAATCCTATGGATTGCTAAACTGAAGCCAGGCCAATGTGTTGTGAGCTTTTGCATTGCTTTTTTGTGATTGGGCGCTCTTATTGCCAGTGTTAATTCTTTAAAACCTCTCTCTGTTCAATAAGCTATGATGAGAATGAAACGCTGTCATGCAGTGAAGAGCAGTTGTAAGTTAAGCTGTCATGCGTGACAAAGACATATCAAACAAATATGTTGTTGGTACTATTACTGCTACTATCATTGTGACTTTTATTGTTATTATTTAACTATTTCTTGATCTATTTCTGGATGGCTCTTATTGCTTGTTATATATTGGGAGGGTAAGGACTACTCTTTATCAGTGTTTGCACTGGAACTGGGGGAGGGTGGGACAGTTGGGGTGTTATTGACTTTGTTAAAAATGAAAATCAATAAAAAATATCAACAAAAAAAGAAAGAGGAAAAAGTCAGTAAACTATATTGTTTTGGTGGAGAACAGATTGTGTAAATTGAAGACAACAACAGCAGATGACTGCCCCCCTTTATAAATCACTTAGCTTATACAGATTCACTTGCCCCATCTAGAGATGTCTGTTGAAAAGCTTACTGTGAAAACATATCATTACACACACACACACACACACACACACACACACACACACACAGCACACACACACATGCATGCACGCACACATGCACACGCACACACACATGTGCACACACACACACACATGCACACACACACACACACACACACACAAACACACACACACACACACACACACACACACACACACACACACACACACACACACACACACACACACACACACACACACACACACACACACACACACACACACACACACACACACACACACACACACACACGCACACACACACATACGCACACACACACACACACACACACACACACACACACACACACACACACACACACACACACACACACACACACACACACACACACACACACACACACACACACACACACACACACACACACATACACACACAGACACACACACACACACACACACACACACACACACACACACACACACACACACACACACACACACACACACACACACACACACACACAATCATATTGTACATATGGGATTTTAAAAAGCACTGATACATTTATGTGACATTGGTATTTGTTATTTTTAATATATTATATTTTCTTTAACTCTGTATTACATTCTAGTATAACAGTTATATTTCCTGTGTACACAAATTGCTCACGATGAAAAAAATTACATACTATACTGTAATATAACACCGGCCCCTGGCCATTGCAACATAAAAGAGATCAGACAAGATTGGTTGAATTCAAGAAGGTTTTTATTAACGGAACCTAATAGATAGGGGAAAACGAGTAGTGAAGCCAGACTGCAGGTTGCCCTCTGAATGGAGAGAGAGAGCATCAGCCAGAAAATAGACCCCCTCCAGGTGACACCAATAGGAAAACAATTAGGACAATAAAGCAACACCACAATCGGCCACTAGGGGTAGGGGGTCATAACAATAATACATAACATAACACTCAAGTCACATAGTTTTAAATTAGCATGAATTGACAATTACAGTGAAACACATCAATTTATTTTCTGTTCAGAAAATACAAATCTTGGTACAATGTAAAGACAATTGTGTATGTGTGTGTGTGTGTGTGTATGTGTGTGTGTGTGTGTGTGTTCATGGTCTTTTAAAGCGCATTGTTGTTGTAATGGATGACTGTATTTAGCAAAGTAAGTAATTTGTGTTGATACTGAATAAATTGCATAGGCCACTCACTTCTCATCAACAGATACAACCTCCAATCCACATGTAAGTAAGTAAGTAAGTAAGACTTTATTTATATAGCACCTTTCATACAAGAATTGCAGTTCAAAGTGCTTTACACAGAATGCATAATCAGAGAAGATTAAAATATATATAGTGCAAGATCAATTTAGTAGTGCAAGTCAGAGTTAATCAAAAGCTTTGGTAAAAAGATAGGTTTTAAGTTGTCTTTTGAAAATGTCTAGTGTGTTGGCTTCCCTGATATTTATGGGTAATGTGTTCCATAATTTTAGGGCGTAGTTGACAAAGGCCGCATCACCAACCTTCTTATGACAGTTTCTGGTGATCTCTAATAGACCTGCATCTGATGATCTCAGTGTTCTAGCTGGTGTGTAATTTGTAAGAGATTTAGCTATGTAGTTAGGTCCTTGTCCATTTAGAGCTTTGTAAGTGAGAAGGAGGACCTTAAAGTCTATTCTAAAGGTTACAGGAAGCCAGTGTAGAGCAGCTAGGACAGGACTAATGTGTTCTCTCCTTTTAGTTTTGGTTAATAATCTAGCTGCAGAGTTTTGAATGAGCTGGAGTCTTTCAATGGTTTTCTTGGGAAGACCAGTGAAGAGTGAGTTACAGTAGTCTAACCGGCTAGATATGAAAGCATGAATTAGCTTCTCAGCATCGTTTTGATTTATAAATGGTCGTACCTTTGCTATATTTCTGAGGTGAAAAAATGATGTTTTAGTCACTTTATTTATATGGGAGTTGAAATTCAGTTCTGAGTCTAGGATGACACCAAGGCTTGTGACCTCAGATTTGATCCAGGGGGTTAATCCTCCCAAGTTTTTAATTAGTTTTTAACATGTAAACCAATGGAGGGGGCACATTTAAATATACACAAAAGTGTAATTTATTATAACAGTATAAAATAGACTAGAAACAGCATAATTATGAGAAAGTTATAAATAGCCTTTTACACAAAAGCTTGGCTGCTGCTGGTCATGTGCTGTGGCATTGGTTGCCACGGCAATACAATAAACTGATTCTTTAGATTATAATATTTTTTTAAACTTTTATGGCATTTTAAAATCATTGCCACCATTACAGTAATAACATTAACATTACTGCCACCACAAAGAGGAGCAGCGCTACCAACCTCGCTTGAGATTAATTTATTTCTATACATTTGAACTCTGGCTGACGTAGTTCAGTTGTTATTGTTACTGGTCTTTTAAACATTTCCTTTATTGCACAAGGCAAGAATCGTTACGGGCGCCATCGTGTCCCTCACTTCCCCTGCTTTTAAACGCCGCCTTTGGGCCAAAGCTATCACCGTTTCAGTAAGAGCTCTACTCCGATGGCCCAAGATACAAGCCCTGTGATTCAAACTGCCCACAGACTGGACAGTTGCAATGTTTTACACATATACAGCTTTTATTTGGCATTTCTCTCTCAGAATATGGTATGTGCCTGGCCACGGAGACCGGGGTTCAATTCCCCGTCTCACCAGAGTCGGCTCTGGCTGGGAGCGCCACCGGGGGGGGGGCGATTGACTGTCCGCCCCAGGGAGGGGGGAAGGAAGCCGACATGACGTTCGCTGCGCATAAGAGTGGCCCTGTAGTACCGGAGTTACGGTCGACGGCCTGGTGAGTGCCGTCTCGGAGGAGGCGTGACTTCGCCTTCGTCACTACTGGTCACAGGGCTACGGCAGCGAACTCACATTACTAGGGGGGGATTGACATAAAAATAGCAGGTCTAATATGGTACGTGCCAGTCCTTGTTCATATGTTTGCATTCGCTAAGTAACTGTTATTGATTGATGGAAGAAATGTCCTGTTGGATGGACAATAAAACGAGGTTCAACCAGGTAGACTTCCAGACTGTAAAGGAGTTTTATTGAATAGTAAATGATAGGCTTGTTTATAAACAAGGTTTGGCATGTACGGAGGTGCAGGGGCACCGGATGCCCTCCCCCAAAGGCAGGACCAGAGCTAGTGGCAGCAGAGACAAGGAAGGAGGCAGAACATGGAAATAGCAGTGGAACTCCTCACTGCTACTCTCCTCTCTGCACTGGCTCCCCATCGCAGCACACATCAGATTCAAACCAGTGGTGCTGGCTAGAGGAACTGCTCCCCCTTACCTCCAGACACTCATCACACCCTACACCCCAGCCCGACCCCTCCGCTCAGCCTCCTCTGGCAAACTGACTGTCCCATCCCTCTGGGCGCCTGGCAGCCCCCCCTCACGGTCTCGCCTCTTCTCTGTCCTGATCCTCGCTGGTGGAACGACCTTCCGCAATCGGTCAGGACTGCGGAATCACTTGCGATCTTCAGCAAGAGACTCAAACCCACCTTTTTACACTCCACTACCACTGAATTCTGTACATCTACCCAATTGTCATCACCACTGCCTACCTGCTCAACACTTCTTGTATATGTATCCCTGCTTACTCAATTAATAATAACCTTTTCCTTCCCAGTGTTACAGGTATGGTATTCAGCTGCCTACAATGATGTCTATCGCTGTATTACTGCACTGATCTCTTGCGCGAACTGATTGTTCCTACCATGTATTAATGCACATCTTGTAGTTCACTCTGGATAAGAGCGTCTGCTAAATGCAAAAAATTTAATGTAAATATAAATGAACTCCGGTGTGGGGCTTTTATGCAAGGGCTACTGCGACCATTGGCTGTAGATTGGACTCCTCCTGGCAGAACTTTCACTGAAGGTCCCATTTGTGTGAATGTTACGCACAGAAGGGCTTGGAGGAGTATACTGCCTGCATGAAGGACCACATCAATGCTGCACTAAAGTGTCATCATAATGCTACTCCACACATGAATGTTATTCCGTGGAGTTATCCTTAATGCACTTGCGCCCTTTATGGAAGGACGATGATATGATGGCAAGAGAAGCAACAAAAAAAGCAAAGAAACTGAAAATGTTTTGTTGTCAAAGCATCATTTTTTATTAAACTTACTTTAAAAAAATATTTTGCAGGTATGCATGATGCAAATGTGCAGAAGACAATAAAGAAAAGAGAAAAGAAGTTACAGAACATGTAGCAAAAATAATAGAAAAAAAGGAACAAGTTAACGACCTGCTCCCCCTATCCCAGAGGGTCTTGTGGGCCCGGATCACTGGTTTTCTTAATGGAATAATCTCTTCAGCTCAATGACCGTATTTATCTTTCGATTGACATTTCCTTCCTTGGCGCCGAGATTATATCCATTGACAGCCTCATGCAAAGCACATATAAAACATTTAGAATCCATTGACAAGGTAGTGCGGCCGCTGCCATTAAATATATATTTTTAGCCACATTTCCAGCAAAACAGGAACGTCAAAGGGGTTTGAGGTGAGGTTGTTAAAGGGATTTAAAAGAGATCCTCCTGGGCACAGTGGGATACCTACAGAGACAACAGTGGTAAGATCCCCAAACTGTGTGTGTGTGTGTGTGTGTGTGTGTGTGTGTGTGTGTGTGTGTGTGTGTGTGTGTGTGTGTGTGTGTGTGTGTGTGTGTGTGTGTGTGTGTGTGTGTGTGTGTGTGTGTGTGTGTGAAGGTGCCAAAGATACCCTGGTCTGGGAATATATATTTTTTGCTGATCTCTTTTCTACTGATCTCTTGTGCAAACTATGATTGTTCTTACCATGTATTAATCTTGTTCTGAATAAGAGTGTTTGCTAAATGGTTCAAATGTAAAAATGTAGTGTTTTATTAATTTGGTCCTTATTCCTTTGGACCACAATGCAAGTGACATCACTTGCATATTGCATTGTGGTCCAAAGGAATAAGGACCAATTTTAGTAAAAGCACATTTTAGCAAGAGTTACATTTTTGTTTCAGTTGCAACTGAAATGAATGCAAAAAGTATTGCTGAAGAAAAAGTTATACTTTCTCAAATGTCTTAAGTTTAAATGGCACTGTGATCAGACTGAGGTAGTGATCATGTTTTGCTTGGTATTATTGACAGTGACAGTGCACAATAATCAATATGTCCCTGTTAGCATCAATATACAGGTGTCAAATGCCCCCACTCTCCAAATTGGGTGTGTAGCCTATCAAAGGTCCATTGGTGAGGCTCTGAATCTTACATTGACATTCTCTTATTGTACAGATTCAATTCAGGAGGGAGTGTCCGGGAAACAAGGCAACTTTCGAATTGTACAAGTTGGCAAACAAAAAAACACACAAATATCTGTACAATTTGTAACGGATGACAGGAGAGGGTCTCGGAGGAACTCAGTTCCGGGATCTAATCAAAACACTGGCTCACATCAAAGCATTGGTTCATGGCACGGCCAAACAACAGATTAAAATATGAATATACTCAGAATTAGCTGAATTAGCTGGGAAGTCAGTTAATTTTGATTTTGATTATTTTGTAAGAAGGTAATGGTCTTATATTAGAATAGGGAGAAGTATTATTTTACAAAGTGCAATTTTATACTCATTGAAATGTGAAAAGCAGCTGTCAATGAGAAAATTGGCTTTAGTGTCTAAATGAGAACTATTCAAAAGAAGGGCATACGTAAGTCATAGTAATTCATTAATCATTCATAGTAATAGTTATAATTAATTCAAGTCAGTTATATTTGGGGAGACCTACGTAAGAACATAAGATAAGAACATAAGAATACATAATGACGCCCATCTACGCTCGTCATGTCCTAATCTAGTATCTAGTACTGCATCTAGCCTGGACTTGAATAGCCCAAGTGTTTCTGCCTCTACTACCCAACCTGGCAAGCTGTTCCAGGCATTGACAACTCTCTGTGTAAAGAAAAACTTCCTAATATCTGTGCGGAATTTGCCTTTAACTAATTTCCACCTGTGGCCTCTTGTTCTGCTGACCCTGCTTATCTTAAAAAACATATGTTCTTGTGCTGGAATGTGATATGGTTAAAACATGTCTACACTATATATGGAAGCTACACCGATGAGCATAATATTGGCCTTTTTGCCATGTTTCTATGTTTCAACACCTGTAAACACTTTCCGTTAAAACCAGCGAAACCAGTATGCTTAACGAGCCATTGGCAAAGAAATACATGTAAACATGCCTCCTTCGCATCTTTGCTGGTTGCGTGCTGACTGAATATTTCTGAAATATTTCACAGCCTACCTGTTGCCGGGGCAACAGATTAAGCCCCTCCCCTCCATTTTTTAAAACAGAACTTGGAGTTTTTAGTTTTTAGGTAGTTTAGTTTATTTATTTGCACACTGGTTTAAAAACAGAGGACATAACAGAAAAATAACAAATATAACCACATAAACAGTGCAGGATGGGGCAAGAAACCCAGAGGGGCTTATGTGGTGCCTCACCCTCATCAATGACAACAAAGCAAACAGGTAAACAAACAAAAAAAAAGCAACAAGCAAATAAAAAACAAGCAAAAAAAGAAACAAAGAAATGAACAGACAAGTAAGAAAAAGACATGATGCTCAAAAATAAAATAAAGAAAACAAACAAACAAACAACAAAAGAAAACAATAATAATAAATGAATGAAGAGAACACTTAGTACTAAGACTAAACTTGTAAAATGTGTATAAAACAAATACAATATGTTATATAATTTTTGCTTATCTGTGTGCAGTTCTAGACTCTAGAAGTATGTCTTGAAAAATCAACAAGAACTAAACTGATACCCGTAAGAGATTATGTTTTAAATACTATTTGATAATGAACCAGATAATATTCTACAGTATTCAGCAATTATTAATATGTCAGAGGAGACGATCCCATGAATCACTCAGTTCCAGATATAGATATGAGTGGGGCCAATGATGACAGGCACTGGTTCCACCATTCATTTGTGCTGCGAAGACTCTTCTACTGCCATCAAGATGCACAAATGAATAAACACAGAAATGCTAACGTAATAATGAGTAATGAAACGGAACAGACCAGTCAACCTATCTCGGCGGGTCATTTGCTTCCCTAAAGTGCATCCAGCACTGTGCCAAGCCTGGCCCTGAACACTCCAAGGGCCTCTGCTTTTACTAAGTCCTGGTGAGTTGTATCATGTGTTACCCGACTCAGTGTGGAAAAATAAAAATCCCTCTGTCTGTAGATGTGAACTTGAATTCGCTTCTGTTGTTATATACTTTATTCATTCATTTAAAAAATAAATAAAAAGGGATAATCCTCAATCAGATCCTCCTTTTTGTCAGATGGGACTAAAGAGATGAAAGTGTCTTCAGTTCGTACCTCTTCGTAGTTTGATACTGGGAAACAGTTTTGTTGCCCTCCTCTGTACTTTTGGCAACTGAATTCAAGAAAAACGTTTCCTTAACTTTGTCTAAGTTCTTATTGTGCAGATTCCTCTAACTGCACACAACAATGTATTTGTATAAGTGCCTGGTGGCCTTTTTCATTGACTTAATAAATAATTAAATATAAACAAAGTTTGTCTGCACTCACTTTTTATTAGGCGTACACATTTTGGTTCCATTTTGGGCTATTTCAGGGAAATATCTGGCTATCAGGCTACATGTGTCATCATATCGTCTATTGTTCCCCTCTTCTAATTTCCAGTGGTGCTCATGTCCTTGTTGTTATAATGGATGAGCTTCATAATGAGACAGAAATTAATAGGTGTGGATAAAATTGTAGACAGAAATAAACTTCACACCTTTAATAGTGATGGTGAGGTACATGCCTTTCACTGCCAGTACAGTTCATGGAAATTATGTGTGCATACCTGTGGTTGTGTGTATGACATTCCCTGTGGCTCAGTAGCTAGAGCATGGCATTGGCAACACTTAGGTTGTGGGTTCGATTCCCACTGGGACCACATATACTGAAAAAAGTATGCATTCATTACTGTAAGTCACTTTGGATAGAAGTGTCTGCTAAATTGCACATATATTATTATATTCATACAGCATCAAATGGTAAGGCGGTAGAAAAATGTATACGAAAGGAGCATTAAGTAAGTTGCACATGGCAACAGATGCTAATGTACATTCATGCAATATGTAATACATTTTGTTGACTAATGAGGGCCAGACAATAATTGAGGGTATAATTCAATTCAATTAAACTGTGTGAGTTGAGGATTTTCAAAGGCTTGTTTCCAGGAATTTGTATTTCTGTGTCTTCCAATTAGAGGATATAGTACATTAAACCTATGGATGTAAAGGCAGGGTGAAGTGTTTATTGAAGCAATAATTACAACAGTTACATTATTTTAATAAGTAAATGAATTTGTTTTCATTATTCTGCCAGAGTATGTAGCACTTCAGCAGGGCAAAGATTAAATGACACTGAGAGTTGCAATGTGGGAAGGGCTAGCTGGCTAACATCAGCCACAGCGTTGCAAGTATTAGGCTGGCTATCTAACCAGGTTACCGTTACATACTACAACACTGCAACGCCACTTCTGGAGTAGCAGCTAGCTTATACCTAGGCTATGATTTATTGATATTCTTTGGAGATTTCCATTCATGAATTCTGCAAGGATAAAACTCTCCTCTTAGACACCGTTGCTCTTTTAGCTGGTGACACACGTCGCTCCATCGTTTCCTTCAAATCATTCACCAAATATATATTTTTTTTCATCTCACCTGCCTCTTGTCAAGGTAAATGTTTTTTTTTGTCTAATTTTTTCCCATTTTTCTCCCAATTTGGTTGCCAATTATACCCTCTATTTATCTCAATTCCCCTCCCCCACGAGTCCGCCGCCCGTCCTCCGGGTCGAGACACTCTTTCCGGGCTGATTGATCTGCCTCTTCCGAGACAGAATTCTACCACGGACGCCTTTACCTGCTCCTCGACGGACTCGTGCCGGCTCACCCCCCCCCTCCCTGGAGGCGGACAACCAAATGCCGCCTCCGATCGGGGCTGACGACCAGGGCCAGTCTGGTAGAGACACGGGTTTCAAAAGTTCTAATTAAGGCCATTTATCTGAGAAGTAAGTTTTTATTTGGTTGAAAACACACTATTTAACATTGAAATAAACACAAAGACACATTCATACAATGAAAAGTAACAAAAACGTCTTGTGTTTTTAAAAGAAGTCAGCATTTTGTGTGGCCTCCCTTAGGATGCAAAATTAAGCAATTTCGCTTTGGTCGACTGCCATGTCATTTTTTACAGCGTGATGAATCAAGATCTGTTTATATTTCTCATAATTCCATAGATTTTGACCAGATCCCCTACACTGTTGGCTGAAATGCACCCCCAGACCATGACAGAGCCACCACCGTGCTTCACAGAAGGCTGCAGACAGGCATTAATGTACACTACCGGTCAAAAGTTTTAGAACACCCCCATTTTCCAGTTTTTACTGAAATGTAAGCAGTTCAAGTCCAGTGAATAACCTGAAATGGTACAAAGGTAAGCGGTAAACTGCCAGAGGTAAAAAAAAAAAAGTTTAGGTTGCCAAAAACTTAATGTAATGTACTTCTCGCCAGCTCTTCTTATGACATACTGGCATCTTTGTGAACCAGAAAAAATAATTTGGACTTATTGCTCCATAAGACTTTATGAAACCATGCTTTATGGTCTTTTGCGTATTGCAATCTCATGTGCTTGTTGCCTTTTCACAAGAATGGTTTCTTAGTTGCAACACGTCCTACAAGACCATTTCTTGTAAGACTTCTTCTCATGGTCGAAGCGTGTACTTTGGTGCCAGATGACTGATAGATGCTGAACAAGCATTTCACTGGATTTCCTTCTGTCCCTCAAGGAAGTGACCTTTAAATACTGTTCAGATACAGACAGCTTGAACTCCACATCTTGAATATCCAGTTAGGTGGGATATTGCTCACTGAGAATTGCCCTGTTGATGCAAAACTATGATTTTACAGTATGTCTGTCACACTAAACAAAATACACGGATTGGCTGGAATGCCTTGAAGAGAGGTTTGGGAACCAAACCTGCATTCTTCTAGCCATCTCACCAGATATCAATAACTTTTTGGAAAACACAATAAATTCTTGTAACTTTTTATTGATGTTTATTTGTATTTATTCTAATGTTACATGGTGATTTTCCAAGCAAATAAACACTTATTGCCCAGATAAATAGCTTTAAACAGAATTTTCTCTGCCATCTTGAATGGGATCACAGCAAAAGTCCAGTGTTAGTTCTACTGACGCTCAGATCAATTGACTCCAAATTGTGATGAACCAGTTCAACCACCTGAATGGTTCACTGGGCACTGTATTGGCAATATGCTATAATTATTATTATACAGTATATTATATTTATTTTATTATAATAAATTATTATTATTATTATTATTATATTTTAATATATAAATAGATGTTTGAGGCAATGCTTGCATCACAGACATAGTTTCTGAATGTCTGGACTTTCTAATGTAAGGAATTTAGTTTCATTATTCCCAGCACTGCTATTGCTGGAGATACGGATTTAGTCAAATATACGACAAGAATACGTGAAACATCAACTCCAAAAGGTCAATACACTAGGCTAGGAACATCACTAATGGGATACACATACAAACTTTGTCCAGGAAAAGTGGCATCCATGAATTATAGAAATTGTCATACATTAAGTCTTCCTCGGATAGACAAACAATGCCATTCATAGCTATGCCGTGAATAGAGTATGTCTGGAACACGTTTCAAACATGATATGAGACCTCAGGTTAACCTCCAATTAGTTAATCTCTGCAGTTACCAACCTTCAACAGGTGTGAAACGGTCTGTGGGTGCGTCAGAAGAAAAAGCTATTTGAAGAGTGTCAAATGGGTGACAGTAGGATAAAAATACAAATACATTTTCCAGCTCATTTTGATAAAAAAGCATAAACTTCAAAGGCATAAACTTCGACCAGCGCCGTTCAAAACACTTTTTGGATTAAAAGTTATGGAATGATGCATTCTGGTTCATTTAAGTTAAGGAATAGCAAAGCACAGAGTTCTTTCCCCAGACCTGCAAGTCTTACATCTCTTGGCCACAGAGGGCTTTGCAAATAACAATTTAAGTGAGCTAATCGGTATGATCTTTATATCTTAAAAAATGGAAAATTGCCCTGCATGCACTTAAGATATTTATAAATTTTTAACACTGAAATATCAACAGTTTAGTAGCCGTGCCTACTTTTGTTCAATGTGAAGAAAAGTTCATATGGAAGCATTTCAAATCCAGCATTCATAATGCATGAGCATGCATTTGAACGTGTGTAACATGGTTCAACGTTGTATCTCTATCCTTTTTGCATATGCATGACACAAATTCTAAGCAAACACTCAAGCTAAAGTCTCATGCTCTTCCATGACATCATGATGTGCCGGCATTGTGCAGAAACCTGTACAACACAACTAGGTAGAAGGTGAACAACAGTCGGGGATTGCATTACTTTAACATTATAACCCAGATTGCCAGGTTTGTACTGGGCACAAGGAAATGGCAATCAACAATTCAAATAACTCCCAATTGTTTACCAAGAGTCCTGCTGATTCTACAGAAGGCAGCGACGTCGCCCTGTTCAGATTGACCTCTTTATACTGTCCTTACACGCTGAAACCTATGGATCACAGCGACTCAAGTCAGAGTTAATGAAAGCAACAGCACATATCTGTTGTGACTGGAAATATCTTTGCCAAATTTGATTAATACGACAGACGAGTGTCAAACAGCAGAGCCACAAGAACTTGAATGTGAGTATGAATAAACATATTCGTTTTAATGACTCCCACGGGCAGTTGTGAAAACCTGTGAAATTGGTTGCCACCTGTGCCACCAGGTGAAGAGCAGTCGCACAGGTACTACATTTTACATTTTAAGCATTTAGCAGACGCTCTTATCCAGGGATCACTGCTTGTGTAGGCAGAATTATCCCAAAATATTCAAAATAGTACTTCTGGTACCTCTTGCATAGCTCAGCTACTATAAAAACCAGAAAAGAATATAATCACTATAGGTAATGTCTATGAAGCCAATAGCCCTTAACCTCTACACAAATTACTGCATGTTCAGTACTCAAACCTAGTTTTTTATTTATTGTTACATAACTGGGCACTGGATTAAATGAACATTGGACATCATTTTATCATATTATCAAGTCTTTCAGAATATTGACAAATTGGGTCTTTTGAAGGTTCATAGGGTTTTATGAAGACCTAAAAAACAGCCTTTCTACATTCTTGGTATGAACAGACATGGCAGCAAGATCGTCTGCTTACAACAGACCTGGTTTGCGAGACTCACGGCAGGAAAGGAAGGGGGTGTCACCCAAGAATCCGAGGGATTTGTGTGTCTAATCCTTGGGGCCAACACCAGCAGAAAAACCTGTTTCTCCCGCAAAGGTGAACAAGCGGTACCTTTAAGAGAAGCAGACGAAGTTGACGTTATCTCTGGAACACCTCCGCGATTGGAATAATAAGCCGACGACAGCTTCATTGCCACTCCGTAGGCTTAGCCGCAACATCAAAAGCCCAGAAAGTGTGTTATTCAACACCTCGAAGACCAAAAATGGTCATTAAATTGTTCATTGTAGAACAGAGTTTCAGAATTTACTGCACAAGGAATGCTCTAGCAGATTGATTCCTCAGTTTTAACACCATTCTTGAACTTTCGGGCGCACTTCGGTGAACCAAAAAAATAGGAAGGACAACGATACTGAAACTAGCCTCGAGCCTGCAATAAATTAGCATTCTTAATAGTTTCGTTTTCCCTTGTGGAGCCTGTGGAGTAATTTATGTACTGTATGTGGTGCACAGTATTGGGGCTAGTGTTTTTTTAGATGTGTACAATGATATCCAAGTATGGACCATTGTTTTTTTGAGGGGAAAATTTAGTCAAATGTAAACTAGAGGCTTTGCATTCTTTGGGAATTGTTTGTGAAAGCAACACTGCTCTTCTGTTCCACGGAATGAATTGGCATCCAGTTGGGTGTGAAAGCTACCTATTGGCCATGCACCATGATTGCAAGTACACAATGTGTATTTGGGGGTGGGGGGTGTGGGGGGGTGCTCTTGAGCACAGGGCCTTTTCCAAAAGGTTAAACAGGTCTACTGTTATTTTAATTGGAAAAGAAACTGTGAGACTAACGTTTATTCAAAGAGGCAGTACCTCTGCAGATGGAGCCCACTGGTAACACTGCGGATAGTCTACTTGAAACAAATTTGACGGACGGTGGTTGGTCTCTGTGTCATCGATGCTAGCCCTTTCCTGCTCAGACTTGAATGAAGGATCTTTGCATCTGATGGGCACTCCTTTTACAAGGGTTGTGTTTCATAGAAAAAACACCCCCAGGTGGAATCTCTCCACATGAGCAAAGTAAACAACCTGACAGTGGCAGCAAGTGCACAATTAGGAGAAGCAGCGCAGCTGTAAATCCCAGAATAATGACCATTTTCGCATACCCACTCAACAACGACCCTGATTGAAATGACATTAAAGGCCTCTACATGCTCACGCGACTGCGATGCGACATCCTCTGCAACACGTCACAGAGGTTGCGTTGATGTTGCAGAGGGTGTTGCAGAGGATGTTGCGTACCTAGCACAAAAATCAAACTCGCAACATGTTGCGTAGATGTTGCACAGCATTGATTGGTTGGTTAGCGAATGGAGGCGGAGCTGTCATGGTCATAGTTCATCGAGCTAGCACATCATTTTTTTACATTTGACATTTTAAGCATGTAGCAGATGCTCTTATCCAGAGCGACATCTAGATTAGGGGAGAAAGATAAGAGCAGCGATTTTTGAAATTCTGTGAAAAGACAGAAAAAGGCCATCCTTCATTTCCCTTAATACATTACAATTATTTTCAAGAGTTGTCTGCTTTGTTCCGCGTGAATTTACTCTATTATTTTAATGCTATAAAGGTGAGTTGCTCACACATAAGCTGGTTTCATGACAGGCGTACTTCCTTTTTTTTTCAAAGGTTTTAAAGTCTACTGTACTGACAGTACATTAAACTTGGAGATTCTGCAAACAACGAAGGATCGACTGTGGTCTTCACATCATTCTAAATGATATATTTAAGGTTGCAAATATCCAGATGTTTTGTGTTGTGCTTTAGATTACATATAAATGTAACATGTCACTACAAGACCTTAATGCGCAGAATATTCAACTAACAAAACAAAGAAAGAGCATATAGCAGATGCTCTTATCCAGAGCGATTTACTAGATGCCCATTAATACATGGTAAGAACAATCATAGTTTGCACAAGAGATCAGTGCAGTAATACAGCAATAGACATCATTGTTGGCAGCTGCATACCATACCTGTATATATCTATGTCAACGTTAACTAAGCAAAACTATTGATATCTATCTAGCTAGCTAGCTAGCAACCTGGTATCACGGCCAAATAAAGCTTGCTAACAGTAGCTAACAATATAGATAGCTAGCATAATTTATTCAACACCGTATAAAATGAACCAGCTTCAGGAAAGATTGGCTGAAGAAGTTTGATGGTACAGGAGTTTCCCTGCTTTCATGAAAACTTTACCGACCTTGTTCAATACATTTATGCCTACTAGTGCACAGAAGTTACCATGTCGCAGAGGTTGCGCAGAAGTATAAATTGCAGAGTGCTCTGTGACGTGTTGCAGAGGATGTCGCGTCGCAGTCACGTTGCTTACGCCGAAGCATGCAGAGGCCTTTAGAGAAGACCAATTAGGCAGGAAACCGCTCCAATTTGCCAATGCCAACTGTCTCTGAAGCGCTAACTATGATTGTTCCTACCATGTATTAATGCACATCTTGTAAGTCGCTCTGGATAAGAGCATCTGCTAAATGCTTAAAATGTAAAATGTTAAATGTCTGAAGCACACAGTCAGAGTGGCGCTCCGTCCTTGGAGCGGTGCGGAGATGCAGTTTCACCAGCAGCCTGCGCATATGTGGATGCCCTGTAGAACAGGGGTCCCCAACCACCGGAGGCATTTGGTACCGGGCCGCAGAGAAATAATAAAAACGTTTTAATGTAATTTCCATTTTATTGACTATCCAGTCTGCAGGGTGTTTTATTTTGAAAAAATGACCACTTCCGTCTGTGTGCCTCTTTTCCGCACTTGTTTCAGTTTCAGCGAAAAATTACCCGGTCTCATTTTTTTCCGCGTGTAACACCCCCCCCGGTCCGTGGAAAAAGGTCTTGCATGAAACCGGTCCGTGGTGCAAAAAAGGGGACCACTGCTGTAGAAGGAAAGAAAAAGGGCACTGTTACGCCCCGATGGGTTCACTAGCTCTCAGTCTCTCACAAACACAACAGCCATAACAAAAAGGCAGGCTCTTGCAGGAAGCAGTCACAGGGTTTTTATGGAGGGGCAGGTGATTGATGGAGGCGGGACCAGGACATACAAATGATTGACAGTGGGGAAGGCGAATGGAATGGCTGATGGCACACACACGGAGAAACAGAGAAGACAAAAACACACATACACGTGGAACGTAACAGGCACATTAAGAGTTGGCTCCTGCCTGAGCTAAAAGGCAGAGACAAAAAAAAGGCTGCTTATGGATAAACTGTGTGTACATCGGTCTGAACGAGACTGCTCTACAGAGTCCGGGAGGCCAGTCAGGCACAGCATCGGTGCCCTGTGAAGTGCAAAGTCAGGAAATGTCTAAATGTGATGGGTGAAAAAGATCCAGTTCCCAAAAGCATGAATTTGATTCTGCTTAACTTAGGCCTTTTGCTGACATACTTCTATTCCAGATTTCAAGCACGAGGCAACACAAATGATCTGACATGAACGATGTAATAGGTATTATTATATTATATTATTTTTGCACTCCTGTTTTCTGCTCTGTGATTATTGATGAATAGGGATTTGATTTGGATTTGAATTCAAAATGGTCAATGCAATCAGAATTATTTAATCAACCTTAATGGGATTAATCAATCTTTGTTAATAAAAGCGCCCAGCTGTGTAATTACCTTTAGATTGAAAGGCTTCTGTGTGAGGTAATAAATGTAGGATTAGTTATTACTGACAGACCTTTTTCCTCAAGGGCTGACGTCCTTCCAGCCTTTTACCAAACGTAAGTAAAAATGACCCAAAAAAAGCAGATAGCCAAAGTTTTGGAGTAGGGGCCATCCCAAACATTTGTCAAAAAAACATTTTACATAGTGCATGAGGGGAGGTGAATTCCAGAAGATTCTGAAGTGTTTGAGAAGCTTCAGACTCCACTTCCCATCAGCCCCTTTTCCCATGGTGCTTTGCTGATCGAATGCATCCCAGCTTTCCTCCTGATTTGCAGTTACCTGATCCCTCCTCCTTCCCCATCCCCTCTCCTGCATATTCAGGATTGGTTCCTCTGGTTTGGGAATAACATCCTGAAAGCCAAGAGAGCAATGCCCCAAGTATTCTATCTCTGCAAGTGTTTTCAGCATGCTAAGACAAAGCATGCCTCCAAATATTATTTTGGCTGTGCATCAATATAATAATAATATATGCCATTTAGCGGACGCTTTTATCCAAAGCGACTTACAGTAGTGAATGCATACATTTTTCAGTATATGTGGCCCCAACCCACAGCCATTGTCAACGCCATGCTCTACCTACTGAGCCACACAGAACCACATCATAGTGTTGGTCTGTTATACAAACACTTCCTGAAATAGATATGGAATAAATCCTCAAACATCACAATGATTAGGTGTAGGCCATAGCTGGTGAAATATGGGTTGCACTCATATGTATTAATAACACAGTAGAAAATATTAACGACCAATGTTTTCTTGTACAACCTTGTTGGAATGAAGCCATGTTGGAATGAAAAACAATCTTTATGGTTGTGGTGGTGGCAAGAGGAGAAGCACATTGACCAAGGCAAAGTGCGTAGCAGAAACATTCTCAAACACCATTCTCAGTCATGTTCAAAAGGGAGGGGCTCTTATCATGCCAATGGGCTGAGAGGAATACTGGTAACCTGCTAAGCCAGGAGCCACTCATCTGCAGCAATGGGTCACATTTTGGGAATCACTGGCTGTTGGACTTTTTAAATAATTAGACGAGAACACTGTTGGTGTGTGTTGAATTTCAGAAGCTAGGGGTTTGTCTCTAGAGTTTGTGTTGTAAAATACAGAGGTCCAGTTATTGCATTACAGTGCACAAAGCAATGCAATCACAATCAATCAAATGCAATCAAAGCACAGATCACAGAGGGGCAACTCTTTTGACAACACCGCCCACACGGATCATATATGTTCCCACAAACTATGATTGTTCCTACCATGTCTTAATGCACATCTTGTAATTTAATAGACTTGTAAGTCGCTCTGGATAAGAGCGTCTGCTAAATGCTTAAAATGTAAATGTAAATGTAAATGTATGAAACAGGTCTAATTTTCTTGCCTAGATATCTCAGTGCAGAAGGTAAATCTTCTAGCCAGTTAGCTAGAAATCAAACAATAGACAAGAAATAGCCCCCCCTCCCAGACCCTCTTAAATAATATATAACAAATTTCAGAAAGGGCAGAATTAGAAGAATATTCAGAGAAATGGTTGACATTAGCAATCAGTGACATTCCTTCTGTGTCAGGTTCATGTGAAATCTGAAGATGCCAGAAAAAAACGGCAGTTTGGATGGTGCCATGAAAGCACTATGGAGATGTTTACATAGTTTGGCTATTAGTGCTATTAGTGCTATTAGAAGATTTGTAGCAGGATGTCGAAATGCCTTGTAATGAAAATATGTCCAGGACTACATGCAATATTGTGATGGTGAAATCTTAAATTACCTGCAGGAATCTATCACATCAATGTCTACACAGTATATGAAAGATCTTTGTCTCACCTGAATTAATTGACAGCAAGTAATCCAATTAAGATTATGGGCCTGTCTGTGTTTTCGGATTCATCATGACACTGTTACACTGCAGAGGCAAAAAATGATACAAAATTTTACGAATCAAATTCATAATGTGAGCCACACCAGGGGCTGGCTGACAGCACATAGTTGTTCACAGGTTTCTTGGCTTTGCCAGAAAACAACAGACTTTCATTACATTTCATTAGGTTTCATTCTGCAGTTGAGAGGCTTTGAGTGCTCTACTGATGATTGCGATTGTTCGTTAATTTTAATAATAAGTTTGGTTTTATGGTTTTTTTTAAATGTAAGGCAATTTTTATAAATGATTGTACTATGTCTTCCTTCCTATGTTCCCTCGTTGAATGTTTTATTGTGTTGATTTTGGAAATAATAGTATTAATTGATAATATTTACAAAATTTGAATGTGAACATTGAGTTTGTGGAAGAACAGCATGTATCACATTATGTATGGTGATATAAATGATGAGCACATTTTCACTCTACTGCTATTATGTTTTAAGTATTTTGTTTACCTGGTATACCTTTACCTATACTGAAGTCCTCCTTTATTAGTCTGGGTATTTACCCTAAATCAAAGTTAACCCTTTGATGCACCGGCGGAGAGTTTATTTTCTATATCTTTGCAAAAAATGTATTTCATCATTCAGCAATCCAGATATTCCTCAATTAACTTGTTTTTAATAATCACAAATCTTTATTTTGATATTTCCTTTCTTACTTTTTGAATAAAAATTGTTTTTGTATTACTACCCCTCTATTGCACAACATGGGTCAAAAATGACCCGCATTCATTTCCTATGGACGTTTATGCACACTTCAGTGTTTATTTGCTATATCTTTGGAATACATTTATTTTATCACTCAGCAATCCAGGTAACTTGTTTTTGATAAGGAACCTTTTGATCTTTGTGCTTTTGATGTTCTTCATCCAGAGGGCTGGCATGGCTGGTCCCAGTCATCCCAGATTTTATCCCCCAAAGCATATTACAGAGACAATGGGAAGATTTTCAATCTGAAAATTGACAGTTATCAGATATGTGTATATGTGCTGAAAAGTGACAAAAAAACATATTTCAAATACCAATGGATTCTTGTGTAGACCAAATCACTGCTAAAATCATTATTTTAACAAAATTATTATTAAATTATTATTATAGTATGTCTTTATTGTCTTTATATGTCTTTATGTCTAATAGAGGGGGTGTGGAGGGCTTGTGCATCAAAGGGTTAAAATGGCCCCCCAGGATGCACAGATTCGCTTAGTGTTCTCTCCCACCTGAACACTGAAGCGATACACGTAGATGGTTTACCTGTAGCTGCATGCATTGTGTGTGTGTGTGTGTGTGTGTGTGTGTGTGTGTGTGTGTGTGTGTGTGTGTGTGTGTGTGTGTGTGTGTGTGTGTGTGTGTGTGTGTGTGTGTGTGTGTGTGTGTGTTAAGCAAGCTATGTTGTCAACAGACCGTCTTAGGGCTTTGAAGGCAACGCATGTCCAGATGGTATGGAGCGTGTGGAGGGCGTCACAAGTGACATTTTCTGCATTCCTAAGTTGTGTGATCAACGTGGTCAGGAGGCCTTACACATTGCAGGGAAAAACATGTTCCTCACCTGTCAATTACTTCTACAGGCCGCGTTGCTTCTCCAGCCATGAATCCGGAGAGATTTGTCCTTATTTCTTTTGACTGAAGGCTAAAATGATTACTTTTCTGCACCAGGGACCAGTGGGCTGGTATCTGCTAAATGTAAAGATTTTTATCCCGCGCAACTCCTCTGGAAGGGCCAAAATCGAATTTTTAATAAAAATTCACTGATCTCCATGAGGAGGCCAAGTCCGGACAAAATGAAAGAATTGGAAATTACACTGAGAAAAAAATAAAAATAAAGTAACAGACTGGCCTACCCAGAAATGATGCTGTTTGATATGTGGCTTAATACGCAACATCTGGGAACTTGGTAAAATATATATTTTGTGTGTGTGTTGCGGCCTTCATGAAAATAAAACTACCACACAAAAAAAACTAAGTTCTTGAGTAAAACTTTGGGATTTGTTTCCCCTACTCATAGCTGATGCACAAAAGTGTCCACATGTATGAAATTAGCTGGAGCTCCTGATGCTCTGAGCAGACCACACTGAGCTTAGTTTTGAACTCTGAATGGCTCCTACTCCTTTCATTTATGCTTCTTACTCATTTCATTACAGGAATGATGTTGTGTGAGTAATTTTGGCCACACATCTCATATTGTAACATCATCTGGGCCAGTACGTATCCCTCTTCCCATATTTTCATTCAAAACATTTTTACAAGATTTCTTCAACTCGTCATGAACCATCTCTGTTCAATTAATTACATCTGTTATCCATTTCCAACATCAATATATATCAAACATGTCTATTTATGTATAAATGTATGTTTCAAAAGCACAACTTGTCAAATGTATTTCACAGCTTCGTTCAAATGAACTCCGATGTCCATTCATACTCAACATGACAATCAAAGGACATTCATTTTTTATTTTGTTTGCCTGTTTGCTTTGTTGTCATTGATGAGGGTGAGGCACCACATAAGCCCCTCTGGGTTTCTAGCCCCATCCTGCACTGTTTATGTGATTATATTTGTTATTTTTCTGTTATGTCCTCTGTTTTAAAACCAGTGTGCAAATAAATAAATAAAATGATCACACAACTCTTGGTCAATATTCCATAACATTCAGTGGTCCATCACTTTGTAATACCAGTCCCCTCTTATATCTAACTAATGATCTAATTATCGATCTAATATCTCCTCTATCAAAACCTCTCCATTACTGTCATTATGTAAGTCTAATATGAAAAAACACCGGTGCCATAGATAACGATTTTCTTTGTGAGTGTGTATGTTTCTTTTTTGTTTGTTTTGCCATTTTTACAGACACATTTATTATTTTTCCTTGATGTATTTTTGATCTTTTTCCTTTATCCACCTTTTTGTTGTAGTTCCTATCTCACAATGTTGCTTTAGTTAGTTTCAGTGTATCTGTATAAAATATAATTTGTAATCTTAGAGGTATTTGGGGTTTCTTACCCCTCATGAACTACCCCTTCTATGCGTGTTTGTGTATTACTCTTTTAAAGCTTTCTTTTGTGTTAATAAATAAACTAAACTAAACTCAAAACTAAAAAAGCTGGGCTAACTTGCCACAGCTAAGTGAAAAGCTCAGTAAGAAACATTCAACTGTGCCAAAGCTTAGCTAATGTTTGTAATAGGCTAGCTGCAAGCAGCTGTTGTCAGTAGTTAGTCAAGGTAGTTAAAAGAAGAAAAAAAACTTGTAATCTTCCTTGTAGATAGTACATTTGGACGCCAAACTCTCCCCGTCGTAGAGGTCAACCTAACATCACCCTTAAATCGTCCATGGAACTGGAGACAGGACTGTGCAGATCCTCTCTTCGCAACGCAATGCTTGACAGGGAATGCTGGATGAAGCTCATCAAGTCATCACAGATGTGAATGAATTAATGAATGAGATAGTACACTTAGCTTAGCTGGCTACCTACTGTATACTAATTTGACAATATTTGCTAGCAGCTAGTAACAGACTAGCTAGCAAAAGTCACATACACATGACTCATCTTGCCCCTTGAGCAAGATAGGTTCCCCGCATTCCACAAAGTCTTTCTTTGTCTGTCATTCCGGGTGTCAACTTTCAGCGTTATGTTCAAATGGTTTCCATCAGACACAGAGAAGTACAGCGTCTGCCCTCCATTGTTAGCAATGTACATATATATTTTTCCACGTAAGGCCTTATTTTAAATTCAAAATACGGTGTTATCGCGTGAAGAAAATGTGGGATTGCTTCATTATTTAGAGAGGGTATCAAATAATTGTATGTCATGTTTATCTCGATTTTCACAACATTTGCACATATATGGCTTTTAGTTGCCTGGGCTCATATACTGAACATTGCTACTTCAGAATCATTTTCAACCGTCCTGATAATGTAATAAATGAATGAATGAATGAATGAATAAAATACATAAATAAAATAATAAAGATAAACAATGTTTTGAAAAACACAATATATCCCCCACAAAATAAAATGAAAGTTAAATAGATCCCAACAACTCATGCTGTACATGTAAATGATATGTAATATTTTGTTTGTACTGTAAATAGATTATTTTTTACATGAAAACTACATTTTGTAAAACTTAATGTGTTCCTTATGGTGTTAAGGGCCCAGGTGCCATTTTTGCCCATTTCTCTCCCAAAATCTTAGTTTCCAATGCCCAAGTTCAACAGTCATTGTAGGTTTGAAGTACAAGGAGAAAACACATGTTCTTGGTGTAATGTGAAAAGAAACACCTTTGCAATTATGATGATCCATCTTAGATAATTGAGAGCATTACACAGGCCAAGTGTTTATAAAGTAAAGTCAAAACATGGGTTTCCTCTTTTATTTTTCTATAAATCTTAATTTTACAGAACGCCTCTCATATATTGTAGTAGGGGAAGAAAGATACACATACTTGATGACATCACACATATGGGAAGGGAAAACACGGTATACAGTACACTGTATAGTCGAGATATAATTTTTCCCCCCAATGCAATATTGACTGTCAATTTTCAGAACTATTTTTGACTCTCTGTGTATGATTAATCCTGCTACCCTGCTCCAGTTCAAGTTAATGTGTCAGCACAAATGTGCCTTTGACAGCCTCTCGCGTGGTCTAGATGTTTCAACGTCCAACGCTGGCCACGGCGACCGGGGTTCGATTCCCCGTTGCGCCAGAGTCTGCTCTGGCCGGGAGTGCCACCAGGGGCGGTGATTGGCTGTCTGCCCCAGGGAGGTGGGAGGGAAGCCGACACAGTTCGCTGCACACAGGAGTGGTTCTGGGGTGCCGGAATTACAGTCGACAGCGACTGTCGAGTGCTGTCTCAAAGGAAGCAGTGCTTCGCCATTGTCACTGCCGGTCACAGGGCTATTGCAGCAAACTACGAGGGAGGGGATTGAACTAAGCACAGCGGGAATAATTGGCTACCAAATTGGGAGAAAAACGGTGTAAAAAATTTAAAAAATGCCTTTGACGGTGTCCAGATAGTTTCAGCATTATCGTGAAAATCATGTTAGATTATATATCAGCATTGTAACGACTGTGGTATGTCAGCTGTGCTTTCATGCTATACGCAAACAAGGCAAGCAGCCCCTACTATTGGGAACAAAGATGTGCCTGTTTATTATTATGCAGCGCTAGGCAGATGTTTGATAAAAGAACAATCACTCAGTATATACAAACGTGTTTCAATCGATGTGCTCTTCTTCAGAGCGTTAACTGTTGCTTATTGTATTAAACCAGGTGCAAGATACAGTATTTATGACATTTGCAAAAATGTTGAACTTCATAATCATCATTAAACACATAAATATATAAACACACAGAATATATATTGTATTTCCACCAAATACCTGAAACATGAATACAACTAATTATGTGGAATACTCTAACCCATAACATATTTAATTATATGTTTTATTGTTAGCAGTTGAAATGGATTTTACTCTGAAAATAATATTTTGAACGACCACTGTTTATTTCCCTCCTATTCATTTCTACATAAATGAATTATCTACATGCTACATGCCACAGATATTAGATTTTATTTTCACTTCACTGGGTTTTGTTTTATGCATATAAAGCCAAAGGCTATGTTGGCGTTCAGAATTTAATTTTTATACAGTGGCATCAAATTTGCATGAATATACAGTATGTGAAAATTATGAAAGAAATTACTTTAATTAAAAGTTACTTATTGTTTTCTCACAAGCAACAAGCATTTCAGCAGCTTAATCTCTCCATACTACAAGAATTGCATACCAGCCATCGGAAAGAAACTGATATTCAACATGTAACTAATGTAGCCTAACTTTTCCTGAAGCCTTACTCAGTGTACAAGTCAAATTTGACTGTACATAAAATGTGTTTGTAGCATTCAAAGGTCAATCCGTATGCTGTTACTTAAATTTGTTATGGTAGTAATCTCAACAAATTTAGCTTGATTCGTTTTTGTAGGTTATAAATCTAACCTTTTTAAAACTCTGTCGTCCTCAGCAAAACCAGTTCCAACCATTCAATTTGGCAATACAATACAATTCCCACTAGGTATTCCACCAACAAGTCATAAACCTCATAGGCAATGACCTTGCAATGAACTATGGGAGCTTGACAAAAGGAAACACAGAAATGGCTGTGTACACTCTCTTTCAAGTCTAAAAGTAGGAACATTGTATTGGCCTGCCAAATTTCTTGATCGACAGAGGGAAAATACCTGCACATGTATAGACGATTGATCTTGAAATCGTAAAGATAAAAACAAGTAGTCGAGAGCCTGAATGCCAACATACATACATATACCTTTCGTATTACACAGGAGTAGAGTTCTTCCACCCTACGACATCTGGAGTAATTTATCTAAATCTTAGGAGCGCTATCTTGTCAAACAGAACAGTGCTCTGGATGTTTACTGTAGGATTATGAGCATTATTTTGAGGTAAATTGCATAAATGCTTCATAATATCCGCTTCAAGGCGTTATCATATTTTACTCTCATAACTGTAACAATTGGAATTGAGGCCTGCTACTTTGCCTGTAATTGTTTTTTGTTTTTTGCAAATTAGTATTTTTGGGGTTTTGAGTCACACACAGGAGTACACAGTATGACTTCAATTCGAACAGAACATTGAAGGTGATATCTATTAAAATGGGTCCTTCAGTTCTTGTTTGTGAAGGGGTGCAGAGTGCTTTGAATGGATTGCCTCTTTTTAAATTACAGTAAACAAAAGAAAAATCCTCAGTCAAGATTGTAGTTGGTTCAGCAAAATGCTTTTTAGACTATTAAAAACTGAAAATGAGGCAAAATACGACAGACAGATAGAAGAGAGGCGCCTTTCAAGTCAAGTTCTAATGCTCTTCCTTGACCCTGCTGTCAGCTGATTCATGTTTTCTCACTTGAGTTGCCTTTGCCATTCTTTGTTGAGGGGCATATTACTGATGAGAGATGTATATTTATACCTTTCATTTCCGACTGCTATAACATTCTTTAGATTCCTCACGGTTGAACGATACGTTGTGTACTCCCTTTGTACTTTAAACTAAATGGCAAAAACCAAAACAAGAACAAAAACAAGAAAATAAATTCTTCATTTTAAAGCCTTTTCGATTGGTTGCTACATCGATGCCCATGTGTTCACTTTGGTGGGTCACCATTGGTCATCTTTTATGACAGTATGTTTCTCTGAGCTCTGGGAAGGATTCTCCGGATTCACAGGTCACACAACTCCTGGTCCAGGCCCTGGTGATCTCACGTCTGGACTACTGCAATTCCCTGCTGGCAGGCATCCCGGCCTGTGCCACAAAACCACTGCAACTAGTCCAGAATGCTGCCGCACGTCTGGTGTTCAATCAACCAAAGTTCACCCACGTCACCCCTCTACTCTCCTCTCTGCACTGGCTCCCTATCGCAGCACGCATCAGATTCAAATCACTGGTGCTGGCTTATCAAGCGGCTAGAGGTACTGCTCCCCCTTACCTCCAGTCACTCATCACTCCCTACACCCCAGCCAGACCCCTCCGCTCCACCTCCTCTGACTGTCCCATCCCTCCAGGCGCCCGGCAGCCGCTCCTCGCGGTCTCGCCTCTTCTCTGTCCTGACCCCTTGGTGGTGGAATGACCTTCCGCAATTGGCCAGGACAGCGCAGAATCAGTTGCGATCTTCCACAAGAGACTCAAAACCCACCTTTTCAGACTCCACTACCACTGAATTCTGTACATCTAACCAATTGTCATCACCACTGCCTACTTCTTTAATACTTTTTGTATATGTATACTTGTTTACTCTTCAAAAAATAAAATATAAAAAATTAATAAAAATAAATATACTAACCTTTTCCTTCCCAGTGTTACAGGTATGGTATGCAGCTGCTAACAATGATGTCTATTGCTGTATTACTGCACTGATCTCTTGTGCAAACTATGATTGTTCCTACCATGTATTAATGCACATCTTGTTAGTCGCTCTGGATAAGAGTGTCTGCTAAATGCTTAAAATGTAAAATGTAAATGTAAATGTAAATGTAAATGTATTCTGAAATCTGATGTGCTAAACAGTAGTGAAATGTGGAAGGAAGTGAAATGACAATCGGCTTTAACGATTGCAATGGTTCAGAGAAATGCTGTGATCCAAATAATGTTGCATCACATTAGAATAAGAAGGAAAGCCACTCAAAGATGTTTTAAAATGGATCCTCGTACCCATGACATATTGTGCTCAGTTAATAATTCATCAGCTCTACTTTAACACATAGGCTACACGCTTTTGCCTGCCACTGAGTTGTCACATGGTAAAGGTATGAGCCCTCTACTTTTTTCCCCCTGTTTGCAAGGTTTAAATCACAAAAGATGAATGTCGGTGAGGTTCCCTCTGAGAATTGAAGCAAAAATAGCAATAAAAGAAAAGCAAAGTAACTCTGTTACGCAACTCCCGAAGCCAAGGACTTCCAACCTGAGGAGATTTACTTTCAGAAAAAAAAAGTTTATATACCCACAATCTATAATTAAAGAAGAAGAAAAACACTTCCCTGTTTGGATGGTGCGCTTCTTATTACTCTGGCTCAAGAATTCAAGTCTTATTGCAGTTTCCCTGATTCTCAAATACTCTGGAGTATACATCACTTTTAATGGGTAGTGCATGGAGCACCATCATTTGTGTTTGTTTATTTGAATGAAAACAAACTTTAGCTGCAGCAGTCTCAATAGTTTTTGCCAGTATTATTCATCATATAGAGAAGTAGTATCTATCTTTTATATCTTTCTAGAATTATTTATTTTGAGAAGGGAGGGCACTCCAGCATGGATGTACATGTACTGTATGTAGCACCATCTAAACAGCAAGACTTTTACAAGACTTCAGGCCATCTGTGCCATTATGAACATATCTGTGGTTCTGTGTGTCTCAGTAGGTAGAGTGTGGTTCTGTGTGGCTCAGTGGGTAGAGCGTGGTTCTGTGTGGCTCAGTAGGTAGAGCATGGTTCTGTGTGGCTCAGTAGGTGATGTTCTGTGTGGCGTGGTTCTGTGTGGCTCAGTAGGTAGAGCGTGGTTCTGTGTGGCTCAGTAGGTAGAGAGTGGTTCTGTGTGTCTCAGTAGGTAGAGCGTGGTTCTGTGTGTCTCAGTAGGTAGAGCGTGGTTCTGTGTGGCGTGGTAGAGTGTGGCGTGGTTCTGTGTGGCTCAGTAGGTAGAGTGTGGCTCTGTGTGGCTCAGTTGGTAGAGTGTGGCGCTGGCAACGCTTAGGGGGTTTCAATTCCCACTGGGACCACATAAACTGAATATACATATACAGTATGTATGCATTCACTACTGTGAGTCACTTTGGATGAAAGCGTCTGCTAAATGGCATATATTATATTATATTATATTATATTATATCCATCCAAACTACAAGCAAGCACATGTCTCTCATATCAGTCTCGACAGTGAAGTACATGTAATTATCATGCCTTTACATAGATGTATTTCGAGCAGCAATGTCTCTAAAATGATGTATTCCTGCTTAAAGTCAATCCCAGTGGGAAATTCTCCCCACCCCCAACAACAAAAAAACAAGTGGAGAAAGATGTAGTTTGGTAATTAAGGACAACAACTGAAAAATAAGTATACACTGCGCGTTTTCGGCAATGCACACCTCCCCGCCCCCATCGCACCCCTCGCACTGTCTGGTGGGACGCGTCTTAGAGCACAGGAGCAGCAGCACCCCAGGTTGCGGTTCCGGCGATCGTGGAGGTCATCCACAGGCCCCGCGGTTACGCTCTCGCGCCTTCGCCCGCGGTTACACAAGTACACAACCTACTACAATGCATCATGTACTGGATGTGAGTAAAATTTAGTGAAGTTGGTTAATATGTATAGTATATATGCCAATGTATTTGTTGGTGAATGCAAGATACTCATTTATCTTGTATGTATGAGGCACCGGACTGGTGACCCACAAAGCCACACCGTGACGTTTGATTCAAGGTCATTTTCCTACGAAGGATTACAATTTAGAACTTGGAAACAAGGCTGGTTGACTGTGTTTTCTTCGCCTGAACGTAGTTTTAGAACTGCTGGTACTGATTTGGACCGTTGGCCACAAATGCAGGTTCGATACATTTACATCGTTTTTTTAAAAGAACAAATATTTAAGTCATTTGGCCTCGTTGGCTGAACCTCAGCTGGAAAAGTGACTGATTGGTTCATTTGTGGTAATCGACGGCGTCTGAGACCTCTCGAGTTTTAACTAAGGCTCAAAAGAGATGAAAAGGCTTTTAATTCTGCACAGAGACACAGGAAAGGGGACTGGAGTATATTCCTTATCCTATTTAATCTTTTATGACTCATTTTTTATCTTTCTTTGTTGACTGCGGAACAGAAATAGCTGAATAGCACAGTAGGATGAAAGTGCCTTTAGATTGCTACAAACATTGTCTGAGCCCGGAGAGTCAATCCGGAAACAACAAATACTCACACAGGATGGGAACAAATATGCTTCCTCCAAAATTATCTACATTTTCGGTAAATGTGAAATGCATTTTTTATGCAATGTCATCTTAATTAAAATTTTAATTTATTTCTCTCACTCCCGGTTTCAACCACGTAAAAATACGATCTGCAGTGCAGTGGGATATTCCAGAGCTTTATGTAAGAGACATGCCATATGGTTTATTTAAGTTAATTTAAATAAACTTAAACTTAATAAACAGAACCATACAGTCAGTACCTTTCCAAAGACAATGTGTGCCATTAATGAATACAATTGGTGTACTAGCCTTGAGCTAAAGGTACTTAACCTGAATTGCTTCAGTAAAATATCCAGCTGTATAAATGGATTGTAAAGAAATGTAAACTGTAAGTCTCTCTGGATAAGAGCGTCTGCTAAATGCCTGTATTGTAATGTAATGTAATGTATAATGTAATGTAATGTCATGTATTGTAATGTAATGTACTGTATTGTATGTCGGCCAGGGTTCTGTGGACTCCTGCTCCATCGCAGTTCCTCCTAGCGATGGAGCAGGTCCTCATCAGCTGCCTGTTCATCATCAGTGGGAGATGCAGCGTTTCTCTCAATCAGCACTGGTTCACCAGCAGAACATTGTGGCCTGTAGTCGTGTAAAATCATCACTGGGCCATCGGCGACTGCATCAGAGGTGCGCATGTAGCTGCAGTGCTCCCTGCATGGGTGCAAATAAAAATATATATATACGTATATATTTATATATATGAACGGCAGCTGTGTTTTGTATGCATGTCCAGTATTGCCTGCCTCGATTTAGCAGAGCTCCTAAAAATGACTCTGCGGTATTTTGCAGCCGTGAAAAAGCGATGTGGGTTTCCCAAGTGTGTAATGCAGCCATATTGGATCTTGCTACCCTCTCCGACTGAAGACATTCCTGGGAGTCCTTCATTAAGTGTCATCCACAGAGCCCGGGTTCAGATCGCAGTCACGATGTTATTGAATGATGTGTCATGGCATATGATGAATAAGACGAGCCCATTTCCACAGGAAGAGTTGAACATTGCCTCAACGTCATATAAATCATATTATGAATTATGTGAATGATTACTATCAATTTGCGGAAACTCACTTTGTCTGGAGAAAGTTTAGTTAAAGGCGTGGTTCAAGTGGGAACTTCCACTGCTCGGGATGGGGTGTGAGAAATCGATGAAGCGGAGATGAAACTCACTTCCTGCAGCAGCCATTATCTGGCCAGCGCTCGTAGGAAGTGTGCGAGATTACTGTACTGTCTCTGAAACCCCACTTAGCAACCAGCCAGTCCTACTGGTTTCAGGAAATGAACTTGAAGAAGAACACTTACTTGTGATTTGGGAATCATAAAAAGAAGAGGGGGAGGGGGGGGTGGGTGTGTGCCAGTGAAAAATAACAGAATTAAATTTGCTAATTTTATTGCTTTGGCACAAAGAAAAACAAACAACTGTCTGCAGTCGGCTTGTAACTTCAGCCTCGTTCTCGCACTCAAAGCAGACCTGAGAAAATGCCCTTTCTGAAGCTAATCTACACTGCCATCGTGCTATTTGGAGGTTTCTTGTTTTAATTTGCACAGCTGGGACTCCTGCTGAATGAAACACAGAATAATATATGCACACACATGGTGGGCTTGTGCACGGGGACCCATGGCCTTGTGCAGACACCATTGTAGGTTTTCTTTTCTATTTCCACTGATGTGTTTAAACAAGCAGCATCTGGCTAACGTGTTTCTCTGTGAAAAGAAAAAAAATATCTCCGCATCATCATCTCACTTCAAAGCCCAAGTGGTTTTCATTAAAACTGTTCCTGGTCTTCATTCCATTAACCATCCTCAGTTAGTTCCACAAGCAGGCCGGTGCGTTTGTTTGTGGCATGCAGATATGAAGAAGCCATTTTTAACAAGCGCATTGATTTTGCAACCCTCCGTAATGCAATTCTGCATCTTTCTTATTCTCGTCCTCGACTGCTCCCTGAAGTGGGCCGACGTGACTCCGGGTTTTCTAAAATATGTATATTTACATCAGCATGTCTCAATACCAAGGTCAAGGCCCATGGCTCTGGGCTCTCCGTGGACTGGAGTGCTGGCTGTGAAACCCGGTTTCTGTCTGCTAGAGAGAAAAGGAGCCTAACAACTTGCTAGATCAGGCCTTTCCATGTCAAGATATTTTGACATGTGGACAGCAGTATAGACAAAAGTCCCTGTCAGCTGGGAAGCACTGATATGAGTCGTGTGTGGTGTCAAGATATTGTTCCATGCTTACTCCTCAAAAAAAAAAAAAATAAAAATACAAATTTACTAACCTTTTCCTTTCCAGTATTACAGGTATGGTATGCAGCTGCCTACAACAATGTCTATCTCTGTATTACTGCACGTGCGCAAACTATGATTGTTCCTACCATGTACTAATGCACATTGTTGTAAGACGCTCTGGATAAGAGCGTCTGCTAAATGCTTAAAATGTAAAATGTTAAGTTGTGTGGTGGAAGACCAGGGGTATTACCATCTTTGAGAATATTTATATATATAATATTTATAGATTTAAAGCATACTACAATGTCCTCATACTTGCTGTTTTAAAAAATAAATCTTATCTCCCAAACTATGATCACCCTCAGTTTATTTACAGTAATTGATTTTGAACAGGACCGCAGAGAGAGGACCACAAAGGAAATAAGTCGTTGACTCTTTTGTGTAATCCTCGATCATTTTAATGCATGTACCATTTTTCAAAAATCAGTGATATGGTCCCGATTGATGTGTAATTATTATTATTTTTTTTATTTTTTATTTTGCCCAGTTTTTTACCCAGTTTTTCTTCCAATTTGTGCGCAGCGAACTGTGTCGGTGTCCCTCCCCCCTCCCTGGGGCCAGACAGCCAATTGCCGCCCCAGTGGCACTCCCGGCCAGAGCTGACTTGATGTGTAATTTTATGTATTTTTAATTGTCAAATCAAACGAACAAACGAACGATCACCTTCAAAGCCAATCATTGGGGTTGATGGGGAAGGAATTCAATCCAATTTTAGACCATGGCACAACCATGGTTGCGTCCAATCCTTCCCAAAATAGGCTGTTCTAAATCAAATACAATATCATATAAAATTATAATAAAAAATACTTGTATAATAATATATTAAATGGGAATAAAATAACATTTCCTGTACGGAAGATTTATTTCACCTGGAGTCATGCAGTACCTCTATGAATATAATGTATTCCTTCATGAATATAAATATTCATAAGTGTACTTAAAAAGAACCTTTACAGACTAACATAAGATGATGGTGGTTTGGTTTGCATCTACCAAATGACTTACATTTCTCATATGTGAACATCATTTCTCAGATGTGAACCATGGCTTTGCTGACCAGATGGTGATACAGGAGGCCATGGAAGGTTCTCTCAGGACGGATAATCTCTTTAGGTAAACGTGATCACATTTAAAGTCCCTGGAGGGAGGGATCAGAACTTTCCAGAAGGAAACTTTAATCTTTGGATTTTGGATTAAACGGTATATAAAATATTGAGGGGTACAAAAAAACCCTGCAAGAATCTAAGACTTCCAAGACTTGGGAAGCGGAACCAAGAAATGGCATTATTAACCCAAACAGAAAATGTTATTAGCTTTGCAGATACAGAAAGTGGAAATATAGTGAAAAGCGATATAGATAAAAATACACATACATTTGTGGGGTTTAAATCGACTTGGAAATCATCAGATAATACGATTATTAAGGACCCCAAATATGAATACTGTATCAGTCAGAGGCAACAGCCCGTGCAGATGCAGGAATTTTGGGATAGGATAACCATTCCAAATGTGCCGGATGAGGTAAGGGATTACTTTGATTACAGAAGAAAAAATGCGGGAAACGGCCTCATTGCTGAAACCTAATTTGTCAAATTGGGAAGGACACAGACAGGCGCTTGCTCTCCTCCCAGTCGTGTGCTGCACAGCCTCATTTTTCACTCTACAATCCACCAGCAGAGCCATGCAGTCATGGAGTACAAATAATGCACAGTTGGTAAAGAAAGGTGATCACCCTCCGGATGACTCAGTTACGCATGGCCATGCATTTACCACCTGGAGTTTCCATCATAATGCCGCATTTGACAGTTCAAGCCAAGGCTCTATATTATTATATATGTCTTGGGTAACTATGCACCCAACTATTACTAAAATCAATTACCTAAAATGACTAAAGAACCTGTATTGGATCTGTACTCCTTAGATGCAAAAAAGGGCCTTTGACCACGTGTAATGGAATTACACTTTCATGGCCTGTTTTTACGGACGATGAATATTGGGCATAAATTTGCGACACCTCGTGAAGCCACTATATCAGTACCATGTTAAATATTCAGATTTTTATCCACAATTTATTTCCGGGATTGTTCCCTTTCACATCTCCACGTTACCCTTGAGATCACCCCTTTCCCGGCAGCAATGGGGTCACCTTCATTACTCAGGGGGTGAAAGCAGACTAATGTGATCATAAAATTCCCCTCTGCTCAGATGATGTCATAATATTTTTCTTAATCAAACCCACATCAGTTACTGCCTAATCTAACCAATACACTTAAAGGATATGGGCCGTTGTCTGGTTTTGAAATAAAAAATATCAGACCACGGTATTTGACCATGAATCATTATATCACTCAATCCAGTGTTCCCAGCAGTCGCCACGCTAGGATGTGCCCTTCCGATGGAGGGTTTGACATTTTTTACGTTTAAAAGGGATTCACAAAGTGGACTACAGAAGATAGGGTTAGTTCTGTCAGTAGAAAAAGGGGGCATGGGTGAAAATTGTTGCATGTTACATTTGGCAGTAATATCTTTAGTTTTTCTCGCCCCCACACAGAGTCGTTGTCAATACATGGGATAGCTTGCTGTGTGTGTAGTGCAGTAGAAGCACTCAAGTACTCAAGACCAGAGGTGACGCAGTTCTGGATACTCTCTCGAGTTGTAAACAAGGAGCACTAGGTGTACTGCACGGCCTGTTCTTATGTTCTCTTTGTTGCTAAGCCCACAAAAGCGAATTTGCATGACCAAACAAACTGGCAAACACCATAAGGGCCCTATTCAGAGTTTCTCCAATTAATACAACAGAAATTGGGTCGTTCGTATTCACACTTCTGCAACGCACATGCTGAAATTGGGTGGAGTGACAGAAAAATTTAAATGAATTGTTTTCTGAACACCTGCCATATGATAGCCATTCCTTTACAGAGCCGGGGCCTTTAATTAAACAAGTGCTGGGCAGACTTTACTAGTTTCCCACTATTCCATGGAAATAGTTGAAAACTCAATTTTGCTTTGTGGTATGTTTTTCAAGAGTAAATTTACGGCACTGTTGTCCACACCAGCATGTTCCCATGATTTCAATTAAGGGGGGTTTGAAAGGAGAAGCACCTGTGCATGCACACGGTACTGTATATCTCCAGTAGCCAAGATGGAGAAGGACACAAAGTAGTAAAAGCATAATTTTTTGGATGAAGAATTACCAATACTGGTGGCACTGGAGGTCCGCAAACACTATTCTACAGTGCAAATGTTTTTCAAGTTGAAAATGCACTATATTTTCCCTCCTGTACATTTTACATTTACATTTTAGGCATTTAGCGGATGCTCTTATCCAGAGCTACTTACACAGTTTACAAGTCTTCACATACAATCCATTTATACAGTTGGGTATTTTTTTTACTAAAGCAATTCAGGTTAAGAACCTTTAGCTCAAGAGTACAACAGCAGTGCCCCACCTGGGAATTGAACCTGCAACTCTGAGTTACAAGCCCAGTTCCCTAACCATTACACTACACTGCCAGCCCCGTATAGATCCTGTATAGATGCTCCGACAAACAATAGCCAGTTTGGGTTCACTACTTATTCAACCCTTTTTTAAGCAAACATTGTTTAAGTCAAAGTCAGAATAGTGAACATTTCCAGATACCCCTATTTTGGGAAAACCCCTCCCTAGACACATAGGGCACTGGATTCCACAAATAAATTAAAGTACTTTAAAAAAAAACGTATCTGCATGTTGCACTCGCTCAATTCAACACTGAATATGGTCCTAATTCAGAAGGTAAATTATTTGATTTCGAGGCGTGTCTGTGTTTGAGGATTGAGAACTAAGGTATAATTCATTTTGTAAGACATATGTAGTGGGTGGGCTTGGAAATCTTGAGCTTCAAATGTTCCTCTAGACCTGAGACCCAGGGAAAAAAAAGTGCCACATTTTTGACTTTTTTAAAGTAAATTAAGTGCCACATCACCGGGGTGCAAACAGCGAAAAAAAATCGGACACCAGTTCATTTTTTACAACATGGACTGTAGTGTAAAATAGGAGAGGAATAAAAAAATTGCGCCCTCATAGAGCTGTCTACTAAAAAATGAAATTATGATATGATAACATAAAAAAGTTGGGGACCGCTGCCCTAACATGTGATATCATCTTTGAAAGCTACAGTTGTCCTCGTTTGATGAACATCAGGACTGAACTAGAGTGACATCTGTAGTATGGGAGGACTTAACAAAAACACAATGTGCACTACAGTGAAACCAGGCAAAAATGAATTGACGGGTCTCAGGACCCCTGGCTAGACCAATCAGCTGAGGTCTCTCTGGCTATCTGGCAATTTAATTGGTTGCTTCCATAGGACTGACTACAGCACCCCCTTACTTCATACTGTCTCCTCAAGTCTCTCACCAGCAGGTGTTTCATTTGACTCACATACAGATTCGTTTTAAATCCATAAGAAATCGGTTTGTCCCTTTCTACCCAAATGTTCTGAGAGACGGAATTACCCAAAAGCACTCTCTGAAAGGATATAGAACATTTCTCCAATCATTCAACGAGTGCATAATGAGGCTTTTTGAGAAGTTTTTAGGACCCGTTCTCCCCCCCAATTTGGATGTCAACCGCCACTTCTTTTCTCAGACACAAGTCGGAGGAGAGACTCTTTGTTCACAGCTTTACAAAAAATGCATTTACTTACATTTTACAACTGTACAAATACAGAAAATACAATGCTGTAAATGGCTTTGTGAAAAACCCAAAATGCATCTGACATTTAAGGCTTTTATCAGCATCGGGGTTTTAAGTGAACTTTGACTTTTTTTGCCCATCAAGAAAAGCATACAAAATTGTACTTCGAAATGCCAAGATTGAGATCACGTCAGGACACTGATCTTGTGCTCTGTCAACCATTTCTTAGTGTCTTTGGATGCATGTTTGGGATCGTTGTCTTGTTGGAAGGTCCATCTGCAGCCAAGGTGTAGCTTCCTGGCAGAGGGAACAAGGTTTTTGGACAAAATGTCTTGGTACATGCTGGAGTTTATGGTTCCATCTATTTTAATAAGGGCCCCAGGGCCTGTGGATGCAAAACAACCCCAAAGCATTAAAGATCCACCACCATGTATCGCCGTAGGCATGAGGTGCTTTTCAACATGACTTGCATTCTATGGACACCAAACATAACGCTGATGTGCATGTCCAAAAAGCTTGATTTGGCCACAAGACATGGTTCCAATTGTAGTTCAGATGTAGTTTGATGAATTCAAGACTCCTTTTTTGGTGAATTGTCCTCAAAAGAGGCTTCCTTCTTGCAAATCTGCCATAAGGCCATTGTCATGTAGGCGTCGTCGAATGGTAGCTTTAGACACCTTGTAACCCCAAGGTTGTTTTGGAGATTGTTACATGTTACATTTGGCAGTAATATCTTTCGTTTTTCTCGCCCCCACACAGAGTCGTTGTCAATACATGGGATAGCTTGCTGTGTGTGTAGTGCAGTAGAAGCACTCAAGTACTCAAGACCAGAGGTGACGCAGTTCTGGATACTCTCTCTCGAGTTGTAAACAAGGAGCACTAGGTGTACTGCACGGCCTGTTCTTATGTTCTCTTTGTTGCTAAGTAAGTAAGTAAGTAAGACTTTATTTATATAGCACCTTTCATACAAGAATTGCAGTTCAAAGTGCTTAGCCCACAAAAGCGAATTTGCATGACCAAACAAACTGGCAAACACCATAAGGGCCCTATTCAGAGTTTCTCCAGTTAATACAACAGAAATTGGGTCGTTCGTATTCACACTTCTACATACGCACATGCTGAAATTGGGTTGGGTTGTAGCTTTAGACACCTTGTAACCCCAAGGTTGTTTTGGAGATCTGGAACTGTGTCCCTTGGACTTCTTTTTGCCTCTTGAACCATCCGTCTCACTACACGTGGGGGCAAGACAGACTTGCGTCCTCTACCTGGCAGCTTAGCCACTGTTCCAGTGGCCTTAAACCTCCTAATAATTGACACAACAGTGGAAAGCAGTATCTTTTCACGTTTTTTGTAGCCATCTCCTAATAACCAATAACCTTTTGTCTGATGCTTTCAGGGAGTTCTTTGCCTTTCACCATGATGATGGCTGACCACAGTATTTCGAACGTGTATTCCCTCCTTTTTATACCCTAGGGAAACAGGATACCATTGTAGGCCACTGTATAGTTCCATAACCTTCCAGTGAACATTAAATAAGTTATCTATGTATGAAGATTTGTTTTTGTTGGATAAAATTTAAAAGAATCGTTAGGGGTATGAATAATTGTGATCCAGATGTTTTCTGGAAAAAAATGGTATTAATAAAACAAAATATGTTTTTCTGAACAATTGTATTAGTAATGTAGGTTTTTATTTTTTTAATTTTTGAGAATAAAATATATCTCATTACTTATATAGTTTATTTTATACGATCTATTGTTCAGCTTTATCAAGGGTATGAATAAAAACGGAGCCTACTGTATAAATATGTATAATATATATATATACACTGTATGTATATTTAAAAAGAAAGCAACTGGGCTTTTGGACGTTTGGCGTAATTTTCTTAAATACATATAAATACACGAGATGACACAGAATAGATGAACGTTCAAACCAGTTTACGATTATGGCAGCCTATTCAACAATTAATGAATGCATTTGTTTTGTTGCCATCTTTTTTTGCTAATCTTTTTCATTCGTTTTGTCTTTTTATTGTCTGTATGAAGGGGTGGTTGGTAAAGATGGTTATTACGTAAGATTACGATAGTGTGTTATTCTGATAAATGTAACATCCTGGTGAAATACTGCTTAAGGATTAATTGACTGGCAACACTTTTAGTGCGCTCTCTCACAAAGATGTCACCGCATCATTAAACTGGTCCCTGCACACAGATGATGTCATGAAGGCCTGTGTGCGTCCGCAACCTGTGGGCACGCCATTTGAATATTTTCCCAGAGGAAGTCATTTTCCTCCGCACTCATATTGCATCTAATCGTTTTAAGTGTAGGCTTGGTTTATACTAGGGTTGCTTCATTAGCTTTTCAAAATCATCTTTTCCCTTGAATTTCCATAATGAATAAAGCCACAAGACTTATCGTAAAACATCTTATGATCCATGTGCCCTCAGCCCGGGCAAAAATAATTTATAATCTGCTCTTAGCGACAGTATGCTAATAGATTGTATGCAAATTCACTGCACAGATAAGCTCTGTGCATTTAGCTGCATTTGTGCCATTAGGGTGGCGCAGTAGCAATAGGTGGCACAGAGGCACATCTGTTGATTGATGCATCTTTAGCAGGGGCAACAGGGGCATTGTTCCTATTTTAATTCATGCAAATGCGCCATTTTCATCTTTTTGCACACAGGTTGACATGGACGACTCGCCTACGTCTTCTCATTTACATATCTGTGTTCCAGCGTTGGGAGTGAGAGCTGGTGCTGCATTGTTTTCTCTCTCTATCTCTCTCTCCCACAGGGCGTTTCTCAAAACTGTGTGTGTGTGTGTGTGTGTGTGTGTGTGTGTGTGAGAGAGAGAGTGAGAGAGATAGAGAGAGAGAGATTAGTAAATAAGAAAGGAGAGATGTAGTGAAATAAGGTTAATAAAGTCAGTTAATATAATATTCTCCAAAAAAGCACAATGTACTATTCAAACATTCTGTAGGCAATGTCAAGGCAATAAATTACTGTAATAAAAACTCAGACTGTTCTGTGTATACTTATTCCAGTGTCTTTCTTCATCAAAGAGACACGGTGATGTCTTCATGGTTTTTCCACAGCATAGTGCGTTGATATCTTGTCAGGACAATGGACCTTAATTAAACACCCACAAATTAACACATCGGTTGTTTGTTCAGTGTAATTCCACTGCTTTATTTGATTCTCAATAAAATTTCTGTATTCATTATTATTACTGGCACTGGCATCGGCTCTTGACGCCTTGCAATCTACTGCAATTGTACTGTAGCCTATTATCAACTATAATTGAAAATTCCAGCAAAAGTGAAGTCACTGTCTACCGGTTCTGCAATTTCGCCATGACTGCTACGGCTCTTTAACAACAACAGAAAGAAAAAAACGCTTGACGTCCATCTCTGAAAAGTTTAAAATGTCGCATGCCAGCTCGATGTGACCGAGCCCCGATCGTGTGTGTTGCGAAATTCCAGTGATTATAACGTTTCCTAATCAATTAAGAGAGCGTAATTCAATTGAAGAGGGTTCTGTGCCCAATTTATTTTGTGCATATTAAATATGGCCACCTAATCTAGCGGTGCGCTTTTTTCCTGCATTTACATTTTGTCACCTCATCTTGTTATGTGTGCCGCTGTATTAATTTCCTGGAAGGCTTCACCCCCTCAGAAAATTAATCATTCTGGGTTCCAGCTGTAAAAGGTGACTAATTAAAAATAGAGAAGCCCAGGACGTTCTCCCCTCCCGTAGATGGAGCACAAAGTCTATCAAGGGCAGCCTCATCCAAAACAATCCTGATTAATGTCTCTGTCAAGTCCCCCCTCCCTCCGACAGTAAACACCCTCTGATTATCTGTCTGCCAGTAGTCCAAAATATTCTGGCTAATCCCGCTGATTAATTGACAGAATCTTTGTACCGAAGCCTTTGAACCCTGTCCCAGTAGCATATTTTTCATAAAGTGGAAATAAAAATGTAAAAAAAGAAAAAGGATAATTGTTTTCGCCCCAGTGATTGGCCTAAAATATTAATGCCGCCAGTTAAAATGGGGGAAAATAATAACTCCAAATAGGATTATATGGTATTTCCATTAAATATTCAAGTGTCTGAATTATAATTAAATTAAACAGACAAATAAGTAGCTGAGTTTCCCAGGAGGATAACGAAATGATTTGGAGGCGGCACGGCAGTGGAGCAGAAAAACATAATGTTCTTGCTGTCAGAGTTGATACACATCTGTGCAACGTTGTAAATGTAAATGTAAAAATGTTACCAAAGGGATCATTTTTGGGGTCCAAACATCAGGTTTATGTGTCAAAGAACCCAAGTAACACAAGATTTGTGAAGAACAAAAGGGTCAAGAACGTATATGACATGTGAAGAGCACTGAGGAACATTCTGGAAAGATTTGGCTGTAAGATAAGTATAAGATTGGCAGTATGATGAGAGTGCTCCCATAACAGATGTATTTATTGTTTCAAACATTTTCTAGGCACCCCAAATTTTGGTTAGGAATCCAGTCTTGAGACAACAAAAGGTGTCATTGTAGACTTAATCTTGAGCCGGTGATGATCTGAGCTGTCAACCTGAATTTCAGCAGTTATCCTACAGATGAATTGGTCGCCTACGGAAACAACAAATCCACGAATGGCTAGCTTGATGTCCAAAAACAATGGGAGTCTATTTACCCATGAATGGCGTGAAACTGAATGCCAAAATTACCTCCCAGTAACCAGAGCTAAACTAAGTTGCTCAGCCACGTGGTTCATTTGGAAGTTAAACATGTATAAAATATCGGATTTTACTTTCATAGTAGCTTTGAAAAGTATGCTGACATTGGATTACTGTACTCTCAACAATTTAAAAAAAAAAGTGTTATTTGTAAAAATATCTGCAAAAATGAAAGCATCTGAAAAAACCATAAGGGCATAAACATACTTCACCTAATCACCCGTGCATGTACGCAACGAAAGTAGTATTGTTCACATACTCCACTGCATACTTTTTGTCTGTCTGGATGTTTAAAGGCTGTATCCACTAGGGGGCAGGTCCACTGCTCAGCATACGTTGACAACTACTTCAGATTCTGCACAACAAGGTTGTTTTGATGTACATCTTGAGAAAACGGCAGAAACAGCAGCAGCGGCGCCAACAAGTACATGGGGATGTAACCATGTATTGTCTTTGAGTGAAATGTCAAATAAACTAAACCAAACTGGGTAGCATGGTGGTGCAGTGGATAGCACTGTCGCCGCATGTCAAGAAGGTCCTGGGTTCGAATCCCGGCCAGGGGCCTTTCTGTGTGGAGTTTGCATGTTCTTCCCGTATCCACGTGGGTTTCCTCCGGGTACTCCGGATTCCTCCCACAGTCCAAAGGTTTTTTTTTTTCATATTTTTTTAATATTTTTTTGAAAGCATTTCTTTTAAAAGTTGGTATTCCAGCTAACCGAAAAGAAAAAGGACATTACGGTATACAAAAGGGTTAAACCATACGTTACACAAAGACACACAAAGGGGCACATGGTAACACACAATTCAGACATTAAAAGGCACGAGACAGGAATACAAACAGGCACAAAATTAAGTAAGAACAAAAAAGTCCAAGGGATTGAAAAACAAAAAGTAAAAAAGAGAGTTTTGTGCTTGGGGGCTGCCCAGAGCGTGCCTCCTCTGGGGGGTGAGCTATATGACCAGTTTTTTTTCTCCTACAATATGCTTTAAAACTGCAGGGCATTTTACACATTTTATATCAACATTCCCCACTATTTTAAATGTTCTTGGAGCACTTTTTAATTTATCACATCATTGTCTAATACGCATTGTGATAAGTGTCGACGGACATAAATACTGCACTGTCATTCTTCCCATGCCCCAGTAGATTAAGTGGTAGCTAAAAGATTAACTGAGATGATTGTCACAATTCATTGAATGACTGTTTTACACTTATGTTGAAATGGAGGTGATGGAGGACTGAAGTACATGGAGGTGATGGAGGACTGAAGTACATGGAGGTGGTGGAGGACATGGAGGTGGTGGAGGACATGGAGGTGATGGAGGACTGAAGCAAGATTTTAAACCTGAGGTTTTCTCCGGGCCCCTAGTTAGAGGTATTTGCCAGCTGACAATTCAGACACCCCCAACAGCGTCACCAGAATGGCACAAATACATTTAGGACTGTGAGTCAAGCTTCCTCATCTCTGGGGCCATTACTTTCATTGTTTCAAATCACAATGTTGGACATTTCATGTTATTAACATGCATTGTGCATGCTACTGCCTCTTTCTGAGAATAGTATCATATAGGATCATGATAGTATCGTACCTTCATAAGAAAAATCTACCTCTTCTGTAATGCCTCTGTGATCTAGTCCTTTGGTTCTCTTGATTTCATTTTGTTGACAGTAAGCGTTGGTGCATAAGATCTCTGGGGGATAAATGCTATTAGTTCAGTCCGGTCGGTGAGTGGCCATGTGCTCTTATAATGCAGATGAATATCAACAGAATATGAATGCCCAACGAAAAATAAAGTGAATTAGTTTGAATCATAAGTTAAGATCTTAGGATAATCAATCATTGTTTTCCCTACGGAAAAACAAAACAAACAGTGAAATCTCTATTCACGCTCCAGTGCAGAATCTTCCCACACACTGTCGTGAGAGAAAGAAGGCAGTGTTCAGTGCTGCTCTCTGCGTTTGGACATTCGGCAGAGAGAGCACCCATAAAGCCTCTACTCAGGGTCAGCTAATCTTCAGTTCAGGAAAAAAAAAGAAAGTAAAAATCCATTGATTTATTCAGCACAGATCTTGTCACACATCCTCAGATGTGTCCTGGTGCATATCCTAAAAGAGTAGTGCACCATTCCCTGTTCTGGGAGGCCAAACTTCTCCTCATCTTTCGCCATGACAGCTGTGGGGCCAGTGACAGGCGGTACTGGAAGACAAAAAAAACATTTTTTTTCCTTCTCTGTGTGCCAACATGGACAACCTGAGAGACTTCCCACCACCTAGAACAGGCCTTCCAAGCCCCCTTTGATGTGACACGTTTCAGCTTTTTTGATGTTCCGAAAAAAGAAAAGAACAATCTTGGCAGGAAAGATTATTCCATTCACACTTCCTCTCTCTCCCATCTGACTAGGAGGTTAGAAGAGAAGCGCTTTCTGGCACCGGATGATTGCAATTCCTTTGTGCTGCAAATCAGGGCAAACGGTAAAGAATTACCTTTCATGCACAGAGGAGTTTCAACCTTTTCTCCGATGTAGGCGAAGTCATGCAGTGAAACGTACACCGGACAGTGTAATTGTAGAGGTTTGAAAAAGCTTACATAAATAAGTTTAGAGAAAAACAGACACCCCTATTATTTTTCCTGCGGCTCAGATGTTAACACCAGTTAATCGCGTGTGTCTCATCTATTCATACCATTCGTATCGGTAGATATCTATAAATGGTAAGTTTATATGCCAGATTTTAAGAGTAGGACATGTATTTGGTTATTTAAAAATGCTTCAGATTTTTTACCATTTTCTCCGAATTTAGTAGCCAATTTTACCCTCTATTTCTTTCGATTCGCCCTCCCCCACGAGCTTACTGCCCGTCACTACGGGGCAAGCTAATTCCCAGAGGCCAGCGATGATCCGCCTCCTCTGAGACAGAACTCGCCCCCTACTTTCTAGAGACACCCTTTGTGTTTCTCAACGAGCTCATGCCGGCTCACCTCCCCCCTCCCCCTGGGGCGGACAGCCAATCGCCACCCCCGATCGGGGCTCTCGACCAGAGCCGGTCTGGCGCAGCCGTGTTTCGAACCGCGGCTGCAGTGGGAAGTTGCATTCCCAAGTGAATGCTTAGACCGTGACACTACCCGAGGCTTAGGGTGCATCGAAAAAACATGAAGTTTTTGCACACGTTCCCTTGCTCGCAATTTTGATCCACTTCATGAGAACCTGGCAGTATGAAAATCTGTTAAATATATCAATGTTTAGGGGTCACGCACAGTGAATTAATAAGCATATTTATACTGGGTTTTGCTGAAACCCTAAACAGGTTTTCTCATGAAGTGGATGGAAATTGCAAGCAAGCGAACGCGTGTGACAAATTCATCTTTTTTTGACGCAGCCTACCGAGGCCCGTTTGGTTGCTGTGTTTTAAGAAGTGTTGGTCAAAGTAGCATCATTTTGAGAATCTGGTGCAAATAGAGACAACGGTGTGTCAGCTAATATGTTTAAGCCATCTAGTGAGCAAATATGAGCAAAGTCTAGGTCATGAGTTTGTTTAAACTAGGTTTTACATGTATAAGGAAAATTGGCAGAATATATCCTGTGGCTCAGATGTTGACACCAGCTCATCGTTTTCATAACACAGGATTGTTGATAGCCGCCCCTGACCCACCAGGTTAGGGAGGCAACATAATGCCTAGTAATATGCTGAAATTAAAGGTCATTTTTCAATGTTTACAGGTCTTAAAAATGTACCTTTAAAAACATACCAGACCAAAATGGGCTACAATACGGTAGATGATTGAATAGTTCACCTGAGATAATACCGGTAATAGCTACTCATTGAATAAAAAAAAAAAAAAAATAAATTACTAACCTTTTTTCCTTCCCAGTGTTACAGGTGTGGTATGCAGCTGCCTGCAATGATGTCTATCTCTGTATTACTGCACTGATCTCTTGCGCTAACTATGATTGTTCTTACCATGTATTAATGCACATCTTGTAAGTCGCTCTGGATAAGAGCGTATGCTAAATGCTTAAAATGTAAATGTAATATGTACATAAAGCTTATAACTAAAAAGCTTACAAAGTTGTACATATATGTGTAAATACATCTGTGTTTGTTCGCTTGCTAGCAAATGAGCTAACGTTAGCCAAACGTTGTTCTTTCACCAAAATAATTTCGCCAAACGTTGTTCTTTCCTCCAACAATAATTACTACAAATAATTAATAAAAACTACAAATAATTACTACAAATAATCAATAAAAACTACAAATAATTACTACAAATAATTAATAAAAACTACAAATAATTAATACAAATAATTAATAAAAACTACAAGTAATTACTACAAATAATTAATAAAACTACAAGTAATTACTACAAATAATTAATAAAAACTACAAGTAATTACTACAAATAATTAATAAAAACTACAAGTAATTACTACAAATAATGAATACAACTACAAGTAATTACTACAAATAATTAATACAAACTACAAGTAATTACTACAAATAATTAATAAAAACTACAAGTAATTACTACAAATAATTAATAAAAACTACAAATAATTACTACAAATAATCAACAAAAACTACAAATAAAAACTACAAATAATTACTACAAATAATTAATAAAAACTACAAATAATTACTATGACCTTCATGCCCTACTACCCTCAATTTAAAAATGTTTATAAAAAAGTGAATCTCTCTTTCTCTCTCTGTGTCTTTCACAAAATCTCCTACACATCTACAACTGAATATCATAGCTTGTGCATGATAACCTGCCTGGCTGGCAGTGTGGCGTAATGGTTCGGGAGAGCTGGGCTTGTAACGTTAAGATTGCTGGTTCAATTCCCAGGTGGGGCACTGCCGTTGTACCCTTGAGCTAACGTTACTTAACCTGAATTGCTTCAGTAAAAATATCCAGCTGTATAAATGGATTATATGTAAAAGAAATGTAAACTGTGTAAGTCGCTCTGGATAAGAGCGTCTGCTAAATGCCTAAAAAAAGAAGACAACCTCTCCCCTCTCTACTTTAATTGGATGTACAGTATGATTATTTTATTCCGATGGCTGATTGGTCTATTAGCCTTAGGGAGGACATCCTACCTAACAGTCATTTTTGCCATGTAAAAGATAGGAGAGGAGAACATATGGAAAATAATGCATTTGAATGGGGGCTTATGAAGACTTAGGGAGGACGAGGAGATACCGTCCTCCGGCTACCTTTTTCCATTGCACTAGAGGGCACTGTTGAGACTTTAAGAATAGCAATAGGGGTTTCATGTATCCTAGATGCTTAGAAATTGATTTGAAGGTGATTTTTTGACATTATTTTTATAGATTTTTGTTTGATTTCATTTGATTTTCATTTTGGGAAGGACTGTCCTCCCTATCCTCTATGGACAAGCCTCCTCTGATATATATATAGATATTGTGGTGTCCCTTGGGGTTGGGCGACATGCACGGACCTTTGCAGAGGGCTTAGGCAGTTAAATAACCCAGAGGAGATAGTAATACAAACCAAACAATAATTTATTAGACTAATTTCGAGAAACACAAAAGGGTGGGGTCTTCAGGGGGAATTCAAACACAAAGTCCACAATCCTTACTTGTTGTCAATGTCAGTAATCCAAGTCCAAAATCCAGTCCAGTTCCTAAAGCAGTCCAAAAGTCAGTACACAAAGCAGGGTCCTCAAACAATACAAGTCAATAAAAAAAAAACAATCCAAATAGTAATCACAGAACTCTCTCCAAAACACCAACCTACTCCTTCCCCCATGTGCCTCCAAACGGCCTTCAGCTGTCCGTAGTCCCAAATCACTTAACTTCATTCAGGTGCAGGACTGCGGGCTGCTGGGAAATGAAGTCTTTTGGGTTCCTCCAGTGGCTCCCAAGAATTAAAGGGCCATGCAGCCATTTTCCAGTGCAGCCCCTTGGGATGCCACTATATATATATATATATTAGGAGTGTGCTGACTAGTCGGAAAGTACAAATTTTGGTAAAATATGACTATTTTTGGAGACATGCATTGGAGCAGTTGAAAAAAACAATAGCTGAGAATTTAAAAGATAGTAAAAAACGACTTAACCCAGCAATAATTTGTCACTCCATTTTAATGTGATAGTACTACTGCCGAACACTGTGGTTAGAGTGTCTGATCCGCCCCCTCTGCTCTGTGCGTCACTGTTGACTCTCTCACACACTACACACTTCTCTGACTTCAGTGATTCACTGTTTGACTACTCATCTCACTATCTCTCAGACCTGTTGCCAGCTACACATTGTATTGCTGTTTTGTTTGTATATCTTACCATATCAAAACAATCTCATAAGAACAATATTACTGTGTTGGTTGCATTGCCTTGTCAGCTGTGAGTTTGAATGTGACGTCTTCAATGCAACTGAGCCAGCAAGTTAGCCAAATTAGCTAGCACCCAAAATGTGGACCCACACATGATAAAAAAGGACAATTAAAATAAAAATGTAATTTTATTAAATAAAAACATGAATTATTCATACTACAGTCATGTGACTTTTTAGGGGGATGAGTTATTGTGAAATCTCTTATTTTGGGTGTGTTTATTTATCAGTTTACTTGACTACATAGACACTCCCTACATTGATAAAAAATGGGATGAAATGTCAGATAGTGGACAAGGAGTGTCCAGAAACAGCTGAGCTTGACCATCAAGTGACCACTCTCTCGTCATTTTACACTTACAACAACAAAAAGCTTGAGTCAATGCATCAATGCATGGGCAGCAGTGCAGTGTAATGGTTGCAGTGTAGTGTAATGGTTAGGGAGCTGGGCTTGTAACTCAGGGGTTGCTGGTTCAATTCCCAGGTGGGACACTGCCGTTGTACCCTTGAGCTAAAGGTACTTAACCTGAATTGCTTCAGTAAAAATATCCAGCTGTACAAATGGATTGTATGTAAAGAAATGTCAATTGCGTAAGTCGCTCTGGATAAGAGCGTCTGCTAAATGCCTAAAATGTCAAATGTAAATGTAAATCCTCACAGTTATGCCTACAGCTAGAAATCTATGTACTTCCATGTACATCCGGTTCTCAGACCTGACTACAACTAAAACCGACTACGCTGACACATAACAGATACGACACAACAGCGTCTGCACATCCCTAATATATGTATATATCCAGTGAATCAATGTGGGCGCCCTTTAATAAGAACCAGTTATGGAAGATGGCTCATGGGGATCATTTTTTGGATGGTGTGCTTACAGTAATCCATGTTTTTTTTGGATGCACACTTTGGATGTGCGGTCACATTGACAGCAGCATGTATAAGGGAGGCTCCAGCACATTAAAATGTCATCAGATGCTCATTCATTTCACAGGCATGCTGTACAAGCTTATTCACTTTCCTCCATTATGCGTATTTGTGCTTTGCTTCAACAAAAATGACCCTCTGTTAATGAACAGCAGTTTTTTTCCCCCAAATATAGATACTGATATATCAGTACCAAATATAGATGCTGTACTAACAGACATGCACAGTTCACTGCATGAAATTCATATTTGGCTAGGTCAGAGAAGATCTTTGAAGATCACATGTGCAAGTACAGCGCAGTAAAACTCATTACAAACATAAGGACTTTAAATTTCACACATAAAACAAATAACTTTGATTGAGGAAGAGAGGATGACCTTCCTTTGTATTTGTCTAGTCGCCGTGAGACACAGATAAGGGGCTTCTCTTTTAGCTGCATTGCTCTTCAGATCGGCTGGCAAATGAACAATCCTCACATTGCAGAGGTGTAAAATACTCTTTATTAAGTCTTGTCATGCTCCTCACAAACGTATCTGGTGAATGGGACTGGTGTTGTTATATGCGCCTCAGTGGGTGGTGAGGACTCGGTGACACCAGCTCTCTGTAATGGCTGCCGTGTTGTGTTTCAGAGGATTTCAATGGAGATCCTGTTTGTCTACCTTATGGATTTCCAAATGCCCTCCAGTCCTTTTTCAAACAAAACAGGGTTTTAACCCTCTAAGCTCCGGTCACATTCCGAACAGAGGTCAACACCCCAGCTTGCCGTAAGCCCCCAGGGCCCAAGCTTATCCGGGGACACTCACTTCCTCGTATCAATAAAAGAAGAGGAAAGGTTTTTAACGAGGTCATCCTGACCATGACGCTGAGTACGCACACGACACAAACATATGTATACTGCACACACAGACATTCGACAGCGCACACAAACATGCACATGAATGTAAGCACATGCACACACGCACATGCATCTACAGCCACACGAACACGATCACATTTAGACATGACATTACATTACAGGCATTTAGCAGACGCTCTTATCCAGAGTGATTTACAGTTCACATTTCTTTACATACAATCCATTTATACAGCTGGATATTAACTGAAGCAATTCAGGTTAAGTACCTTTAGCTCAAGGGTACAATGGCAGTGTCCCACCTGGGGATTGAACCTGCAACCTTAACGTTACAAGCCCAGTTCCCTAACCATTATACCACACTGCCGGCACACGTAAGGGGCCAATTCAACCATTCTGCCTTTATCTATCTAAAGAACGCCTAAGACCATTTACCTTTGCTTTACACCAGAAAGCAAATATGCTATGTGAATCACGACTGAAGGGAGTCAATTATTCACATATCTTGCAGTTGTTCGCTTAAATCCACCCAGAACCTTGTTAAGAAGAGGATGCTTCATCTAACTGATTAAAAAAGCTCTGATGGACTAATTTAAAGAATTGATGACTTTTTCCAAGTTTTCCTTTCTCTGCTCAGTTCAAGACAGTTGGGTTCTCTGTTGCCCCCACACCATAGGTGTTGCCACCACACATACTTTTTAGGTCAGATGAATTTTCGGACCGTTGCCGATGCTCATTTAACAGAACAGGGGGATGGGGGGGGGGAAATCAATCACTGTGATCAGTTCCATATTGACAACTGAAACCTAACTACCATCTGCATCACACCTGCTGTCTGGGGAAAAACCACCACAAAGAAGTACAATTATTATTATTTGTAAAGATTTTCTCCCATTTTCTCCCATTTTAGTAGCCAATTAGACCCGCTATTTTATGTCAATCCCTCCCCTAGTAATGTGAGTTTGCTGCTGTACTCCTGCGACTGGTAGTGATGAAGGCGAAGTAACATCTCCTCCGAGACGGCACTCACCAGGCTGTCGACCGTAACCTGGTACTACAGACCCACTCCCGTATGCAGCGAACGTCCTGTCGGCTTCCCTCTCCCCTCTCCCTGGGGCGGACAGCCAATCACCTCCCCTGGTGGCACTCCCAGCCAGAGCCGACTCTGGCGCAACAGGGAATCGAGCCCCGGTCGCCATGGCCAGTGTCGAACGTTGTAACCACTGGACCACGTGGGAGGCCCAAGAAGTACAATTTTTAACGAGCAGCAGTGGACATCTGACAAGATCTTAAAAGTGCATGCTAAGATTTACCATCAATGGCCGGTTTGTTTTTCTTCTACACTTGGTGTTGCAGAAGAATGATACCGTGGCACGAAGCTATAATCTAATCACCCAAATGGAAAATAACAGCTTTCCTAGTGTTTTGTGGTCACAGAATAACAGAGTGGCAACAGAGTGAAATGACAGGATGCAGCAGGAAGGACGTCAGTCTTTAATCGGGGGACGGACCCACAGCGTGGCCTGCCTGGGCCCTTAACTGACATTCTCTTGTGTTCTTGCACACGTGCTGCTGCTAGGTTCAGCGACAGAAAATCTGGATGCTGTATAAGTATTTAAAGGGAAAATATAAAGACAAGAGCAGAATGCAGTTAATCTGTTTAGGGGCCTATTTTCTTTCCTGAAAAATATCTTAGAAACCATACTCCTCTCGTTCTTCTTCCTGATATGGCTCATTTGACAGATTATGAGGGAAATTCACTAAAGGTTCTAGCACATGCAAAATGTTTTTGCACAGACAGATCACTGTTTTGACCAATGAAATAAGTATAAATATGGTTTTTGCCTGTTGCACATGCAAAAAACTTTTGTAAAAAAAATGATATTAGTTTTGGTCTTGTGCGTGTGGTGAAAATATTAAATATTACATAAGGATTTGAGCAGTTTTCTTTAGATCTCTCCCCGATGCTCAATATTTAATTACATAAGATGTTATAGACAAGCATGCCCTGCGTAGTTCTAGCCCAGTGCCGCTGCTGTTGGCGGTACAAAAAGCTGGAAGCACACAGAAATCTTTCATCTTTGTTCTTTGCTTACAGTTTACCATTTTGAAGGTTGCTTACTTTGTAATATTTTCTGGGGAAGAGTGAACCATTGAGTTAACTGCCGTTAAAAGTGTGGTGTTATGGGTCCAGTGGTTACAACGTTCAATTCCCCATCCCGCCAGAGTCGGCTCTGGCCGGGAGTGCCACCATGGCTGTCTGCCCCAGGGAGGGGGGAGGGAAGCCGACAGGACGTTCGCTGTGCACAAGAGTGGCCCTGTAGTACTGGGTTATGGTCGACGGCCTGGAGAGTGCCGTCTCGGAGGAGACGATGCTTCGCCTTTGTCACTACCGGTCGCAGGACTACGGCAGCGAACTCACATTACTAGGGGGGGATTGACATCAAATAGCAGGTGTAATTGGCTACTAAATTAGGAGAAAATGGGATAAAATCAGAAACAAAATCAATGATTATTATTATTTTTTAAGTATGGTGTTATGAAATTATTATGAGTTGTTATGGGGGGGGGGGTTAAAGTTTAGTGAGCTCCTCCAAAGTCCTCAGGCAGGCCAGTGGAGCAGACCATGCTGGAAGACTCCCAGCTCTGTTACTGGGGCGAGGAGCAGACCTGTCCCAGGTATGGTATGGTATGGGCACTTCATTTAAAAACGTCCTTGCACACACAGGCTTACCAACAGTCTTCCCATCTGATTATAGGGTCAAAAATAATTATATAGGCAAAAGAGAGGGAGAAGGAACATTTGATTTCACCCCCCTCCCAAAGAAGCAAATCAATAGTTTGCAAGCTAACTGTTTCTATTTCCTGTAAAAATAGATTACTGTTGCGCATACAAGGTACAAAAGCAATTTAAAAGTTTGAACAGACTTTCTGAAGATTGGCCAAAGCCTGACTTGATGTTTTGATTTTCAATAAGCATTTTGAAGTCGCTGTTAATGGGACACAAATTTATGCCTGCAGGCCGACGATACTACTTGGCCTGCAAGCCGACATCCATAAACTCCATAGATTATGCTGCACACTGCCACAAGGCATACTAGATATTTTAATAGTATATATTTTACCTCGATCACTGATGTGTTACTTCCAGATTTGTACTCATGCACTTGGTTTGTGAAGCTCTTACAATCTGCACTAATTGTTCTTTTCCAAAGTGGCCTTAGAAGTTGCTGTGTATATTACATTACAGGCATTTAGCAGACGCTCTTATCCAGAGCGACTTACACAGTTTCATGTTTCTTTACATACAATCCATTTATACAGCTGGATATTTACTGAAGCAATCCAGGTTAAGTACCTTGCTCAAGGGTACAATGGCAGTGCCCCACCTGGGATCGAACCTGTAACCTTTGCGTTACAAGCCCAGTTCCTTAACCACTATGCTAACACTGCCGCATATAAGTCTGCCCGCCAAATAAATACATAATCATATACAAGTAAGTACCAAAATAATGGAAACACCAACATAAAATGTCCCAGTTTTTCTCAATCACTTAAGCACAAGCCTTGAAACAGTATATACCTCTACATTCTCTAAACAGGAAGGGCAAACCCACACAACAGCAATGCATTTCCCCAAATCACTGGTGCTGGCTTATCAAGTGGTTAGAGGAACTGCTCCCCCTTACCTCCAGACACTCATCACACCCTACACCCCAGCCAGACCCCTCCGCTCCACCTCCTCTGGCAAACTGACTGTCCCATCCCTCCGGGCGCCTGGCAGCCGCTCCTCACGGTCTCGTCTCTTCTTTGTCCTGACCCCTCGCTGGTGTAACGGCCTTCCGCAATCGGTCAGGACCGCGGAATCACTTGCGATCTTCCGCAGGAGACTCAAGACCCACCTCTTCAGACTCCATTACCACTGAATTCTGTACATTTTTACTAATTGTCATCACCACTGCTTTCATGTCTAATACTGCATTTTGTAATATGTATCTATGTTGATGACTGTCCAAAAAATAATAATACTGTGATTATGATCTTACCATCTATTAATGCACATGTAAAATGTAAATGCAAAATGCAAAATATTTCATAATATGATTGCTTACACACAAAACGGAAATGCAAAACATTTTTGCAACATTAGAAACAAATCTCTACAATTGACCAAATAAATCTATGAGATAAGCATTGTTAACCAAATGGGCATTGGCGGAGGGCGGAAGCTTAGCCTTCCCCTGGCCATGGGCATGGCGATAACAAAGAAATACAAATGCTAGTGATAGAGGATTGGAGGTGGAGTTAGCTCACTCAATCCACTGCCTACTGTGGAGGTAACTAAGTTGGCCGGCTGCAGCCAATCGCTGCAGGGTTAGTAGGCTGCTAACGTCCGTTAGCTCGCTAGTTCAGTGCTCCAGTCTCATCCACCAACGCGTTGTCCTGTCAGTGAAGTGGCAGTCTACAAGCTAGCCATGTTACCCTGAAAGCTGAAGGATTCATCATGGACTCACAGAGCCATTCTGGACACACGATCTCTGTTAATGTCAATAAAAAGTGTTATAAATTTTTGGAAACATTTATATCTGATTTGGGAAGAGAGCTGGGTGCTGAGTTGCTAAATATCAAATCAAATCAAATTTATTTGTATAGCGCTTTTCACAATTGAATTGTCACAAAACGCTTAACAGAGGGGGAACCCAGGCCTAGACCCCCCAAAAGCAAGCCTAAAGGCAACAGTGGCAAGGAAAAACTCCCTTGGTAGGGAGAAACCTTGGGAGGAACCAGACTAAAAAGGGGGGGAGCCCATCCTCTTCTGGCCGGCACAGGGTATGTCCAAAAAAGACCATGTCATGGTCAGTCCAAGGTGGCTCAGGGCCTACAATATACATTGTAGGCTTACTCAATGTGACTATTTGTGACAATCTGACTGTAGCTTCCCATTAGGGAATGGTTTCCTAACATATCCTCACAGAATCCTTTTGTTTGAAGAATTTGTTTTTGTTGAATGTGCATGCTGTAACAATATTGTTTTGCTTATTTGAATTTATTTAAATTGACTGAAATAGATTTTTTGGGAAACAACCGGTTCTTGAAAATGATTGACAGCATCAATATTTGCAGTTCCTCCAGAAAAATGTGGTTTCAGGCCTTAACAAAAAAATCTAGGCTCGCATAAATATGCTAAGATTTTGTTGTTGTTTGTTTTTTTGGTAAATGTCAGTGATTCTGCAATAACATTTTTTGGGAGGGAATGATGTTATGTATGCAGCACATTCTTACAGTAATCTATAAGGTAAAGGAACATGCACTATGGGTTTACTGCAGAGATGTGGACTCGAGTCATTGTGACTTGGACTCGAGTCAACTCGAGTCACTGTTTTGATGACTTGGGACTTGCTTGAGACTTGGACCAAATGACTTGAGACTTACTTGTGACTTGGATAAGAGGGACTTGGTCCCATGTCTGGTTGACTGTGTCATATTGACGCACAAACTTTGTAAATTGAGTGCCTTTGTTTAAATACTGCTAATGGAGGCTTTCCATAATGTGACAATGATGCTTGAAATACAGTCAGGTCCATAAATATTTGGACATTGACAAAGTTATTGTTATTTTAGCTGTCTACAACAGCATATTGGAGTTGAAATTAAATAATGAATGTGAGCTCAAAGGCAGGCTCAGCTTTAATTTGAGGGTATTTACATCCACATCGGAGGAACGGTGTAGGAATTACAGCACTTTTTATATGTGGTCCCCCCTTTTTAAGGGACCAAAAGTAATTTGACAATTGGCTGCTCAGCTGTTCCATGGCCAGGTGTGTGTTATTCCCTCATTATTTAATTTACAAGTAAGCAGATAAAAGGTCTAGAGTTGATTAGAGTTTATTTCAATTGTGGCATTTGCATTTGGAATCTGTTAACTCTCAATATGAAGTCCAAAGAGCTGTCACTGCCAGTGAAGCAAGCCATCATTAGGCTGAAAAATCAAAACAAACCCATCAGAGAGATAGCAAAAACATTAGGTGTGGCCAAATAAACTATTTGGTACATTCTTAAAAAGAAAGAATGCACTGGTGAGCTCAGGAACACCAAAAGGCCCAGAAGACCATGGAAAACTATGTGGTGGATGACAGAATAATTATTTCCCTGGTGAAGAAAAACCCCTTCACAACAGTTAGCCAGATCAAGAATGCTGCTTGCTGAACCCTCCAGGAGGTAGGCATATCTGTGTCAAAGTCAACAATCAGGATAAGACTTTTACCAGAGTAAATACAGAGGGTTTACCACAAGATGTAAACCATTGGTAAGCCTCAAAAACAGGAAGACCAGATTAGAGTTTCCCCAAAAAACATCAAAAAAAGCCTGTACAGTTCTGGAACAACATCATATGGACAGATGAGACAAAGATCAACTTGTACCAGAATGATGGGAAGAGAAGAGTATGGAGAAGGGAAGGAACTGCTCATGATCCGAAGCATACCACCTCATCTGTGAAGCATGGTGGAGGTAGTGTTATGGCGTGGGCATGTATAGCTGCCAATGGAACTGGTTCCCTTGTATTTATTGATGATGTGACTGCTGACAAAAGCAGCAGGATGAATTCTGAAGTGTATAGGATTATATTATCTGCTCAGATTCAGCCAAATGCTTCAAAACTCATTGGACGGCGCTTCACAGTGCAGATGGAGCTGACCTGAGGCAGTAGGCAAAAGCAACCCAATACTTTTTTAAGGCAAAGAAGTGGAATGTTCAGCCAAGTCAATCACCTGACCTGAATCCAATTGAGCAGGCATTTCACTTCCTGAAGGCACAACTGAAGGCAAAATGCCCCAAGAACAAGCAGGAACTGAAGACAGCGGCAGTAAAGGCCTGGCAGAGCATCACCAGGGAAGAAACCCAGCGTCTGGTGATGTCTATGGGTTCCAGACTTCAGGCAGTCATTGACTGCAAATGATTTGCAACCAAGTATTAAAAATGACAATTTAATTTATGATTATGTTAGTTTGTCCAATTACTTTTGAGCCCCTAAAATTGGGGGGGTTATCTAAAAAAATGGTTGTAATTCCTACACGGTTAAACAATATTTTTGACAAAACCCTTGAATTAAAGCAGAAAGTCTACACTTAAAGCACATCTTGAATGTTTCATTTCAAATCCATTGTGCTGGCGTACAGAGCCAAAATGATGAAAATTGTGTCACTGTCCAAATACTTATGGACCTGACTGTATATACAAGCTTTCAAAACGTGTTAAACATAACAAACAAACATTTTTATTGTTTTAGCGCAGTTTATTGTTTTGCTAAACACATTATGCCCTTGTGGGGTTAGCACTATATTGAGAATGTAGGTAGATACTCTTTCAAGAAGTGTCTGGAACACTTATTCCATTCTTCCATGAGAAATTCCATCATTTGATGTTTTGGAAAACTGTCTCAGGTGCCACTCCAGAATCTCCCATATGTGTTCAAATGGGTTGAGATTGATAGACAACAATTAGGTAAGTATATGGTTGCTATGTGTACTTAAAATTGATAAATCGCAGGCAACTTCCAAAATAAAGGAACTGAGATGGCCACGTCATCTCGGTTCCATTCCATCATTTTATGCTCATCAAACCATTCAGTGAGCACTCCTGCCCTGTGGATGGGGGGCATCGTCATCCTGGAAGAGACCACTCCCATCAGGATAGAAATGCTTCACCACAGGATGAAGGTGATCACTCAGAATGGCTTTGTATTTATTGGTGTTTACCATGCCCTCTAAGGAGTTGACTGGACCTAAAAATGCACCCCACACCATAACAGAGCTGCCAGAACCCTTATAACATGTGACTACACCTCCATACTGGATGCAATTGTTTTGGATAACATGAAAAAAACATTACAAAATTATAATTATACAGTAATAGTCAATTTATGTGAAACATTCAGAGATTAATTCCCATATCTACATTAATTTGAATAATTGTACAGGTTTTCTTAGAGGCAAGTTTATGACTAATGCAATCTATTCAGACAGTTTTGATGTGGCCCCATTCATCATATGAGATGTTTATTAGCCAAATTATTCTCTCCAGTTTCAGAATCCTTAGTTCTCTTTCAACCTGTAACAAAAATAACTAGAGTGTATTACCCAATGTGATTTTAATTAAACATTGCACAGTAGCGCTGTGTTTAGATTAATGGTCGGTTGGTGGTTATTTTCAAATCTCATCTTAAAACCGTTCCAGCACCAATGTACATGAAGTTTAATTTGGCAAAGGACCAACTATTCCTATTCATATATATATATATATATATATAATAATTCATACACATCTGTTTGCTGGCGTTTATTATACAGACAAGTGAAAAACATTAGGATTTCATAAGATTCTTTTTTTAAACCTTTTTTTTACAGCATCATACAGCTTCTCACCAAATTAGAACACATCAGACTTTTAAACAAACCAGTGCACTCTGACAAAAAGCAGATTTTCCTGTTTATTTTTCCACAGTTTTTATTAGAATTTTGATGGTTGAGTTCAAAATTAATGGTGAAAAGTTGTCTGTTAGCCAGGTACACTTTAGTTTAACCATGCTTAAAGCTGAGGAGTGTGTCTATCAAATTACATGGAAGTCATTTGATAACCAGTAGTTTTTCCAATTGGGCAATAGCTGTGAAATGTTCTGATCTCAAAAAAAATATATTTTTTACTCGAATCTAGACCAGAATCACTGGATAGTGAGAGCCCAAGGTGTCCAGTTTGTGTTAAACTTTAAATTGGAAAGCTGTACACTGGGGAAAGCAGTTTTATCAGTGTCTGTGTTTGCACTCACAATTTTGACAGTTATTCCCATAGAATGTTTGTGTAAAGAGACTGAACTAGCCAGTTAGCCTTTGCCTTTATATTAACCACTTGGTGAGCCTAGTACCCAAAAAAGTAATTGGTTTAGAACAGGGGTGCTCAAGTTCACTTCTCAAGATCTATTCAGTTTGCAGGCTTTTGTTCCAACTTTGCCTTACATTTTCTAAACATTAAACAATAATAATGGGACAGCTATATAAAAGCCTATATAATACAGTGAACTGTTAGCTAGATAACGTTTAATTTTTATTTTATTTTATATATTAGAAAATATTACAAACGTGGGACTATAGGGAGACCATCCTGTTTTTATTGTTGTACTTGTCTGAGAATATGTGAGCTATTATTAAGATGACTGGTCTGCACTGCAGCACTTTTTCATGAAAGGCTTGTGTTATATAAGAATCTTTGAAAACCATTTATATTATTGTGAGTTGTGCCCAACGCAAATCCTTTTGTTATTCAGTCCACTCATCAGTATTGTGCTGGGAACGTTTACACTAGCAGTGCAAGGGGGAAGCTTAGTTCCGCTCTGCAGCAGAGAGATAGGAATCATAAAGGCACAATGGGAGTCAAGGCCATTCAGCAAACAAATGAAAACGCTGCCATTGAGATCCATCCATCCATCCATCCATTGTCTAAGCCGCTTATTCCTGGTCAGGGTCGCGGGGGGGTGCTGGAGCCTATCCCAGCATGCGTTCCGGGCGAGAGGCAGGAATACACCCTGGACAGGTCGCCAATCCATCACAGGGCACACACACCATTCACTCACACACTCATACCTACGGGCAATTTAGACTCTCCAATTAGCCTAACGTGCATGTCTTTGGACTGTGGGAGGAAACCGGAGTACCCGGAGGAAACCCACGCGGACACGGGGAGAACATGCAAACTCCGCACAGAAAGGCCCCCGGCCTGGTTTCGAACCCGAGACCTTCTTGCTGTGAGGTGACAGCGCTACCCACTGCACCACCGTGCCGCCTGCCATTGAGATGTGTCCCAATTTTCTCAGATCTTGGCGCTTTGCTGATGTCGAACCCGATTACAGTTTTGGTCGTCTCAGGGTTTCCCTGTCTTTCGCCAGGCACCCCTATAAAAAGTGCGGGAGAGTGGGTTGTTAAAAATTGAATCACTATTTCGAAATTGCAGGTACAGCTGTTGTAATGTAGAAAGCAAGGTAAATATATTTGTATATATATTTCATTTTTTTTTTTTCTTTTTACGATTTTACCCTGTTTTTCTCCCAATTTGGTAGCCAATTACTCCCGCTGTGCTTAGTTCAATCCCCTCCCTCGTAGTTCACTGCCATAGCCCTGTGACCATAGCACTTGTCCTGCTGTCGACTGTAATTCCGGCACCCCAGAACCACTCCTGTGCACAGCGAACTGTGTCGGCTTCCCTCCCCCCTCCCTGGGGCGGACAGCCAATTGCCGCCCCGATGGCACTCCCGACTCTGGCGCGACGGGGAATCGAACCCTGGTCGGCGTGGCCAGCGTTGCACGTTGAAACCACGAGGACCACGCAGGAGGAGGCCCTGTATATATATTTCTGACCGACCTCTTAAAACAGACTTGAGCAGGGAGTACATTAATCACGACGGGAATTGGCACCAACAGGAGGGTCAAGCTGTGGCCTCATTTCTGCATCTCTGTCAGGACCCGCCAAGCCAAGCCGCACACACTGCCTGAAGACATTGTCACCATATAGGGTCCTTTCAAGTAAAAAATACATTGGGTGACATGCTGGCAAGCTCTCCCCACAAGTTAGCAAATGGAAACAGCAGTAGGAATGCCTGAACTTAAATCAGGGCTGTGGGTTATGTACCAGCAACCTCTCCTCGCCAGCATGATCTGGATTGCCTGGCTAATGCTTAGCATGTGTGTGTGTGCGCTGTTCATGGAAGGAGCAGAAAACAGGATAATCACTTCATCCACTTCATAATGTCAAATCACAATGCATGCTGCTCATTTCCCAAGCTAACCCCTTTCTCTCCTCTCCTCTGCCTATCCCATAAATCTCACTCCCCTGTCACCTCTTTACAATATCCAGCCCCTTCTTCTTGATCTGTCTATCTCAGCCCGTCCTAGTTTGTTGTGTCTACAGCAACTCAAGTGTCTTGAGTGATAATGTCACCCCTTGTTATGTGTCTGTGGGTTCCCAGATCTTGTCTTCATCTTCCCGTTAATAATTAATTCGAAAATAAAACATAAAAAGTACTATCCATCCATTATCTAAGCCGCTTATTCCTGGTCAGGGTCGCGGGGGGGGGCTGGAGCCTATCCCAGCATGCGTTCCGGGCGAGAGGCAGGAATATACCCTGGACAGGTCGCCAATCCATCGCAGGGCACACACACCATTCACTCACACACTCATACCTACGGGCAATTTAGACTCTCCAATTAGCCTAACGTGCATGTCTTTGGACTGTGGGAGGAAACCGGAGTACCCGGAGAAAACCCACGTGGACACGGGGAGAACATGCAAACTCCGCACAGAAAGGCCCCCGGCCTGGATTCGAACCCGAGACCTTCTTGCTGTGAGGCGACAGCGCTATCCACTGCACCACCGTGCCGCCCTAAAAAGTACTAATTTATAGAAATTGAGGCTACACGGACCCCCTCCTCACCGACCATTAAACAACTTATTTCTGCTGTTTCTGTTTATCCCCACTATTGTCCACAGCGGCCATTTTGCACCCACAGGGTAAACATTCATCGCTTAGAGGCAGACCAGCAGGGGACTGAGTGGAATCAAGGCCCACTTGCATAGCTACTGACATCCACCTAGCTGGTTAAGCAATAGTAATAATCTCACAGACAAAGGTGATATTTAATGTCTACAGAGACAGCAGTAAAGGTGAGAATGACCTATCTGGAGGGTATTCAGCGGTGTTGGATGTGGGTGGTTGTATATGTGATTCTGTGTTGGGCCATCTGGTACATGTCTTTGACTTTGAAGCAATAGCTTCATATCAATTCTATATGTCACAACAGACATATCATTCTTTGTCTGCTGTGGTCAAGCAGGAGCATGTTAGAATATCATTTGTAGTATTTGGTTCTGTGTGGCTCAGTTGGTAGAGCATGGCATTGGCAACGCTTAGGTTGTGGGTTCAATCCCCACTGGGGCCACATACACTGAAAAATGTATGCATTCACTACTGTGAGTCGCTTTGGATAAAAGCGTCTGCTAAATGGCATATATTATTATTATTATATTATTATTCACAATGATGAAATTTGGTCTGAGAACACTCATTTGAGTTTGTGTTTGTGTATTAGAGACCGTATGGACAGCGCACCAATGTTTGGCTGAGCCAGGATATGTCTTGTAACAATAGTGTCTCTGGCCCAATCAGGCACGGCCCACGGCCCACCAAAATAAAGGAAACACTTGAGTAAATGAGGGATACTGGCAGCTCTGTTATGGTGTGGGGTGCATTTTAGGTCCACTCAACCCCTTGCTTCCAGAGGGCAAGGTAAATGCCAATAAATAAAAAGCCCTTCTGAGTGATCACCTTCATCCAATACTAAAGCATTTCTATCCTGAGGGGAGTGGTCTCTTCCAGGATGACAATGCCCCCGTCCACAGGGCACTAGTGGTCACTGGATGGTTTGATGAGCATAAAAATGATTCAAACGATGTGCCATGGCTGTCCCAGTTCCTTTATTCTGGCATTTACCTGTAATTGGTCCATTTTAAGTACATACAGCAACCACATACTTAACTACTTTTTTCCTATAAATTAATCGAGTCCTGTTTTCCTCTGAAAATAATCTATTTGTTTGTTAATTCAAATAGAAAGTTTGATTGAATCTTCAGCTGCCTTTATGTTTGTCAGTAGATAGATCAAGATAATTAGGTACTTGTGTGAATTATCCATCGTTTTCATATTTTGCCAACCATTATCTCTCACTTAATGTGTTTCATGATATTTTCTGATTAAATCAACCTTTCCATACATTTGGTAATCTATCAGTCATACACAGTAAAAATTAAAATCAACGATTTAGTGTAAGTCATTTATATATTTTCCAAGCAGTTAATTTATCTTTCTGAATCAATAATTACTTTTTTGCCTTGTGGGACTTCCTGTAATTCTGGGATATATTTTGGTTTAATTATTCAAAGTTATGTATCTTGCCTGCCTGAAATAACCTTTAAAATATACCTGTAACTTCAGTGTTACAGGTATGGTATGCAGCTGCCTACAATGATGTCTATCACTGTATTACTGCACTGATCTCGTGCGCAAACTATGATTGTTCCTATCATGTATTAATGCACATCTTGTAAGTCGCTCTGGATAAAATGTAAAATGTAAATGATCTGTAATGATCATAATAACCTAATATGACATTATGACCCTGATAACCTCCCAAAACCCAATTTTACCCCCTAGTCCTGATGATGTGCTTGTTGTTTGCAAAACAGGAGGCATGTTTGCTGCAAATGTCATACCACAGCCCACACCATCTCCACAGTACAACACAAAATATGATTAGTTCACTGAGCTAAAGACCAAGGTCACGAGCCAAGGGAATACTGAAATACTGAAATATTTATGAACAGACCAGCTGTGGGCGATACAACTTTTTGCTTTATTTTCCAAATCCATACACCTGCACATGCAGCCACGTGATCTCGTGCGCTAACTATGATTGTTCCTACCATGTATTAATGCACATCTTGTAAGTCGCTCTGGATAAGAGCGTCTGCTAAATGCTTAAAATGTAAATGTAAATGTAAAATGTACATGTAACCCTATGTAGCCCTTAAAAAGGCCTTACATATTGCAGCATCCATACACGGCAGGGCATCAAACTGCCCCCACTTGACCTACATTTACATTTTTACATTTACATTTTAAGCATTTAGCAGACGCTCTTATCCAGAGCGACTTACAAGATGTGCATTAAATAGGAACAATCATAGGCAAGAGATCAGTGCAGTAATACAGTGATAGACATCATTGCAGGCAGCTGAGTACTATACCTGTAACACTGGGAAGGAAAAGGCTAGTGTGTGTTTTTTTTTGCAGTAGAACAAGTAAACAGTGGTGACGACAAATTAGCGATAGACATCATTGCAGGTGGGTTTTGGCGTCTGCGTCCTGACCCATAAGGTTGTTCCACCTGTAACACTGGGAAGGAAATGGCTACAAATGTTAAAAGGTTGTGGCTTAATTTCCATAGCTTTTTGTCTTGTCTTCCTTTGTAATTTATTTATTACAGGGTTTTGTAAACCAAGATATTAGACCTATCTTCAGTTATTTCATTTTATTGAATTCTGTAATTTATTTATGTGGTAGTACAGTTATTTCACTTCCTTATTTTGCAAACATAATCCTGTTATTCATCAAAGTACCAGTTCAATATGACACAGATCAATGGACTGGTCACCTCTATGTCAAATAATCATGATTATGTAGACATATTGTGAATGTGTTTATTTACTTTGGAATGCTATATTATAATTCAAGTAGATATATAGCCAATATATGTAATATGTGTGTAATCCAACCATTGGCAAAATTCAAAACATACAGTACCTATATCACTATTTTGATATTTGATTACTCAATATTATACAGATCAATGGACTGGTTACCTCTGTGTGAAGTAATCATGATATAGCCAACATATCTAATATGTATCTAATCCAATCAATGGCAGAATTCTATACATTGTTCTATATATTCTTGAAATATCAATCCATTAATACCCCTCCGTAGAGTATGCCTTATATTATTGGAGAGAACTGCTTGGAAAACAAACCAACCAGTCCAGTGGAGATTAAGATTACGATTAAAGCAGAAACCCATTATTTAAAATAATCTATATTCTTCTCCAGGTACATTTTACATTTTTAGGCATTTAACAGACACTCTTATCCAGAGAGACTTAAACAATTTACATTTATTTGACATACAATCCATTCATACAGCTGGATATTCTACTGAAACAATTCAGATTAAGTACCTTTAGCTCAAGGGTACAATGGCAGTGCCCCCACCTGGGAATCGAACCAGCAGTCTCTGAGTTACAAGCCCAGTTCCCCCCTAACCATTACACTACACTGCCACTCTAGGTGCTGGTGCTGGTTAGGTGCTGTCAGCTCTCATAACATTGCTAATTTTGTTTACAAATGCTTAATACGACTTCATGATTCCATATTCATGGTGGTTTTATATGCACTTCAGGACGACTGGTGAGTAGCACTTAATGCAGAGCGTGGCCAGATGCTAATTTCTGTGAAATTACTCCCAGTCCCTGCTGATCCTGTACTTGCAGGCAGTGGGCTCGTTGGGAGGGGGGGTTTGAATGATTAGGGGGTACAATTAGCCACCAAACTGGGAGAAAAACGGAAAAAACCTGAAGCAATAATTTAAGAAACAAACAGAACATTTCACTACACCGAAGTTGGATCATAAGCACTGGAGCCACACTTTACAGGCGCAAGATGGTGTTTTAAACAGCTGTGGGTAAAAAGGAAAAATTTTACATTGGGCTTACTGTTTTTATTCATACCCTTGATAGAGGTGAACAAAAGAGATCATATAAAATAAAATAAAATATTTTTTTTTTTATTTTACCTTTATTTAGCCAGGGGAGCCCATTGAGACCAAGTCTCATTTACAATGGTGCCCTGATTACAAAACAATTATATAAATTACACATAAACAAACAATAAGACAAGGACAATAAAAATAGATGAAAGCATCATACAAAATAACAATAATAAGAGGAACTAGTGTTTATACTCATATATAAGTAATGAGTATATTTTATGCAAAAAAAAAACTCCAGAAAATTCCAAACCTACATTACTAACACAATTGTTCAGAAAAACATATTTTGTTTAATTAATACTATTTTTTTTCCAGAAAACATCTGGATCACAATTATTCATAGCCCTAACTATTCTTTTTAATTTAATCCAACAAAACAGATGGACCTTCCAATAAGACAACGATCCCAAACATACGTCGAAAGAAACTAAGAAATGGTTGACAGAGCACAAGATCAATGTCCTGACGTAGCCATCTTAGTCTCCAGACCTGAATCCAATTAAACATTTGTGGTTTGAACTCAAAAAGGCAGTCCACAAACATCAACCCAAGAATCTGAAGGAACTAAAACTATTCTGCATGGAGGAGTGGTTGAGGATCCCCCCCAAGAAGTTCCATTACCCCGTACGAGAGTACAGAAGGGGGACTACATGCTGTTATAATGGCCAAGGGACGAACCACAATATACTGATAACGGGTATAATAATTTGTGAACCATTCGATTGTGGTTCGTGCCAATGCATTATTATTGAAGAATATAACTTTCTGGGGTTTTCTGGCATAAAATATACCTCCTTACTTATATAGTTTATTTGTATCATATCTTTTGTTCATCTTTATCAAGGGTATAAATAAAAATAGAGCCTACTGTAAGTCATTTACTTTTTAGTGACTTTTTATTTGACCGGTTTTGCATAACCTCTGCCATGCATATGAAATATGCCAGTGCATCAATAAAACATATTCAGTGTTATTTGTTCCTATTTACCTTTCTTGTCTACAAGGCCAGAGAGAGAGAGAGAGAGAGGGAGAGAGAGAGAGAAGAAAAAAGTAAAACAGCTTTATTAAAACCAGACTGCAGAGCGGGAACAGGAATTTATTACACGGCCTATCCGAAAGAAATCATAAAAAGTGTCCTGGGCTCTCAGCACAGATGGCGTTCTGCCGCAGACCTGAGAATGATTGCACAGAGAGGAAGCACTGGCATTGGCTTTGGTCTTTTTCTTTCAAATTAAAAGTGAAAGATGAGGTTCAAAACATTAAGGGCCCTGTCCCTTCAGTTCTCAGTCTATCAGAGGGAATGATAGTCTATCTCATAATCAACGACTGTATTTGACATATTTCACATGCAGTGCCGAAAAACCCAGTCAGCATGCCTGTGTGCGTGTAAAGTGATTACATGGGGAGGGTATACAATCAAAACAAGAACAGCAATAGCAATAGCAGAAGAGCAGTAATTATCAGCATAATATAAATAATAATGCTGAATAAGTTGACATTCATTAATTTTTGGAAAAAATGTACTAAATGCTACACAGAATATGAGTGAATCATTACAGGTAATACAAGTAATTGCCTAAATAAAGGAAACACTTGAGCAAATGAAGGGTTCTGGTGGCTCTGTTACGGTGTGGGGTGCATTTTCTTGACATAGTTTAGGTCCACTCAACCCCTTAGAGGGCAAGGTAAACATCAATAAATACAAAGCCATTCTGAGTTATGACCTTCATCTTATGGTGAAGCATTTCTATCCTGATGGGAGTGGTCTCTTCCAGGATGAGAATGCCCCCGTCCACAGGGCACGAGTGCTCACTGAATGGTTTAATGAGCATGAAAACCATATGTCTCAGTCACCAGATCTCAACCCAAATGAACACTTACGGGACATTCTGGAGTGGCGCCTGAGAGCGTTTTCCACCGCCATAAAAAAATGATGGAATACCTCATGGAGGAATTGTGTTGCAATTGACCACTTCCCAACAGAGTGCCAAACCCTTGTGGAATTGATGCCATGACATGGTGAAGCTGTTCTGGTGGCTTGTGGTGGCCCAAACTCTTTTAACACACTTTATGTTGTTGTCTTTTATTTTGGCAGATACCTGGAGATGACTCCCGATTGTTTGCGGTCTCCAAAGTACCATGCCTGTTGTATAAAACAGGAATTTGCGGGCTGATTGCATGACTGAATAGCTCAGAAACTCTCATTGAAATGGTAAAAATATCAAAATTCTCACAAGTAGTTGTCCTAACCTTTACATGTTTCTGTTACATTTTAAATATTTTTACTGTGCATATGCTGATGAAGAGGATGGTGATTGTGATAATTAAGAGGAAAATAATAATAATAATAATAATTATTATTATTAGGAAATTATTATTATTATTAATAATAATAATAATAATAAGTAAGTAATAATTAAGACTTTATTTATATAGCACCTTTCATACAAGAATTGCAGTTCAAAGTGCAATAATAATAATAATAGTAAATAATATAAAATGAGATTGCTTTTCCTCAAAGTGTTCATTAACATTAAATAATCAAAAAAAATCTATAAATTCATAGATGAAATTCATTTCATAAAGTGTATCTGTTTTTTCTTTATCCTGCTCTGTAATTTGTACCTTTCAATATGTCAAAACAATCTGTCATCAGCAATCTTGGTCAGTAAGTATCGCCATGGTTTCTAAAAAGAAAAATTGTGCATTGCCCCTCCATCAAGGGCATGTGAAATAATGTGTTCTGCTTCAACAAATTCCCTAGTAAAGGGTTATTTAAATATCTGACATGTTGTCAAGTTTAGTTGTTAATACGAGCACTTGGGCCAGTGTGCAGTCTGAGTTTCTAAGCTATCGGTAACACCATCAGATTCAGCTTCACTCATCACCCCAGGTACATTGCAGCTGCTTTTCCCAGTACATTTCTTCCTACCTATTAGTTGAATGAATCAGTCAATTAATCGGATGCAAGGTTTTAAAAAAGCGTATTAGTCTGGAATTTGAATTTATCAATTTCTAGACACCTCAAAAATCTATTCCAAACGCATCATGTGGCTGAACTAATGAATCACCCTTAGAGCTCTCAGATTTTTTAACCCGAGGTTTCAAAGCAAGCTTCAACATAATGCTAACTTTATTGGACCAAGACGCTTAGCTAAAGTCTCCTGATGTTGAAAGCTGGCTGTATATAGCATTAGCTAGTCTTCTTATGTCAAATATACTAGTGTGTTTACACTGAAGAAATATGAACACATTGAATAATTAATTTAACATGTATTTCAAACATTGGAACTGGATGTCATGCTCAGATAAGACCAAAATTGAGTTTTTGGCCATGCACACCAGCAGTGGATGGGTCAGAAGAAGGACACTTATGTTGAAAACAACCTATAGGCCTACCTACGGTGAAATATGGTGGTGGATCTTCGATGTTATGGGGTTGTTTTCCATCAACTGGTCCTGGGGCTCTTGTCTTTGGCTCTTGTCCTTGGCTAAAATCCTTGCCAGGAATCTAAAATGAAAAGGGATCTTTCAGCAAGACCATGAATCCAAGCATACCTCAAAATTAACCAAGAAACAGTTAACTGGCCACAAAATTACTGTTTTGCAATTGTCATCTCCAGACTTGAACCTGATCGAAAGTGTGTGGTTTGAATTGAAGAGGGAGAGTGCACAAGCACAGACTGAAGGATCAGAATGATCTTGAAATATTCTGTATGGAGGAAGGGTCCAAAGATCCCCCATTTCATAAAACACGATAGAAGAGGAGTCCCTAGTGTCATCCTTTGGGGGCACAGTACTAAAAACAGGGGGGTAAATACAATATCACCTGTTGAACAAGATATTTTTCTCTGAGCAAGTGTATCAGTATAAAATAATATAATTTTCACTATTTTTGAGCATACAATATAGCTAATTATACCTATATACTATACCAATATACCTGTATATATATATAATATATTGTTTATTTCCTACAGCCTTTTTTCTTATCTTTATCAAGGGTTTGATTCATTTTGGAGTTGCCTATATATATTTGCTTTGACAGTGTAGGTCAGAAATATTAATTCATTTTAAAAGTGTCATGAGCTTAGGGCCTCAGGTGGCGCAGCGGTCAAAGCCTTCACCCCGAATGCTAGTTGCCCACTGCAGCCGCGGTTTGAAACCCCAGCTGCACCAGTCCGGCCCTGGCTGGGAGCCCCGATCGACAATTGGCTGTCCGCCCCAGGGGGAGGGGGAAGGGAGAGCCAGCACGAGCTTGCCAAAAAGTATGAAGGGCGTCCCTGTAAATTAGGTGGGCGAGTTCCGTCTCGGAGGAGGCGGATCACTGTTGGCCTTGGGGTATTAGCTTTACTCCCGTAGTGACAGGGGGTGTGCTCGTGGGGGAGGGCAAATCAAAATAAATACAGGGTACAATTTGCCACCAAATTGAAAAAATCCGAAACAAATTTATAAAAAAATAAATTGAAAAAAGTGTCATGAGTTCAAACTCTGTGCAGCCTGCTCATGTATGGGTGCAACTGTGCAAATCTGCAAATATTTTTTCAAGGCACCGTACATATGGAATCACCATTGCTACTGCAGTGAATGCAAGAGTTGCCCATATTAGGCTTATGCTGTAATACTACGGAAAGTGTCGCAATACATTTAATCAACCGCGTAACCTTGAGATATTTTCCGAAGGCTTTTAGCTTTCGCAGAAACAGGAGTGCATGGCGTGACCCAGTTCAGGCGGAAGCTGACAGATGCTGAGGACATAAGAACGCGTTGGCGGGAAGGATGCTCCTGTGGGGGTGGGGGCAGGGAGGGGGGGGCAGGGGGCGAAGGGCGACGTCGGTGTCACTGCATGATTTATGTTAATTGCCTCGGCTAATCTAGTAGATGGAAGTCATAAAGAAAAGTGCTAATCAATAAATTCCATTTTTGAGTCTCGTTTCTATTACCCCTTCTTCAAGATGGAATCTTCCTTTCCCGGCGTTTGACAGATGTCTTTAAATATTTATCAGCTCCACAGAACACTAATCAAGGGCCGCTGAACATTATGTGGAGGGCAGAGATGGCGACGGGGAAAGGCGCTCTCTCTTCGGGGGTAACAGACCGACAGTGAGCAGGTCAGACTGTCGCGGGCCCCGTTCACGGTCCCACACTCACGGAGGGTCTGGGTCTAACACACCGGTCTTCTAGGAATGAAATAGACTACCCAGCATATTGAGCTTTTACTGTTATTAGCTATAGCACAGTGTGTTCAGAGAACAGGCAGGGCTGCACAGTTTGTGCAGCTGTGCAGTTCAGCATTGGCTTTTTGCTAAATGGTTCTTGTTTTAGTGCCCAGCCCCACTTCGTTTGTGTGTTTGCTCCCCTTTGTTGGGAATTGTTGTTGTCCTGTTAATGCTTACGATCCCTGGCTGGGTTCAAACCAAATATAATAATGACTCTAATGTTTACGTGAACACATCCGTTGTTTAAATCATTGACGAATACAAAATGGAGGAGCTTGCCTGACAAAGATATGTAGCTATGCTGTATTCCCACAGCTCAAATAGCTATCCATGTCAATTCCACAGGGAAAACTAAGTGTGGGGCCCTGGGTAGCGTAGTGGTCTAACGCACTCCTCCGGGAGTGCGAGCTGCCTACTGCAGTCGCGGTTCAAAAACTGACTGCTTCAGTCTGGCTTTGGCCGGGAGCCTCGATCGATGGCGGCGTTTGGCTGTCCGCCCCAGAGGGGTGAGGGCAGGGATAGTTAGCATGAGCTCGCCAAGCAGTAAGGGCGTTCCTAAAGAGCAGGTGGGCAATGTTCTGTCTCGGAGGAGGCAGGTCATCGCCAGCCTCGGGGATATTAGCTTGACCCGGAGGACGGGCGGCAGGCTCATGAGGGAAGGGCGAATCGAAATAAATAGAGGGTTGAATTGGCTACTAAATTGGGAGAAAAACAGGGATTTTTTTTTTCAACAAAAAGAAGAAAACCAATTGTGTCTGACTTCACGACCTTGTACTTGTTAGATAACCCGATCCGTGTAATGGCCTTCATATACACCAGGCTACACACGCAAGCACAGTGGAGCGGATAGCAGTGACCGACCTCTGCAATGAATCATGGGAAAGGTCAAGGAGTCAAGGAGTTTGGGAAAGTGCTCGATATCTAGCCCCATCCATTTTGCCCTTTATGTTGACATTTTCTCCAGTTCCTGAAACAGAGAAGCTACTGTATATCTAGCCCCATCCATTTTACCCTCTATTTTGACAGGTTTTCCAGTTCCTGAAGCAGAGAAGCATCCTCGTAGCATTAGACCCTGTTTAACAGTAGGGATAGTGTTCTTGGGATGATGTGCAGTGCTAGGCTTGTGGCAAACATGGCGCCTAATGTTGATGCCAAAAAGTAAAATCTTGGTCTCATCAGACCATAGCATCTTCCTCCACTGGCCCCCCCACATTCCTTCTGGCAAACTCCAGGCGATATTTCATGTGAGTTTTCTGCAACAATATCGTTGTTTTTGCCAGCCTCCTATAAAGTGCAGATTTGTGAAGAGCCTGGGCTATTGCTGTCCCATGGACAGTTTCTCCCATCTCTGTTATCAAACATCGTAACTCTGTCACTCAGTCATGCTATGGTAACTCTGAGTTACCATAGGCCTCTTGGTGGCCTCATTAAGAAGTGCCCCTCTCACACGTATACTAAGTTTTAGAGGACGGTCTGTTCTAGGCAAATTCACAGTTGTGCCATATTCTCTTCATTTCTTTATGATTGACTTAACGATGTTCCTGGGGATATTCAAAGTCTTTGAAATCTTCTAATACCCTTCCCCTGATTGGTGCTTATGAAAAACATTTTCTCAGATTTCTTTGGTCTTCATGATGAAGCTGTTGTTTGGAAATGCACTAGCCAACTTTGGGACCTCCCACAGACAGGTGCATTTAATTTGAAATAATTTGACCCCCCTTAATTGTACACAGGTGGACGCCAATCAAGTAATTATGTGACCTCTGACGACAATTGATTGCACCAGAGTTAATTTAGGTGTGTCTTAGAGAAAGGGGTGAATACTCTTAGAGTATGTTTTTTATTTGTAATTAATTAACAAAAAGCTTTAGAGTAGTTTTTTATTTGCCATTATAGAGTATTTTTGTTGATCAGTGGCAAGAAATCCCAATTAAATCAATTTTGATTTGATAAAGTAAATTTGAAAAATGCCAAAGGCGGCGAACACTTTTTGTACCCACTGTAGGTAACTGCCAAAATACTTATGAAATGAGGGATCATTGAAAAGGTTGCATTACTGTGAGTGTTCATCCCAGGGTGCCATGGCTGATACTATGTGGTTCTCTATGGCTCAGTTGGTAGACCACGGCATTGGCAACGCTTAGGTTGTGGGTTCATTCCCCACTGGAGCCACATATACTGATAAATGTATACATTCACTACTGTAAGTCGCTTTGGATAAAAGCGTCTGCTAAATGGCATATATTATATTATATTACTATCAGATAGGCCTGGACTTTCTGGTAAAACTCACACACTTTCTTCAGTCGTATCACATTATCACATCATTTAACACCCGATGTAACTGGGAATTGTGTTAAACGAATGTCAGA